>PKMM01032973.1:0-198840 GCA_002933915.1 Eutrema heterophyllum | reverse complement strand
TTTTTTTTTTTTGGTCGAATGTAGTTACGTGACTCTTATTACACGAAGTTTTGGCATTTTATTTCACCTACACGAATGTAACATTAGTAACGCAAACTTTACATACTCAAAATTTTAAGACTGTAAATAGTACAATTTATGTTAAAGTTGTCTGAAAAAAAATTCAAATCTAGCCTACAGAATCTTTATCTGATTGAACTTCGACAATTTTAATATTCACGACTTTAATAAAAGCGCGTGAAGACGTTCGTTATCCCATCCTTATTTTTTTATCTTTCTCACTAGTCACTACTGAAAGTCTAATACGTTTAGACCCAAAAAAAAGTCTAATACGTAATGCCATAATTATCATGGGTTAATTAGGTGAAAAGTAAAGGATTTAAAAATAATTTAGCAGCAATGAATGATAAGATTATTTACAGCTAGATGTTTTGAGCAAAATGGAAATGGTTATAGCTAGACCGGTCTGACATATCCAAATTTTATAATTATGAAACCATGCATTATGAGAGAATCAAAAATCTAAATTTTTTATATCAAGATAAACAACAAAGCAAGTGACTTCCAAAGTCCAAACTGTTAGCCCTTAAAACTATTTCCAAAAATATATAACTTTTTTAAAAAAGGGTGAGCAATTCCGTCGCCGGAAAAGCAGGTATCGGCCACGAGCGAGAATGGTTCGGTTCAATCACAGAATCTTAACGGTCCAGTCCTGGTCCACTCGAACACCTGGTTTGCGAATAGTCAAGACCTTTGTACCAGAGGAGGCTACAAGCCCACCCATTCTCAGTGGTCCCATCTCAATCTCTGCCTTTTGATTCAACGGTTCGACCAGTGCAGATTTCGGACCCGAGGCATGTCCCAAGAGGATAATTCTGTCGATCAAGCATTGGGAAGAGAGACTAGCTTGTGGAGGAGCTAAGTTCGTTGATGTAAGAATACCATTGGAGAAGACGAAGCGACGGTGGATGTAGGAGCCTCGTTTGAATTCAAAGCTTTTGCCATCGTCGATGTACAGTTCACCATCTGCTTCTTGAGAACTGTTCAAAGCTACCACCTGATAATAAGAAAAAAAGATCAAATGCACTAAGATTACAGACGTTACCAACCAATCACGGCTTAACTATCTACGGATCTATCTATATGTAGGAGGGATGTTGTGACAGGTCAACCCGGTTCAGCCTAATCAGCCTACGGTCAACCCATCCATAGTAGGGCTGGCTCGCGGGATTTTGGCCCACAGCAACATCTCCATGCATGCTAGCTTTGCTGGGGTTTCGAAGTTAGATCACATAGTTCATCTTAGGAGTTCAGTTTCTGCATTGACTTCTTTATTTTTTTACAACTGAGTTACTTTGTTCATTGGACTAATATCAGATGATGTACGAGTTGTACGTACCAAAGTATAAGGATCATTGTCCATTTGAGAAGAACTTCGCCGGAACCTGTCTTTCCTCGGAATAATAGTTCCCGCCCTTTGAAACGCGGGAATGCTTTCTTCCGGAGCATCCATCTTGTGAGTCTTGCCTCCAACGTATGTCTTTCCGTTTCTCAGGTCATACCATGAATCTTTGCCAGGCAAATACACAGAAGCATGCGTTGTTCCCTAATTTTCCATATAGACGAGAAGAAAGCATGTGACTGATTTGATCATTTCTTCCGAGATGATTCATTAAGTAAAGAGACAAGAAGACGAAAGTATAAATCAGTAGGAAGCTGTAAAGCCCTCCGAAATACCTTAGTGTAAACTCCTTGCACCAATAGACCATTACCGACCATGAAGGCTTCATCGTTGCTAAAAGTAGCTTCATCTTGTGGGAATTCCATCCATAACGGACGTACAACTGGCACACCCGAAACATTTGCTTCTCTAAATAACGTGTAGAAGTATGGGAGCAGCGTGTAACGAGTGTGTATGGCATCTCTCATGAGTTCTGTATTCCGTTCACTGAAACAAAATGAAATTGATTTGATTTGAATGAAAAATTGCAAAATTTACGAGCCAACAAAACAAAGGCAGAGGGACCTCTGGACAACCTTTGCAATGCCTACTTGATGAAACTGATGTGTTAACGATTTATAAAATTAACTGACTAGACTGCAACACCAAGTTCTATATCCGCGATCTTATTCACTTGTCATATGCATGATCAATACCTGGAGCGTTTATACTCGAATAATAAGTCTTGACAAGAAAAATACAAGTACTAAATCACATCTTACCCAAACAACCAAGGTTCTCGTCTTTTGGTGTCATGATGAGCATGTCCCCTGAAAAATGGATAGTAAGCACCGACTTGGTACCACCTAACTAGTAGTTCTGGTTCAGGATTTCCAAAGAATCCACCAATATCAGCTCCTGCAAAAGAAAAGAAAGCTTCCATTAGATTTGAGAAAGAAAAAAGAATCCGTCAGCAGAATTTGAACAGATTATTTCCTTGAACCTGAGAATGTGATTCCAGTAAGACCAAGTGTCAATAACATTGGAATTGAGACTCTAAGGTGTTCCCATTCGGCTGTGTTATCTCCAGTCCAAATTGCTCCGTATCTTTGAGTACCAGGAAAGATTGCTCTTGACAATACAAAAGGCCTATCCTTTCCTTCTCCACGCATGACAAGTCCATCGGAAGTCGCCATGTGAAAGTAATATCCATAAGCGTTATGAACTTCCCTGTGTTCAGTACCCCCAACATGTAATGCATCCCTTGGCATAGTAACCTATTCAAAAATAAAGTCGGTCAGTCTTCATCCCAGTGATAAACTTTTCACATGGAAGTTTAACATGGGGAAAGAGTGAATTTTTTTCTACGAATATGAATATGAGAACTTGAGCTATACAGATTATAGAAAAACAATAACAGAACAAGCAAGACCAATCAGACAGAAAGTTATACCTCTGGACCATTGAATACGGAAGGCTCATTCATGTCATTCCAAATGTATAACGACGGAGTTGAACCAACATAGTTCTTATAAGAGAACCTTCCACCCCACCATTCTCTAATCTCGGGACTCAACATATCAATGTAAGATGATGAACCAGGCCAGCACCAACCATCAAAGTCTTTTCCAGATGAATCCTTAACATAGTATCCCATCTGAGCAGCCTCCTTATGTAAGAAGTACGAGTCATCCCTCTTGATATGAGGATCCACAATGGTTACCATTCGTCTACCCTTTGCAGCCAATTTCTTTTGCATCTCCTCTGGATGAGGAAACAACACACTATCCCATGTAAAGTATCTCTTCCCATCTGTATGCTCGATGTCAAGCCAGAGAACATCATAGGGAATATCATGCTCATCGAATTTCAAGTCCACCTGTGCCACATCCTCCTCATCTTTATAGTTCCACCTACATTGGTGATAACCAGTAGCAAACAACTGAGGCATGGCTGAAGTACCTGTCACACTAGCATACTGCTTTACGACATCCTTTGGCTCAGGCCCGACGAAAAAGAATGTGTCCACAATTCCTGCCTCACTCATCCAGAATGTGTCAATCCTACTCTGACTGGAAGGCAATGAAATACCACTCTCTGCATCCCATCCATTAGCCAACACATCGATCTGCATCTCCGCAGCATTCAACCAGAAAAATCCGGAAGTCTTACCAGATTTCCCATGTGAAACCATGAATGGGATCGACCCGTAAAGCCCAAATGGTGATTCATGGTCGTATTCAAAAACATCTAGATTAAATAGCCGGTAGGGTTCAGATTCCTCAACTCCAGGACCCTTGGTAGGCTTTAAGGCGAAGCTCGTGGCGTGTTCAGGAATTCCGTAAACGAAACTGGAATCATAAAACGAAACATCGAAGCTAATGGATTGAGGACCAGATGGTCTCGAATCTGTATGGGTCCTAAATTTCTCTTCCCAGTTATCTCCGTCACTTTTCTTCCCAAGCTGCTCAAAATCAAATAACCCATGAGAATTCAAAGACACGACGCGACGGCGATCACCTGATTTCTCGCGCACAAACACCTCAAACGGTTCGTGCCGCACCACCGCCTCGTAGCCATCGGATACGTAGACTACTGAAGACGGACTAGTGTCTCCAGAGATCGTCTCCGTCGCTACTTTCTGCAGCCAGATCTTCTTCTCCTCGAACTCGGACACTACCACATCAGGCACTCTGAATCTCTTCTTCGGCGGTTCCAGCGAATGGTCCTCATCGATTCTAAGCCGCACGATCCCATCCGTATAAACCGAGAGAGAGAGTACCAACGGCTTGATCTGATCCCCATCGCCTTGATTAGGGATTTTTGATAGGAGCTTCGCTACGAGATCTCCATTGGTGATGGAAACATCGCCTACAATCAGAGAACACGCACCGGTAGTACGAGATCGAGCGCGTTTACAGAACGGAGTTTGGTCGCAGCTGCGAAACTCCTCCTTTTTCCATGAAATCGCTGTTTGGGATCCGAAGCAAATGAGTGATAGTACAAAGAGAAGAGATTTCATTTTGGTTCCTCGTTCATGGAATCCTTAGATTGAGGAAGAAAGAAGGACAGCGAAAATATCACACTGAAGAAGACGAACTTTCCGGGTCGGATATATTCACCTGAATATCTGACCCGCTTATCAGAATTATAGCCCAAGACTAAAGGCTCACCGAAGGCCCATATTTCCATTACCCGGCCCAAACCTGATTTACAAATTTGTGTATTTTGAGTTTTCGGATCTGTCTTCTACAAACGAAACCCTAATTTCGAATCGTGATAGTTTCTTATAGGTTTCTAAAAGATGTTGCCGGAGAAGACGATTATTACATCGGAGACTTCAAATTCTTCTCCTTTAAACCCTTGTTCTTCGCGGATTATCTGCCATGTGTGTAATAAGCAGTTCTCGCAGTACACTTGTCCTCGCTGCAACTTCCGCTACTGCTCACTTCCTTGTTACAAATCTCACAGTGTCCAATGCACTGAATCTTTTATGAGAGAGAATGTGGTTGATGAGTTGCGCCAAGTTCGATCTGATGATCAAACCAAAACGAAGATGCTCGAAATTTTGAAACGGTTTCACTCCGAAGAGGAAGAAGATGATGGTGGAATTGATAGCATCACGGATGATGAAGGGTCGAGTTCGACTCTACCGGAGGAAATTTTTCAGAAGATTCTTGCCGGAGATGAAGTCAATCTCGATGATCTGAGCTTAGAAGAGAGAAGAGGGTTCCAAAGAGCCTTAGCGTCTGGAGACCTTAGCAAAATGATTGAACCATGGGATCCTTGGTGGTTACTCCCTTCTGCTCGAACGATCTCACTTGGAACAAAAGGTACACAACTGGTACAATGTGTGGAAGAAGATGATCAAGAAGCCACAATTGTAAGTGAAATTCCTCGAGGGCCTGATACACCTCTGATCTCACTAAGCAAGCTCAGCTCAACGAATCCGTCTCCTCTCTTACCACTCCATTTGGTTGACATTGTATACAGTTATTGTTTTACTCTCCGTATCTATAATGGAGATTGGGAATCCGATACGTTAGGCTCAGCAACAATGGTTCTGACTGTTTCATCAGTTTTGGGTCAGAATGCACAACCTGAGACCATGAAGGAAGTGTTTTCGTTTTGCTTGGAACAGACATGCTCTTCAGCTTATAAAAACCTAGGCGGCGGTCTGAAATTCGGATTGAATCTGGTCGATGATGTGATTCATTTGCTTTCTCTTGGCACTGCAGCTCTGGTGTGCTTGCTCTGTGATCTCCAAAGGCTGATTCATGGTGCAATACATGAAGTGAAATCATCAGGGCGTGATCTGAAGAAGAAACTAAAGCTTGCAGATAGAAAAGTGTTTTTCATGATGTGTTGGGTCAATGAGCAGACCCCGGAAGTGTGGCAAGCTCTGGAATCATCAGTAAGGGCAGAGAAGAACTCGATAGTTGAGCTCAACGATTACAAAGGGTGTCCAGACGTGAAGGAGAAAGGTCATATTCGAAAAGGTGGTGGCGTGGTGATTGAGGAGATAGAATGAGTTATAATGCTGTAGTTATAGCTTGATGATGAAAAGTGTGTTAACAAATGGAGATCTTGTTTATCGTTTTTTGGAGTTACACAATAAAGAAATACAAACAAAAAACAATCTCTTCTTTGGCTTCCATTGGTAACATCAGAATCCCCAATCTTCTTTATAGCTAAGGTTTTGCATTCAATCTTTAACCTCTTGGTCACACCACCGAGACTTTCCTTCTTGAAAGCTTTATCTTCAAGGGATTGCCGCCTTTCTCCTCGAAGATCACCAGCTCATTCCCGGAAGGCTTAAACCATGATCGTGGAACATGATACCTAAGCCAAAAACCAAGAATTAGATTTGAACAAAGAGAGATGTGTGAAACGAAAGATGAGAACTTTTATGGCTTTTTAGATTTACCATCTTTGAGATGGCTCTCCACATCCAGTGTTGCATTTATCCGGCATGAATTTGCCTCTGTAATCACATTCTTTAACGCATTCGTCATTCGGAGAGTTCTTTCTAGCAATCCTGGGCCAGTATCTTCCAATCTCTTCACCGTTTAGCCAAGCCATGCCTTTCCCCATACTGATCATATCAAGCCCGACTGGTTCACTCCCAGAAGGTGGGTCTATGATAACCTACCAAAAGATCAGATTTTTAGAGAGAGGAAACAAAACTTGATCTTCTACAATCTTGGATCTCGCCCAAGAGTTGCATTACCTTATACCAAGTCAAAGGTTGTTCCTTGGGAGGTTTTGCAGTCACGGTCCATTTGACAGCTCCGGTGTTACCTGGCTTGAACAGACCTAGATGCTCTCCTTGCACGCCGAGCTGCAAGATTTCATGGGACTTGACTTGAGAAACTCGTTACAGTGAGAATCAGTCAGAGCACATGAGAGGTTTCTAGGTAGAGTTATATAACCTTGTAGGACCATTTACTATTTGTCAAATTCAATGAGCCATTGTTGAGACCTTTGATTAAGACGCTTGTAAGACCGGCTCCAACCCATTCGTAAAAGGATCCTGCATTCTGAAGCAGAAATCAAACAAATGTTTGAGTGCGGATGATGACGCAAAACCAATATGATATTTGGAACACAATACTTCAAAACTTTCTGTTTATAGAATTACCGAAAGACCAACAGTCATGCTAAGCAGATCAATATTGTTTTCTCCCGCTTTGAGAGAAACTGATTTCTTGAGTTTGAAAGGCACATGAGTCCCATTCCCTGTCGCAGTTCCTAGAAACCAGTAGTCACATTTACACGCAACCAATTAGAAACTCGAGTGCGAGAACTAACCAAAAGAATCAGAGAGTTTTCAAAATACCTAAGTACTCCTTGTTAATGAAAACATGAAGAGTATGCCCCTTTGACTCAATCAAGAGAACCGGGCGGCTTCCCTTCTGCAGGAACTCTTCATTATCACTGACTGTTATACTGCAACAGATTGAATACATTTGCTTCAGATTCTTTCTCAAAAACCTTTTCTGCGGTAATAACAGTAATACTGACCTTGTTGTGTACCAAAGATAGTCAGTTGTGTCCCTTGTCGTGTTGATATGATCAACAAGTTCGTTTTTCACAAAATCTACTTCTCCCCAAATACCCGGTTTCTCCGTGAACACTTGCCATTTAAGACCTGATGCAGATTTCAAATCTTCAGGTAACATTTCTACCTTGGAGGACTTCGAAGTTACCTGTTGCAAATGTAAAATCAGTTAAGCTGCGTTGTTCGGGTATCATTGGCTGAATCAGCTTCTTCTTCTTTTTTTTTTACCTTTGCGGTGTTGAAAACCGCATTCTTGCAGTCAGGTAGAATGCTAACTGACCAAGCAGGTAAGTGGTATGACGTGTTCTGAAAGACAACAGTCTTGTCATTTTTATCATCCGCGTTTGACAGAAACGCAGCACAACTTCCTACAGAGTCTGTGTACACATCAGCCTGAAAATCGTAAAAACAAACCATCAGAAGGAACATTCCGACAGAAACAGAGAGGTTTCTTTTCACGGGCGGTTTAAAAACAGAAAATCTACCTCGAGTGAAGGGCCTAATGAAAAATTCCGATGCTCGCCACTGATCAGCATGTTTTCAGAGAGCATTATAGCTTTATGGAGATTCTTAAGGTGTCCCCATTTTGGTAATCTTGGCAATCCTAACAAAGGGACAGAAACAAACATAAGTTATAACCGTTGTAGAATGATCTCACTCCATAGTGATCTCTTTGTTACAAAACTCACCATACTCATCGATCGGAGCTTCATAGTCATAGCTTGTTGTGATAAATGGTCCTCCTGAAGTACGTCCAAAGTTTGTTCCTCCGTGATACTACAGTCATGAAAAACAAAACAAAACAAAAAGCTCCATTGAGTTTACAAACTGATATGGAGCTAACTTAACTACTATTTACCATGTAGTAGTTGTGAACACTTCCGCCTTTCTGGAAAAATCGAGCAACAGAGTAAGCTACATCCTCCGCTGGTCTGTGTGGGTCTCTGCCTCCAAAAGTTTTAAACCTTGAAGAAAAAGAAAAACTCTTAAAAGACCGCAATAATCAGATTTGATTGCCAATGAACAAGATACTCCAAAAGATTTCAACTTTATACAGAAATGATAAAAGGGACCAAAAAGATCAATCTTGTTACCATCCAGGCCAGTTCTCAGTCCAGATTTTGGGCTTATCCGGGGTATTAGGTGTGAATTGGTCACAGTAAAAGCCATTGCAGGTACTAATCTGCAAAAGGTAATAAGATAAACCATCAAAACCCGGCGCATATACACTTGTGTATCACAAAGCATCCGCTATAGACTTTACCACAGTCGCAGGAGCGTCCCATTGCTGGCACATCATCCATGGAACACCAATCATCTGTGAAACAGCCATAGAAGCAGACCATTGAGCATACCGCTTCCCTCCTTCTCCGTAATCACGCTCATAATACCCGTACTCATTTTCCACCTAATGAAAATCACAATTTAAAGGACAAACATCAAAACAACATTCCAAAACGAAACAGAATAATGCTGAAAATTAATATGTCCTGCCTGAGACAAGATTATTGGACCGCCCTGTGGTGCGAAAAGCTTCTCTTTCTTCAACAGGTTTACTATATACGTCGTGAAACTCTCCATGTAATGCTGGAACAAAATTCACAGAGCGAATGAATTTTCTAGTAATAGAGAAAACCCTAATTTCGCATATTGTGTTTGCTACCTTCCATGGCTCGTTATCCGCCCTGAAAACTGTTCCTGGCACATAATGCAGCCAAACCGGGACTCCCCTATAACCACAAGGTTTCAATTACAAAACTACAACCCTTTAACTTCATATCTAAAGAGGACACAATTAGTGAAAAATGAAAGCTTCTCTAGATAGAGAATTACCCGTAATTCCACTCGGCTGCAACAAAAGGGCCAATTCGCAGAATCATATGCATTCCAGCTTGCTGAACAATTTTGATGAACTTCACTAGATCATACCGTCCACCAAAATAATACTACAAACCAAACAAAACAAAAAAAACGATCTTGATCTGCAAAAAGATTGATGGACAAAGATCAACAAACACATCAAGAGTTATTTATTAAACTTCCAACCTTTCCAGGAGATGGCTCATGGCCATTCCAAAACACATAAGACTCGATTGCGTTGCAGCCTCCTTCTTTTGCTGTTTGAACAAGTGATGGCCACATCTGCAAGAAAATCAATTTCATCAGCAAGAAAATTCTCAAGAGAGACATTTTCTAAATCAACCACAATCATAGCTAAGAACCCAACTAATAACCAGTGAAACTAACGAGTGGAATACCAGACTTTATCCAGTTTTTCCTGGAAAATGAGAACTCAGGAAAACACACTTTGACAGAGGACGAAATGGAAGAAATTGAGATATCCCCGAATTATTTCCATCAAACCAAATATTGAAAATGTTTGCTAGAAGACTGATTCAAGGATCTCCTCTGTGAAAGAATTAACTAAACCCTCAAAAGCTCGAAACTTTACTCGATTAAATGTACAACCCAAGAAAGGAAAAATCAAAATATATAAGCGTAGAGCACAAATCCGAACAAAAAAAAGCTTCGAACTTTGGCATCACCAGACTTAAATTCAAATACTTCAGAAGAGAAAAAAAATGGAAAAAGGAAGAAGAATAAGTTACTAACAGCTGGAACACTTCTCGGATAATGAATGGCGGCGGAGATAATGAGCTGACGGCGACCGCCGATTGAGAGAGAACGGTGGTCGTAGGTTACATTCCCCGCCGCAATAGCTCTCAACGAGAAGAGAAACACAATCGCCACCACCGGAATCGCCGGAGAAGCAATGCTTCGCTTCATTTTTTTGTTTACGTTTGTTGAGCTCTTCTTCTTCGACATTATCGAGTGTTCTTGTAAAAGTCTAAAACCTCTTATTTCCAGTTAAAAGGGAAAACAAGATTTATCCCTTTACAAGCTTCCAGATATCTTTCTTGGTTTGTGTGTGACTGTGTGAGAGAGAGTGACCAAATCATTCGTCAGTGTGAATTATCATTGTTTATTTTTTAAATTGTCTCTTATAAGATTTTTTGTATAATATACTACATTTATAGGAAAAAAACCGGAAAAGGCTACTACAGAATCATACAATTTGAAGATAATTGATTAATAGTTGAATGTCTCTTATCCTCTTCGATACATGGCATTGTAATTACCTTATATGTCTTCGGAAATTACGATAGAGACAATACAATATCATGGATGGCAAGTTCTAGGAAAACTATGAGAAATATTCTTTTTAACTTCCACAAATCCCCTCCAAAACCCTAGCCGTCAAACGAGAGAAAAAAAAAAGAAGAGATTTTTCTTTGTGGATCCAGGCCGATGGGTGGAGGTTTCTATAGCTCTGACATCTGGTTGATTTCTTTTGCTATTTTTCTTTTGATTTGTGTAATTTTTTTCAATTTATTTTAGATTTGACGAAGTTTTTTGATTGTTTTTTCATTTGATTTTTTCAATGAATTTGGGAAGATAAAAACTGTGGTTCAGTTGAGCCGTTTCGAAAAAGTAATTGACAGTAGAAGCGGATGGTGGCAACGGTTCTTCCTGATTTCAATCGATGATGGTTATTCATTCGGTGTTGGTGAGTTTCTAGTCGCAAACCACGGTTATTCCGGAATAGCTTGAATGTAGATTCCTAATTAATCGATATTTGGAACGATGATCTCGGTGATTCCTACTAGAGCAATAAAAAGAGATTGACAATCGTAGTCAATTCAGTGTAAAGCGTTCATAGATGTTTTTGGATTTCTATGAAAATTATCTCAGTGAAGATTTAATTAGCCCAAAAACAAAAGTGAAGCATTCATCTGCGGAATCGTTAGTCATACATTCACAAAAAGATGTTTTTATCTTACTTCAGATCTCTATTGGTGAATCCTTTTTTCTAGTTGTTGTAAACCCTTCGGTATTCTTATTTTCTTAATAAAGTATCACTCAGCGTTAAAAAGAAAAAAAAAACATGAAGTTAAGAAAAAAATATATACTTTCACATTTTCATTCAACACTAATATTTTAAAACTTAGTTTTTTTATTCAGTACTCTACATGATATATATTTGTAGGTCTTGAAATAAACGTAGAGTTTGAGTTTTAAAAAAATAGAAAAGAAAAATCAAAAACCCACTTAACACAAAGAAGATAAAACACGATGATCTGTGGCGTGGCGCTTGAATAGACATTCTTCATGGTCCATAAATTGATTAGTGAAGAAGTAAAGCAAACTTCAAGAAGGAAAAAGACATAACAAAAAGCGAAGTCGTTAGCCTTTCACCAACGTTGTGTTGGACCAGTGGTAAAAAGGTATGGGTATGTATCTGTCTGTTCTGGATTCGACACATGTTAGGAAAAACTATTTATATTGCTCGGGTTCTCGACAAAGATGTGAAAAAAACACATTTATTTTTACCAAAAAAAAAACTTTCCTACAAAAGGATCTTTAAGGCTTTTAACCCTTTCTCTGTTTTCTCACGACGTAACGATTGTGAAGACAAAACAATTAGTTTCACATTTTTATTTTTTTTGAACCTTTAATTAGCTTCACACTTTTACGAGAAAAATGATAATATTGGTTATCTTTTTCTCTTCTGATGAATCTTATTAGTTATTTGATATGTAATATGTTAGTATTTTTAACTTTACCACCAAAGGAAACATATATTTTATTTTATTTGTTAATCAGAAAAAATCTCAAGCTTTCTAGATCCGGACACATAAACTTGAAACCCAACCAACCGGTGCATACCCACAATATGATAAGCAGAACATTGGTGGCCAAACGAAATCGAATCCAAAGGATATGACATATACTCATGCTAGCCAATTTAGCTACTACCATTGGAATAACCACGCTTGGTTAAAAGAAACATATCACATGCACATAATAAAAACCAAAATAAATGAAGAATTGATACGGCACATTTTTGATTAACACGGATTTTCAAGAAACGCTGCACTCCGACCAATCCACGTTTTCTGGCACCTTCGTGTCTCCACGTTGCCTTCTTTGATCTATATATGTAATGTAACCAACAAAATTTCTTGTGCTTTTTTTTTCAGGTAATGAATTGTAGATCTGTTTTTTTGAAGGGCTGGCTTCCTCTGATCGAAGGACATCATAAACTACATGTCAAGTTCAAATAAAAAAGGAAATCTGCTATTTCCCTTATAACATGTTACAAAAAAATTACTTAGTAGGAAAATGATGGTTTTGAGTTTTTGACTTTTGAGTTAGATAATAAAAAACTACTAAATGCGGGTCGTCTTCTTTCTCAAATTTTTAGTAGAAAATAGAGGTTTAAAGCAGAGGTAATGCAGTTAATTAGGGTGAAATTCCAGAAGTAATAATAAAATATTACGGTCATAAATTCCAACAAATCCAATGCCGAAAGATCCTGAAGTCTTAAACTTTTAGGGCCCACGTCCGTGTCTCTGCTTCTTCTCAATCCCACGCGCACTCCGGGAGCGTGAATTAGACGGAGGATGAGTAAAGATATCTCAGAAGCGCGCGTGGCTTCCATAGTTAGAACGGCGCGTGCAATTTGGCGAGTTTGGTGTCGGTGAAGAGAACTGGATTCGGCGGACCAACAAAGTCTTAGAACACCCACATCGGTGAGACATCTTCAAGCCTCCAATTTTTTTTTAATTTAATTAAATGATTAAATTTAAAAAAAAATTGGACTAATCCCAAATCGCCACATGTGATTTAGATATTTTAACTTTTTTTTGGGTGTCTCAGATGATATTTGTTTAATTGGGTGTACACTCCCCATGGTGATGTTCTTAGATTCTCAGCTGGAATACCCTTGGGAGACGAGCGAGATCGGTGGATCTCTTTTTTTCCTTTTTCCTATATAATACTCCCACGCGCCATCAGAATTCAAAATTAAATAAATTTTGTAGATGTAGTAAATACCTGACAATGTACTTGTATAAATTTAGTTCCACCAGAAATTTCTTTTAAATACTAAATTCTAGATTAAAAATCTGTAAATTCAGTGTGCATCGTCAAGTACATTTAAATAAATGATATATATAATAAGGGTACTATAAAAGCGTGTTAAAATTTCATATCAAAACGAATTATATCTTGAATCATTCAATAAAATATTAAAATTTATTGATCACTTTAGTTTTAAAAAACCCCTGATTACCAACAAAAACTATTCAGACCAACAAACAATATAAAAAATAAAAAAAATCAGGAAAGTTGCGATTGAGCTTGGTTCGAACCAACAACCGATATTGTATTCAAAGAAATCCCAAGAGGATCACCACCTTCCTCTTCCAAAACCACCAATAAATTTCCAAATGGTTTCAAAAAGGCCCTTGGAATATGATATCTGCATCAATCAAATCCAAATCATGCCCCAAAAAAAAAAAAAAATGCTCAGTTAAAATAATTACTATTTTTGGTTTTCTTTCAAAATGTGCAGTCAATGGGCCTGTGAACTTACACAGACTGAGAAGGATGGCCAGAGGGGGTGAGAAAGGAGACCCAATAACGACCAATGCTTTCACCATTCACCCACATTTCTCCTTTACCCATACTTTCCATGTTAAGGCCCACCGGCCCATTTCCATTCGGCCCATCAAACATCGTCTGCATATATACACATATTTGTCACCCATACACATTAATTTTACTTGTTTACAAATACTGTACCTTGTACCAAGCAAGAGGGCGATTCTTGATGAGTCCAGCGCTATTGGTACTCCACTTCACTCTCTGTAGATTCGTCCATTGGTGTAACCTAACTTTTTCCCCAAGCAAACCCACCTTCACAAGACATACATGTTAGCTTATATCAACACAATGCTCAATCATATATATCATGACATTATACATTTTTATATTACCGAGTAGCCCCATTGAGATCCACTCAAATCGGTGGTTTTTGTCCCACCACAGCTAATTTGAACTTTGGTTAGTCCATAAGATTTCCTCTCCATGTAAGCTCCAGAGTCCTTTTATTCATAGGTTAGGAAAATGTGTTATGATTCTACTCTTTTGTGTGATGCAGAAAAGACTAAACCGGGTTTTGGTTAAAGAAACGTCTTACCGGTAGACCAACCATGCCGCTAAGGATCGAAATGTTGTTTTGTCCATTGATTAAGCTAACCGGAACTTGGAGTTTAACCACCCTTATGTCTCTGCTTCCATGTCCAGATCCTGCAAGAACACAATTGAACAAATTGGTAACCAAACTATACTAGAGTGTAAAATAAAAATCAACAGTGAAGCAAAGTTTGTAAACACAACTTTCTTCCCCGGTTACTTTCAATACTTATGTACCTGCTAGTGCATTGTTGACGAACACGTGAACAACATGTCCTGATGATTCAATATAGAGAGACGGGTTTGCACAGGGTGAATCCGGCTTAAACCTTAAATTCGAAGAGCCAAAAATGTGTTAGAAATGAGAATGAACATTAGCAATGTAATTTGTAATGTCTTTTATATTACCTTGAAGTGTACCAAAGATAGTCAGTTTTGTCTTTAGTTAAGTTAGTATGTTCTAACAAAGCATTTTTCTTCAAAGACGTGCCTGAGAATGTTGGGATTGTTTCTCTAAACACTTCCCATTTGTCCGGAACGTTAAAAACTTGAACCGGCGTTGTAACTCTCATGTTCTTCGCCACGTTAACCTTTAAACCAAGTAGTTTACATGCTTAATTAGTCGGTTTTAATTATCTGAAGGTTCCAAAGAATTAGTAGTAGAAGAAGGAGACTTACTTTTGCTGTTTCATAGATTAGGTTTTTGCAGTTCTGAAGAATACCAATTGACTTGGGACGCAAGCTATACGCATTGTTTCTGAATTGTATTTGAATGACTTTAGTCGCGTCGTTGTTCACCAGAAACGCGACGCATCCATATCTCGGGTCTTCAAAGACATAAGCTTGTTGCGTTGGCCCCAACGAGAGAATCGTTTGCTTCCCTTGAAGCAAAGGATTTGCAGAGGATTTTATCGCAGCGTGAAGCTCCTTCAAATGACCATACTTAGGCTGTCTTAAAAGACCTGCAAACACAAAACAAGATCAGGATCAGATTAATTATCGGGGTTTATTTTTGTTTGGAATGGTGATCGATGCAAAGAACTGGCTTGAGGAATTTAGACCGAACCGTATTCGTCCAGAGGAGCTTGATCATAGTATCCTGTAATGAAATATGAAGATGAAGTCCTTCCAAAGTTTGTTCCACCATGGTACTGTATTATAAAATTAAGATTGATGAGCTCTTGATAATCATATCACGATTTATTTATAAAGAAAAATATAATCTGGTACCATGTAGTAGTTGATATAGCTTCCGTTTTTTGCGACGAAAAGAGCGGCGTGGAAAGCAATATCCTCAGCAGATCTAATATAAGGCTCTGCTCCGTAAACCTGAAAGCTATTTTAATCACAAAGAAAAAGTAAACCAAGTTAACTTGTTGAACAAGAAACTAATCAAAGTAATCAATGAAGTAACCCTTACAAAGATGTCCAGTCCTCAGTCCACATTTTCGGTTTATTGGGTGAGTTTGGTCCTGGAAATGTCTCGCCGCATCTCATTCCGTTGCACGTGTTGATCTACAAAATTAAAACATCAATCTATAAGAAACAAGAAACGTTGACCTTAGATAAGTAAACCGGTACGGTACTGACCACCGGATCAGGAGCGTCGGGCTGTTTGCACATGATCCATGGCACTCCGGTCTGAAGGCCCACAGCCATTTGACCTGCCCACTTGACGTATGATGCTCCTTTCTCACGAAAAGCCGCCTCCACGTTCCCGTACTCGTTCTCGATCTATACAATTAAAATCAGAAGAACCCAAACCCATTCACATCGTAATAAGCTAATCGGGTCCGGTTCCTGTTTGATTTGAATCCAAATGTGGGATGAACCTTAACCGAATTTTTTATTCTATTCGGCTAAGGGACCATGAACCGGTCATAATCATGTTTTCCAAGTCATGATTGGTACATCATTCATCGTGTTGCCCGAGGCATATCCTACCACTTTGGCTCTAAATTTCTATACAGACTTATAATCCACTAGTTTCTAAGCATTAGTCCGGTTAAGGTATTAATTAATCACACTGGTTAGGTTTGGTTCGATGATATTTAAGCATATGAACAATAATAAAGAAAATTACCTGGGAAAGAATAATTGGACCTCCTTGAGAAGCATACAAGCCCTCCGATTTCATCAAATTTACGATCTTACTGGTGAATGTTCGCATGTGGAACTTGAAGGGCTCATTGTCGGTTCGGTATACCATACCGGGTACATCGCGTAACCAAAATGGCAACCCCCTGGTTAACCAAACCGGTCGTCAAAATCGAATTAACACAATTTCTCAGTGTTAATTATACGTTGATTAACATTAAAAACTATAACTTTGTTAATTGATTAATACCCGTAATTCCACTCGGCTTCGATGAAGGGTCCAATACGTAGACAGACATAGAGACCTTGCGATCTAATTTCTTTAATAAACTTCACCAAATCGTTTCTTCCGCTAAAATCATACTGAAATATTCATTTTATTCCAAGAAACTACATGTTAATTTTTGTTTTGTTTTATTATATCTACAAAGTAACAAAATTTAAAATTCATATAGATGAATTAATTAAATGGACCGACCTGTCCGAGCTTAGGCTCATGGAGGTTCCAGAAAACGTACGTTTGGATCACATCGATGCCTCCTTCCTTTGTCTTTTTTATCAGAGACGGCCACATCTACAAAAAAAAAAAAAAAAAAAAAAAAAAAAAAAAAAAAAAAAAAAAAAAAAAAATTGTTAAATTACTTTAAATGATACGAAAGATTATTGAAATGATAATGCATTTGGCTGTCTTTGGATCCCATTGATTAGAGATTTTAATGAAATGAGATTTGTTCACGTGATTGTGTTAAAGTTGTCAAAGACCAAATGATAATAAGACGCAGAATCAATGATCATCACATGTAGTTCAATAAAATATTGTTATGTAAGTTGACTAAAAGAGAAATTATTGTTATGTAAGTAATTCCAATTGTTTTACACATTTTGACCTTTATTTGATATGATTAGTTTTTTTTTTTTTTGGTTTTACTTTTGATATGATTAGTTATTCATTATTCATCTTTAAAAAATGATTAGTCACTCATTTATTTATTCTACTTTTATATTACTTCATAATTAGACACTAATTAAAACCAAATGAGTGACTAATCATTTTTCACTAAACATAATTAGACACTAATTAAAAATGATTAGTCACTAATTAGACACAGATCCGTTTATAATGAAGCACAGAGAACGGATCTGTGTCTAATTAGAATCAGATTATAAACGAATAAATACGCAACTTATTAGTCGATCGTATTGGTAATTACTACTATTTAATGGTAAATCTGAAAGTACAAAAAGAATCAAAGAATGAAGTAGACAATGACAAATTAGGAAGGAATCATAAAAAGAACGGAAACGGTGTCGTTTGTAGACCCGTGACTTTCATTTTCAGTAAAGTCAAGGAGTCAAAGATGTTGTGTTAGATGAAATCTCTGTCTTAATCTTGATAGTGAAGCTAGAGAAATCTTGTGAACCAAACAATAAAAAAAAATATAAATAATACTTGACAGATCAATTTCGCTTCAATACATAGTGCATGTCTTTTTCGTTTTAAAAAAAAATATTATTATATGTAATATTTTTCATAATTTTTTTAATATAACCTTTCATATAAATAGCAAAACTAATTAACACGTATACGGCAAAATTTTGTGACGTATACCTATTCCTATTGGTGTCGTGCTTAAATTCGATTCCCACTAGATATTAGTTTCATTTTCAGTTATGAAACCAAATTACCATAAATAAATATTTCCGCGAACTTTTGTTTTTGTTGTTTCTTTCGCCAAAAGGAGTTTCGCACGCAACACAAAGTACATGAAAAGCGAAAACAACTTATTAAATGTAAAGTAACTCGTGAAACAGAATTCGGTTACAAAGTTTCGATATATACAAAAGCCACCACACACACACACATATATATATATATATTTATTTATAAAATAGGCCAGATACATAAAGTATCATTTCATAATATTAGCCAGATCGACTACAGTTTGTATTTTTCAAGCAACCTCGCATGTAATTTGAAATCTTATTAAGTTCATATATATCCAAAATTTATACACTCGATTAATTTTGTCATATATATATACTTTTGCTTTTGATAGCAGAGTTTTGTCATATATATTACATTAATATGAGTCATATGACACAAATTTTGGTCCAACCATTTTATTTTTGACGACCAACCATTTTTGTTTACATTTGCCAAAAATGTAATAGACATATATACTACATTTTGGTATATACATATACGGTTATAAGATATTCATGAAGAATGTTTACCTCGGGTGTGCTGCGAGGATAATGAATTGAACCGGAGAAGAGAAGTTTCCTCTGTCCATCGATAATCAAAGACCGTCCGTCGTACGTT
Organism: Eutrema heterophyllum; assembly: GCA_002933915.1. Taxonomy (NCBI): domain Eukaryota; kingdom Viridiplantae; phylum Streptophyta; class Magnoliopsida; order Brassicales; family Brassicaceae; genus Eutrema; species Eutrema heterophyllum. The sequence continues at coordinate 179,877 of PKMM01032973.1, read as the reverse complement.
ACTCCCTTCTCCGCCGTAGCACCGCCGGCGCTAACCGTGTAGAAAACAAGAACCGTACCCAGAAGAATCAAACAAACCCCGACCCGACAAGACACCATCTTCTTTCTTCTTCTCTTTCTGTTTGATGCTCCTTTACTGATTGCTGTTCGAACATGTGTGTATATATATACACATCAGGCATGTGGGTGTATTTATAATTGATACATTATATAAATCCAAGAAAAAATTATGATTGGAAAACAAATGTGACTATAATAAGTAGGCGTCGAATAAAGATTCTGAGATTTGAAAGATATATATATATATACAAAATGAATTGAATCGCTATAATTGGGAAAGCTTAGGAGCTTCTCTTGGGGTTAATTTAGCACAAAAAAAAAAGCTTCTCTTGGGGTTATATAAGCCTGTAAACTGCATTATGCTTTTCGCCTTTGTCTTACGATTCTAAGTTTCTAACCACTGATTTACTAAAATGCCCTTCTAGTTAGACTAGTCTTTGTTTTTTTTTTTCTTTCTTTTTTTTCTTTTGCCATTTGCCGGATGGTAACATTTCAACCATACTAGTACAAACCACCAATCTATATGTAGGAATATAATATCAAAATGAACTTTAAAATTCATGGCTCAATCTAATCCAATCTATTTATTTTAGAAAAATTTGGGGAAAATGACAAATTAGCCTAACTATTGTCCCACTAAACTTTTATCACTAAACATTGTCTCATTAAGATTTATAATAATAAAAATTCAGTATTACCCTTAAATAATAAAAACAATTTTTTGTAATTTAAAAAAAAAAAACTAATCGAAATTACTTTGATAAGAAAAAAAGAGCTTGTGAAACAAAATTAAAATAAAAACAAAACTTTTAAAATTATTATTCGTAGATATCTTATAATAAGGAATGAAATTTAGGTGGTTCTAGGATTCCAAATTGTAAACATTATGGTTAACGTTGTTTAAGTTTAAATTTCTGATTCATAATTGTGGATCATAGAAGTAAAAGAAGAATTGGGACGGGACATGCAGTCTACTGATTCCAAAATGTACGACTGTGTTATCATAATTTGGGTTTCAATTCGGGATTTTAATTTGAAATGTAAGGGTGTTGGATATTATAATTTTTGTTATAAAGATGATAAGTAGCGAATGAAGGGTAATTTCGTCAATACGCAGAACTTGGGAAAAAATTGAAACCACCCAGTTAATGATTGGGGTTTACCGTATACGACACATAAATTGGAACTTGGAGGACGGGACTTGCCCCAACACAGCCTTTACGTAAAGATTAAAGGGGCCTTAAAATGGGTCTCAAGTTATTCTTAAGGCCCATATATTGGGCTTGTACATCTGGGTGCTTTAGCTTCGCATCAACTTTGTTTAGTTCATGAAAATACTCCATCATTCTACTAAACTTTTTACAAAATTCAGGAAACGAAATAAGCTACCGAATGAATACTGTTTTTAGCATGAGAATGATGAGATGCTGAATTCTTTCTTATTTTTCTTGATTTTGGTTAACATATTTATTTATGCATTGAGTTAACGTCTTTTCCTTTTTAAAAATCTATTAGAATCCATTATCCATTTGTACGAATTCCCAAAGATATCCCAATATAAGTTATTAAGTTGTAACACAAGATCAGTTAACTCAGCCACCGTGGTATGGGGATAGTGGAATTCGGGGATTCAAAGGCTTGATTGGCAGATTTTCTGGGTACGAGCTGCGAAGTAGCTAAAACTATTTTTGGAAACAAAAACACGCTTGTTGGACCATTAGGGGTATTCACATGGTCCCTTGGCCCCGGGATTGGTCGGCGCTCATGGCCGTGGACCCGGTCAAAATAATTCTAACAAACCTGATGTTAGGCTCGGCGTTCGCGGATTCCGTTGATCCGGATTATCCGAGTTATAAAAAAAAAAAAAAAACACAAGATCAGTTACGAACTACGAAACAACAATCTTTAATAAGCAAATCTATAAAACATTTTGTTTTTGTAGATATAAATTGTCGTTTACGTGAAAATGTTAGACCAAGAAAACTGTCGATTATCGCATCTTTCAGCTTTACATAAGCCGACGTGCGACTAAAGATGACGTCATTCCAATGACAAAGGCGATTAGATGAGCAGAGAGTTAATCTGGTGCGGAGAAGCGCACAGCAATACTCTTCACGGTCCACTCACAAGTCACGATTTATATATTTGTCAGAGAACAACGTGTGCACAAGCATACACCGAGAAGCAGCAGATTTCATTCACAAAGGTTCGTGCGGATGACGGAAGCAATGACGTCACATTATCTGTATGTCGATCACCCAATTATTCAAGGCCACCTGTACATGTCAGCAGGCTGCGCGGTCAACGTTGAAAAGAAAACGGTTGGTTTTGTCACACGTGTCAGAAAACCACCCACGTGTGATTCATGAATCTCCTCTTTATAAATGCTCCATGGCTCTCTTCTCCTCGATTGCAATCTCCGATAAAACCACAAATATCCGATCAAGGTTATAACAAAAATCGAATCTTATCCACTAGACAACAAGGAACTTTTCCTAAATGAAGGCGGAGCTAAATTTGCCGGCGGGATTCCGATTTCACCCGACGGACGAAGAGCTGGTTAAGTTCTATCTCTGCCGGAGATGCGCATCGGAGCCGATTAGCGTTCCGGTAATCGCAGATATTGATCTTTACAAATTCAATCCATGGGAACTTCCAGGTAAAATTCCAATCCCACGTTATTGGGGTCTTTTGGATAATTTCGAGTTTGTGAATTTCATTGATTTTAAACAAAATTCGAATTTTTGTTTCAGAAATGGCTTTGTACGGAGAGAAAGAGTGGTATTTCTTCTCACATCGGGACCGAAAATACCCAAACGGTTCACGTCCAAACCGGGCAGCTGGAACCGGTTTTTGGAAAGCGACGGGAGCTGATAAACCGATCGGAAAACCGAAGACATTAGGGATTAAGAAAGCACTCGTCTTCTACGCCGGAAAAGCGCCGAAAGGGATAAAAACGAATTGGATTATGCACGAGTACCGTCTCGCTAATGTTGATCGATCTGCTTCTACGAACAAGAAGAACAACTTGCGAGTACGCTTCTTTTAATTGACTTTCATTTTTTTGGGATTTTAGTCTCAATTTTCGATTTATGTGATGATGATTAATGTGGTTTTGATGAAATTTTGCAGCTTGATGATTGGGTTTTATGTCGGATTTACAATAAGAAAGGAACTATGGAGAAGTATTATCCGTCCGACGAGAAACCGACGGCGATGACGACTACGTCGGACTCGAAATGCTCAAGTCACGTGATTTCACCGGACGTCACGTGCTCCGATAACTGGGAGGTTCAGAGCGAGTCCAAATGGGTTGATCTCGAGGACGCGTTTGATGCGTTTGACACGTCGATGTTTGGTTCCATCGAGTTATTGCAAAATGACGCTTTTATCCCTCGGTTCCCGTATCAGTCCGACTTCGCCACTTCGTTTGAGGACCCGCCGGAGCAAAAACCGTTCTTGAATTGGAGTTTTGCTCCTCAGGGGTAAAACGGAAAAGCATACAAATTGAAGCTTTCCAGAGTATTCGGCCACCGCACCGGAGGAAGAAAAAACTCGGTGTCGGATCCTGACCCGGAAACCAAGTTGGGTCATACAATTACGGAGTTGGGATTTTCAACTTGCGATTATTCAACATCTGATGTTGTGGCAAATGGTTGATCAGACTCATCAGCAAGATTCAATTTTTGTTTATAAATGTCTAAAGATATCTAAGTAGATACAGAGGAACTGTAAAAGCAATAGTGACCATTATAATAAATTATATATATTCATCATATTCATAATCAATGAGCATGAATGTATTTTTCTTTGATGAAGCAATGTACATTTTTCTCCGAGAGAAGATTACAAAGACTTATGCAGACAGAGAGGAGAGAGGAGAGAGGAGAGAGAGCAGAGGATGATGATGATGGATTCAAGGGTTATTGTGAGAAGCATTCGAACGAGAAGCCCATATACCAAATACAAGAAACCAGAAGATGAATAAGATTGCCCAGTAGCGTGCAGGACCATACCTGATTCTAGTGAGCACAACCTGTTTTCAAGTTTTTGTGTTTGGATTAGTAATGTAGGAATCATGAAAATCTGTAAAATGAGATGTCTAGAAGAGTTACTTACGAATCTGAAAAAGATGACTATTGTTAAAGCACAGAGACCACCAAGAAGGATGTGAAGTCCGCTCCTCGCAGTATTCTGCGCGTGTTAAAAGGAATAAACGCTACTGATATACCCGTCAGAGAGGCTTACAAACACGGTTAGATGGATCACATACCTTTCCAACACGAGGAGCAATGAGCCAGACCAAAGTAACTGTGAGTAAACCGGTAGCAAGTAGAATCCCGGTACCTTCCACAGCCCATTTAGTTGCACGGCTTTCCATAGGCAAGATATCAAAGTTCACTACACCTAAAGGTTGTTCAGGCATAACCTGAGAAGCGGCAACAGAGCTACTGTTGTTGTTGTTGTTCAGGGAATGCGGACCAAACCATGAGGATATCTCACCAAGTCGTTGCCTTCGAATGGCAGCAACTTCATCTGAATCTATGGTTGAACCTGTATTCACCGGTAATACAGTGTTTGGATCTCCTCCATCAGCGTTTCTTTCTCTTAGTGCCGTATAATCTCTCAAGGCAATGACCACTTTGTTGAAATCAGCAGTTTTTACATTTTCTGCAGCATTTCCACAGATTTCACACACCGTGGATCCATGGTTGAGGAACCATTTGAGCGCGCAAGCGTAGTGTACCAAAGCAAGCTCGTTTTTGCAAGAACATCCAAGCTCAAGCAATGCATCCTGATGCTGCTGGATTCCCATTTCGATATCATTTGTGCAAATGAAAATTCCCCCATCAGGACTTGTTATTTCGATGAAGCCAGATTCAATCCCATTGCTTTTGACGATGGAACTCTTCTGCTCAGCCTCTGTAGCTTTGCTGACATCATTACCGATTTCGTCTACATTGCTTTTACGAGCTTCTGGAACCGGAGGAGTAATCCCCAAAAATCCCAAGGCAGCATCTCCTCGTCTGTCGGACTCTGCAGAATGGCATACACGACAAGTTGGTAAGCCCGAGTCGCTGTCTGTACTGTAACGCGCCTCAACTGCTAGTTCCTCGTTCTTGACGGGTGGACAATCGTGATCATTGACTCCACAATTTTCTGTCTCCAACTGATTCTCTTTACCCATCAAGCCCGAAAAAGAAAAATTCTGTTTCTTCACAAGACCACAAAAAGTTCACGTAGATGATTTATCTGTTCCACTCCTCAGAAATTCTACTTTATAGACAATGAAAAGGTCTTCATTTAGAGAAGACAACTCAAGATACAATAAAACAAAGGACCTCACTGGATCTAGTATTGTACTTTAGAATCACGCTGAAAGATGAACAATCTGTAAGACAACAACAAGAGAGAGAGATGGCCTATTTTGCATGCTTTCAAACGAGCTCCTGCAGTGAAAACATTATAAGATGTCATAAACATAAAGCGGAACAAGATTATGGTAACATATCACTTTAACAAAGACATAAAGGATGAATTCAAGAAAGTAGAAAACACAAACAAAAGAACAAAAACGGATCCAAGCTTACATTCAAAAGGAACAATACATAAACTAATGATGATGAAGCAGCTAAATCCTGATTAGTGATTAAGGTATCAGGCTACTGAGAATGTGATACTTTAGTGAGAAGAACATAGCATTTATAGTCAGCTCGATCACAGATCCACCCAACCTTTCAGATATTAGAAGAGCCAAAACATGCTGAGATCAATCAAAACAAAAAGAAAGTGACCAAAAGACATGACAAAATGATGTCTGAAAGCAATAAGATTATTCAGCAGGTTGTAACTGAGCAGGATAAATTGCAGCAAGTCCAAACAAAAGAAACCACTAAAAAGCATATAAAATATATATATACAGAAGCAGATTAAAGCAGCCATTACTCCAATTGGTTAATTGAAGCAGATTAAGCTGCCATAACTCAAATTTTTTAACTGAAGCAGCCATTACTTTATTTATTTTTAACTGAATCAGATTAAGCAGCCATTGCTTCAATATTTTAACTGAAGCAGATTGAGCAGACATTAATTTCAATTTTTTAAGCTCTCTACCAAATTCCCACCACTGGTTTTAATGAACAGAAACTCATTGAAAAGACAAAATCAGCAATTTCGTTCTCTCATGGACTCACTGGTCACCGACTAAAACAGAGACAAAAATCACGACTGCAAGATTCAAACGATCTGCAAAATGAGAGATCAAACATGCGCAAATCTGAGAAGATTTGAACATTCTGGATCAAGATTTTTGGCGAAACAAGCGAATGAACTTACAGGAACATAGAAAAAAGAAAAGAAAAATGAATCTATAGGGTTTTGAGTGAGCAAACCTCCGCAAAATCTGGATTGAGATCGATTGATGGGCATGCGAAAATTTAGAACCTTTCGAAAACCCAATCTCTTTTCATTTCTCGGTTCCTCGAGTTCTGTGAATTAGGGAATAGGAATTTTCTGGAAAATGCTCGTCTTTTTGAGCTAAGCGTTCAGATTCGAAAAGAGTTCTTGCCACTACACCAACCTTCACATGGTGCGGAGAGCTGAGTGGTTTCAGATTCTTTTTATTTTCTTTTCACTATATAACGTTTTTTCAAGAAATAAAAATCTGTCCATATTTCCCATAAAAACCAAAAAGAAAAAGATAATGATAACTAATAAATGATATATAAATTTTGGATTGAAATATTACTTTTGATTTATGGTATAGTAGATTTTGGGGAAAAAAAATACTTGGTATAACCGTTTTTTTTCTTTCAAATACTTGGTATAAAATATAAATACTATAAATGTTTTTAGTCAAAATATTTATTTTCCTTTCATAAATAGTTATCATTATGTTGACTAAAAAGTCCATATAATCTAGCAGAATTATATTAAAAAAGGAAAAAAAATTGGATAAAAGAAACCCAAGCGTTAGAAATTCTTTATCATGTAGAATAATAAAGTGTACACAATTTTCTTTAAAAAAAAAAAAAATTTCAATATGTACAAAGTACTATCCGGATAATATAAAATCAAATGACATGTCTCTTTTTGGCTCTAATTTTTTCTTGAAGTTTTTGCTCTGAAATTTGAAAATATTCTGTTCTTTTCTGTAGATATTTTTTTCCGGTCACAGGATGGAATGGATGGAAAGTAGCTGTTTTATTTATCCAATTGAAGAACATAATTAGAAGCTGTTAAAAACAAACATAATTAGAAATATATGACAAAATATAAAGAGCTAGAAATGAGCTAAATCCATTAGGTAACATTTTCCTCATAAATTTTAGTTTTAGCCAATATATGAAATATTTTACCAAAAAAGAAAAACTACTTTGAAAAATTGTGTCAGCATTATGATTTTGTTGTAATTAATTACATAAATAGACGTTATCTTCACAGCAGTTAAAAGTTTTTTTAAATGATCAAAAAGAGTAATTGTACTGGATAAGCTCAAATTTGAATTTAATTAAATAAAACAACCAAATAGGAAATGGAAATTAAAGGAGGGATGAACAAAATTTAGTATGTGTTGACCTTAATATTATTGGTTGGTTTACTAAGCAAAACTTTATGTTTTTTTTACCATTGGTCTCCTAAACAAAACTTTCAACAGAAGAAAATTAGCTGTAACTGCAACTGCAACTGCAACTGCAACTCCACTAGATGGTTGATTTAATCGCTTTGGGTGCTCAACCTAAACTCGAGAAGGAGTTCACAGTGCAATGGAGTTTGCTTTACCAATTCTACACTCTTGAATAGGGGTGGGGAAAAAAACCAAACCAAACTGAACCAACCGAACTTAAACCGACCCAAACCAAACCATATTCTATATATAACCCAATCGGTTGAAGTTTTTCTCAACCCGAACGGTTCGGCTAGGTTCGGTTTAAAACCAAACCGAACCGGTAAACCAATGTATTTTTTTTGTTAATTAGGTAATTAATAATATTAAAAATATACACATATTGTAGGATCTTCGGTTCTTCACCTAAAGCATTTAGGCTAAAGGTTCTAAACCCACGTTTTCTTTTTTTGTTTTCAACTTCCATTTTTTTCTTTTAATTTTTCAACATCATTAATATATATTTTCTAACCCTATTAGCTAAGTATTCGATTAAAAAATGCGAAAACCTAACTAAAACCGAACTAAAACCAAACCAAATTACAACCGAACCGAACTGAACCGAACTGAACCAAATCGAACTAAACCCAAACCGAACAAAACTTATTTTGGTTGAGTTCGGCTAGAGTTTTATTCAACCCGAATCAACCGAACCGAACCGAACCCGAACTGAATCCGAAATTAAACCGAAATGCCCACCCCTACTCCTGAAGATGCGCTCGTAAGTGTTCCTCTCCTAACATCTACAGTTCCATTGTTTTGGACTTGAAAAAGCGACTGCCTACATTCTAAGCAGAGGGTTGAGGGATAAGCTGAAAATAAGTGTAGAGAGAAAAAACATTAGAGACGATTCTTCCATTATGGTGGCTGCTGTTGGATGTGATTACGCAGGAGTGAAAATACTGTAACTGCTGCTACTATATCTGAGAGACCGAAAGATTGAGGAGGATTAGCGTGGGAGAAGACTCAGAAGAGGATATTAATATCACGGAAACAGAGAAGCGGCTATCAAGGTAACGAAGATTCAAATCAACTCTCCTTCAATCTGCTTTTTAAGATGGAGGTTATTGAGAGTGAAGTTGATGAAACAGATATTGTGTTATGGGACACTTGGTTCTAAGCCGTTGCTTCCCCAACGTCTAAAATCTAACCAAGGTCCTGTTTGGTTTCTTAAATATAGATAGACAAAAATGCATCTCTTTTGATATATGCATTAAGGAGTAATTAAATCTTCTCCAGCTAATAAAGTTGAAAACAGAGAAATGAAAAAGACGATTGATGGGGGATAAATAAAACTTTCTTTTCTTCTTCATGGCTTTTGTTTACCCTATAAATGATCCGTGTATGTGTATATATATCCAAAGTACTTTTTTGAAGCCAATCTCAATGGCTTTTCGTATGGGGCACACACTATACAATGACACACTCTTCACAAACACCAAAGGGAAAAAGAAACAAAAATAAAGGTAAAAGCAAAAATCTAGGCTCCTAGTTGGTAAGACTCTTCTTGTTAGCCAAAATTTGGTGAGAGGATCTTCTTCTATGAGAGATGGAGAGCCATTTGCTGAAGAAGAACTTTCTTCTGAGATGCATTTATGACTCCTTTGCATTCTGCATCAAGTAAGACCTCGTTCATTATGGCCGCCGCATGGCCTCGAGGTTCATCTAATGCTCTTCTTAGCATAAATACCTGCATACAAACCAACCCTTAGATCAACATCGTTCGATTTTTTTTTTTTTTTTTTTTTTTAAAAAAAATTAATGTTTCCAAACACTCGTTTCATTGCTTAGATGATCGAGTTTCTTCAGTTCCTACTTCCAAATTGATATACGATATTCCTTAAGATTTTGTCATACGATTTATGAGAAGGAAATGATGTACCTGTCCGTGATGAGTTATCTCCAAGCAGCCAGGTTGCTGAATAAACGGTTCTCCATCTATTTGAACAGGGAAAGGACTAGACACATGTATTCTTATGACCTTTCCCTGTGCTAGCCTCCTCGCCTGAGAAAGACCGACCTGTAAGGCAGAATCGCGCGTTAAAAAGTTGTTGAATCAATTCATATAACTCTTTTAGCCTCACACTGAATAGGAAATACTGCTGAAATTTCTGCAGGTTGGAAGACGATGGTATAAAATGTATGAGAAAGAAGAGCAAGGAGACAATTCGACAAGAGATTAGACCTGTAATTTGCCAAGATGCCACGCTCCACGGACACATACAACCTCAAGTGTCTTGTCGTGCATAGACTGGATGCTAAAATTATCATCATGTTCATAATCATTTTGCCAAAGATCTACTCCACCCATATAGCTTCCAATGTTTAGTACTATTAGACCCTCTGAATCCTGAAGGGAACACAAATTAGGGGCATCAGTATAGAGACACCAACAACGATGTTAGACATTTGGTAAAATAAACCTCCTATTCCCAGAAAATCAAAGCATTCTCCAGATGGGAAACAAATTGCAGTTGTCAACTATCTTTTTACCAAGCGATTATGTGCTATCTCTCATGCTCAAATTTTATCTTATATATCCTTAGTGAGTAGTGGTCGGGTTTTCCATATTAGCAAAAAATAAAAAAGGCACAGCATTGAGGAAAGTGATATGGACAAATCCTATAAGAACACACCGCACAAGACAGAAAGAAAAGGACCGAGTTAATTAGAGTAAGATACCATGGGGATCTCAATGTCTTTTCCATCAACTTCAAGCCAAACTTGCCATGGTAAATCGGCACATGCTCGATCCATGATATCCCTCGCACCTTCTTTAGCATATCGTAATTTATTTACAAACTGCATAGAATCAAGATAAACAAATATATCAGCCGTTTCTTTTGTTTAACTAGGATACTAGGATGCTTATCGGGTCACAATGCCAAAGCCATCAAAGACAATAATACATAGCTTCATCCACATTCCGGTTCTCATATAAGTTCTGGGTAAGAAAAACACAACAGGAATACCTGGCTACAAAACTTCTCAGGATTTTCTTGCCGCATCATGTGAAATTCATACGCAACCTTGGCATCACAGCCAACACCTAAACAAAGAAAACGTCAGCTATTGTTCATGATCCACGACAGGGACCAATGAATAGAAAATTCATAAGCGTACCTAAGTAATTCATCATAAACTTGTGGCCTTCTCTTGCTGGAAATTTTTCTGTACTCTCTTCTTTAATCTTGACACTCCAGCGATCCAACATTGTAACTGCAGCATGATCAATGTCTTGCAAAAACGTTCTTAGACTTCCTTGTCCATCAACTACTGAAACACCTCTTCCCCACTGCAAAACTCTAGATAAATCATTTCCTGTGCCTAACGGAAGAATAGCGACAGGTGGAGGGGATTCAAAATTGCGCTTCTCAATGGCATCAAGCACCCAAGCAACTGTTCCATCTCCCCCACACACCAAAACTCTAAAGTACTTTACTTTGCTACATAGGTCTAGACCAGCATCTGGCCCTTGACAAGAGCCAAGCTCAAAGACCTATAATACAGCAAAGCAATTATCATTAGTGATATTATACCCAAAAGATTCAATATCTTTACAAGCAAACAAACTTCTGTACGACATTAACTACACAATAAGATCAAATTAAAAATTTCAAGCCATCACTTGCTACTGAATTAGTTTTACAATATCTATAGTGGATTTCTGACAAACTGAAGCTCATATGTTACCTGTACTGGATTTAAAAACATATTAAGTCTCCTATGAAGAAAAGGACCGAGTTGACCTCCACTCTTGGCATTAATAAAGACCAAAAGCGGTCTTGCATCCGGGGGCAAATCAACCAAGGTATACTTCTTCATAAAATTAAAAGCAGCACTTTTGCTTCGTTTGGGCCCCCCTAGACCATTTTCTATGCCCTTACCATTAGGCATATCCGAGACCTTCTTTAAGCAATCTATGCTCCTATCTCTGCGTAGTTTCTTCACTACAAGGCCATTAACTACGCTTTTCACAGGATTACTGGCTGAATCCTCCAAAAGGTTACCACTAATAGATTGGGCATTCCCATTTTTACCCCTAAGGCGCTTCCTTCTCACATGCCCTCGTATAGATGCTAACTCGTTTTTAATAGTACTCAGTACTCCATCTACACCATTTTCTTCACTGACTTTTACATGTACTGGAGAGAGGATTACCCTTCTGAGAGAGCCAAGATCACAAGCGTCACCAGATTCCTTGGACATAATCATGTGACACTTTACATGTATGAGGCGCTGGCACCAAAGGCAGTGCCACATTGGAGAAGCTTCAATGAAAGGAATACCGCACGGTTCATCGCAATAGAAGCAAAAAGCAGACATGTCAGCATAATCATCCATGTTAACCCACCGCTCAGACCAGTGATGTCTGACATGGTCAGATCCGGCCTGTGCAACACATTTGCAGTCTTTTGCTGCAGAGCCTGAGCAATAAAAGTGAGCTGCTACACCACACACAGAACATCGGTGGACAGGAATACTCAGAGCTGCCTTATTAGAAACATTTTGGCCTGGAACAAGAGAGTACAGACAAACGCAGCAGGTGGATGGCTGCGGTCCATAACCGTAATCATCCGTCCATTGATGATGAGAAAGTGGAACTCTCAGCCTTTTCCATACCTTCTTCTTCTCCCTAGCAGCAGCTTTAACCCAATTTAAAGAAGTTTTCTTCTGCCATTTAAGAAATGTGTACACAACAGCCAGAACCCCAAAAGATCCAGTTACAAGCCATCCAAATATAAAAGGACTATCAGCACCAGAACTAATAAGCCACTGAATAAGAGAGAACCCGACATCCATCATTACAAATCTAAGATGTCATTTCCTATTTAACTTGTAGCCCAGAAGATACCTGCCAGATAATAATAGCAAGACATAAACATCTGTAAGAAGATATGGCCTTGGTAAACTTGTATTACGAAAGAGATTGACTATACCAAGAACAATCACAGATTCAATATAGTTAGTGACATAGTTTCCTCCCTGTAATTTATCGTGCCAGATATATCACAACCTCATAATTCCAATACCAAATCCTGAACAATTAGGGAGTTGTTGTGTTTCTCAAGCAAAACAGCTAACGGGAATCGATTAAATTCAAAAAAATTATGCCGATTCCATCTCTGTTCAATTCCACATTGAATAGTCTAAGCCACAATTCGTCTAAAATCCACCAAAACTAAACGAGATCAAGCAATTCGGAGAAGAACAACAAACAAATCAAGCAAAATGCATAAAAACATGAGACAGGAACAGGTCGTCATGGGAATCGAGTACCGATCTAATCGAAAATGAAAAAGAGTACGTCAAATTCCAGATCTAACGCGAATCCTAACAGACGAGTTAATTCAAAATCCGTACCAGGTGAAGAAAAATAGAGAATCGGATCAAAATTCACGACGGAGATCGGCAAAGATGAAATCAAAACCCTAGATTCTCCGAGCACCAGTAAAAAATCCTCCAATTCCTTTTCCTCCCCGAAGCCAGCGAGAGGAGAAAGAGAAAAAGAGGGAGAGAGGGAGAGAGAGAGAGGGGAAAGTTTTTATAACGAAGGGTGAAAAGCAAAAGGCGGGATTTGGGCTATACGCAACAAACGCGCCTTTCCTCGAGCGACCAGACTCTCTCTCTCTCTCTCTTCCCGTGCCGCACGACGTGCGGGCCACGGGTTCGTCGGCGTTGGCTTCTTAGTGAGGTTCCATTGATTTTACTGTTATACCCCTGGCTCAAATCGTTGTTGACATCATCACTTGCAAGAAAAATAACCAATCACATCGCTCGCATCGCTTACTCGTGACGTCATTTGCAGGAAAAAGAACCATACGCCACATGCCCTAAATTATAAAGTATTCACTTCGTCAAACAAAACAAGTATTAATTTTGACGCTTCAAGTCAATATTTAATCGTTTATATACTTTTGTTATTAAACTGATAATAATCATTAATCAAAGGAGAATAATATTTAGGCCATGTTCGTTTGATAAGGCATTTGCATTCAGATGATCCATTTAAATGATTTATTTGGATGATGTTCATTTCCATTTTTGGTTGTTCATTTGGATGATTCATGTTCATTTCCATTTTTGGTTGTTCATTTGGATGATTCATCTGGATGAATCTAAATGAACTTTTATTTGTTTGATCATTTTACATCTCCATCTATATGATTTTAATAAGAAAATGACTAAAATACATATGTTTTAATCTAATCATATTTTTAGTCTTAATCTTAACCAAATTAATTTTAATTCATGGTCTAAACAGTATTTACAACTAAATAATTTTCAAATTATTATTTTTGACATTTGTAAATTTTCATTTTCATGAAAATATAATTTTTTTTATAAATATCAAAATATAAATATAGAGAATTTGTTCTTTCTTAACAAAATGTTAATCATCAAGATTCAAAGAGATCGTGGATTAATATTTTGAATGTCGGTTTACCATAACAGAGATTCACATATCGTAAACAGCATATCCATTCAAGAAAAAAAAAATTATGAAAAAATAAAAAAACCCAAAAATTTAATACTTACGAAGGAAAAAAAGATTATCAAATGCCATTACAAGACACACAAACCCATTGCCTAATTATCAATGCTAACAATGTTTTAAACGACAACATTTCAATGACTAAAAGAAGGCTGCACGTTGCCTTTCACTGTCACCTTTTGCTCCTTTATATCCACGTCAAATGACTCCACGCCTGCAAAAAACCGAGTCAAGTGATGTTCATGCTCTTGACTCTTGTAACTATGAATAAGAAGAGACCATAGAAACAGTGTTATATGACACTTGCAGTAGATGAAAGACAAAAATTACATACATGTTAATATGGAAGTCTAGTTCCTTTCGCCATCTCTAGAGTGATGGAATCACGTATTGCCTCCATAATTCTGTCACCAGCCGGTGTGTATGGAACATGCCCATCATTTTCATCACCATGATGTTCATACGATTCCACCATTTCCGAATATGCAAAGTCAGTATCCTTTTGCTTTGAATCTCTGATAAAATTGTGAAGAGCCATTGTTGCTGTCACAATTTTGACCCATTTCTTTAGCTCATACTTGGGGCGTTTCATGTCAAGAATCCGCCATTTACCTTTCCATACACCAAAGGTTCGCTCAATTATCGATCTCAAACCAGAATGTTTGCGGTTAAACAACTCCCTACTGTTTGCCGGTGGTCCTCCTCTATTGAACTGATCTAGGTGGTATCTAGTTCTTCGATGTGGACCTAGGTAACCATTTCTGGTTGGGTAACCTAAGTCGACTAAATAGTACTTTCCAGGCGGAGGATGAGGAAAAGAAGCTTCTTGTGTTGCACAATATGTTAGCACCTTTGTGTCATAGGCTCTCCCGGGAACTCCAACATAAGCATATATGAATTTTATATTGAAATTTCATATAACAAGCACGTTCATAGTTGCCTCTGCTTTTCCACCTCTAAATGGCTCTACATTCCTTGATGGAGGACGAACTGGCACATGTGTGCCATCAAGGGCACTAATGCAATCATTAGAAAAGGACTAGCACTTTTGAACTCATCCCTTGTAGGTTTCACAATATCTGCTGCGAGTTTCAAGAGACCACTCACAACATCATCTAGTTTCCTTTTCACTATGTCAAGTGAATGCTGGTATCGCTCAGCTAGGGCCCGTACAGTTAGATCTTGTGCAACCATTTATATAAACATTGCAACACTCTCTTCAATATAAACATGGCCAGATTCCTCTAACTTATATTGCTCTAATAGCCTCTTACATAAACTCCTAAATGTTGACTGGTGCATGCGTATAATATCAAAGAATTGTACCTTAGAATCGTTCATTAACCGTTGCACACGACACCAGCCTTCACCTCGGTTTGTCCTCACTAATTGTCTGTCAATATTAACTTTTCTCACTCCATACATTTCTTCTATAAGAGCATACATGTTTTTCTCCTCCTCTAGTACCAACTCCATGTCATCATCCTCAATTAAAAATCTAAATGTTTCCTGCAAAACCAGAATAGAAAACGAAACCAGAATAAAAAACGAAACCAGAATAAAAAAACGAAACCAGAAAACGAAACTTATGATCCTATATTACCTTACAGTTCATCTTCTCTTAACTTTCTGAAAACAAAGACAGAGCTACAACAAAACTTATGATCCTCCTTTGCTTTTAAACTGTAATACCAAGAGAGAAAGTAAAAAAACTGTAATACCAAGAGAGAGAGTCATACTAATTCACAATAACGAACCTGTTTATAAAGAAGATGGAAGCAGGTCATTGGGATAACTGAAAAGCAAACAAGAAGGGTCACGTTAAAATCAAAAGAGAGTCATCCAAGGTAAAAGATAACTGATAACTGAAAAAAGAAAAAAAATAACAAGATAATTTCATTCTCATTCACACAAAATAAAAAGACAATAGATACTAGAGTTCATAAGAAACATAGACATAAGAAAGCATAAATGGTCTTCATGCATCCATGCTTTCATCAATTGCAAACTCTAAGTAGAAAACCTTGTTCTCATCATCTTTATAAAATAAGAACGTATGGCGATTGGCAATATCTTGCTTGAGATGTTGAATTTCTGCCTTGTACAAGGGAGACCACATTCTTATAGTAGGCATCGAGTGTGGAACCTCCGTAGCTCGAAGCTGACTACAACTAAACTCAGGGTGGCTCTCTATTAGTTGATTCTTGTGGAAAGTATCTTATCACGGGATTGAACACTATCTCTAATCACTTCAGCTACGGCTTGTCCTGCTTGTACAGACCTTGATCTTTTTTTACTAGCCTACTAGAAGATGAGGGACCATTGCCAATATTGGAATATGAGGGTCCATTGCCAATATTTCCCTGAGTAGGACGGATTTGCCTTGATTCAGCATCAGCATCAACATCTTGAGTAGGAGGGATTCGCCATGATTCAGCATCAGCATCAGCATCATCATCAACATTAGCATCAGCATCTTGATCCAGATGCATTGTGTCTAAATGCTCTTTACCTTGCTGAGCAGTCCAACCCTCTGCTCCACTAATATAAACCGTACCAAAGACTTGTTCCATCAAATCTATGTTTGCAACTGGTTTTTCTTTAAATTTCCTAACTCCATGCCATTCCTGAAATCAAACAATGAGAACAAAAAAGATATAAGGCAGTGAATATAATCAACAATCCTTTAATGTACAACAACAGTACTTGAACAAGCAAAATATATATACCTTACACCACTCATTCCACCAGTCCTCAGACATTTCTATGAACCCCTTTGAATCATAACCAAGTCCAGTTTTGTTGTGAGTCAGTTTCCTGAAAGAGTCGTACTGCTTCTTGCAAGTAGTAAACTTGATCCCAAATTTTTTCCATGGATGTCTTTCCCCAAATTCATCATAGAACTTGTCTATAATTGAACATCTCGCAACATCATTCACATTCTTTTGTCTTATATTTCCTTTAAGTTTCTCATCAATTATTAGTTGAAGATAGAAACGGGGTTGCTAATCACTCCACGCAAGATTCTTAGTTGAAGATACAAACAAATGTTTTATAAAAAACCAGTACGTAACAAAACAATTTCACCATAAAAACTACAACAAACACACAAAACATAACAAAACAATTTCACCATAAAAAGATTCTTGAGAAAAGAGTTTGACAATCAAATACATTAACGATACAAAACTAGTAAAATATAAGTTTAAAGGGAAGATACTCACTTCAGTACCAAGGATGGTTGACATCGTTGATTAGATGAAAAAATCAAACACGATCCAAACCTGAAATAGAAATTGCAGAGAATCAACATCTGAACATGGAAACTTATAAGAGAGAAATGTTCTTTAGAAGGTGCATAAGAGAGAAACAAACAATTGTTCTGGTTCAAACACTGAGTGAACACCATATTGTTGTTATTAATCAGAGAATAAGCTATAGAAGACGCGAAAACCAAAAACGGGAAAACCAAAAACCCAGAAAGTCGAAACTTCAATCAAATTTTCAGTAGCACAAACCCAGAAAGCTTGAGCTTTCAATACAAACCCAGAAACGAATTCCAAGACAAACCCAAAACGAATATTATCTCAGAAACCGAATTGAAGAGCAATAGAAGCTTGAGCTGGGAGTTTTTTTATCGAGAGAGAAGAGAGAGAGATCGAAGAAGTTATGTTGCTTTTTCGAATCGTCGGAGAGAGAGCAGCGAGAGGATCAAACAGAAAAAGTAGAAGAGGTCAAGAGAAGAGAGAGAGATCGAAGCTTCATCAAATCGATTTGAATTGAAGTGAAGCTTCATCGTTTTGGAGAAGAAGATTGGCCAAGCTCGTGTAAGTGACTGAGGAGAAGATTTAGGGCTTTTTCTTATGTAATTACTTAATTTAGATAAGGTTATTTTTGTTATTTTAAATTTTTGGCTGGACCTGATCCATCTGGATAGTTCTCTCAAACTCAGCCAGAATTTTTCAGTTTTATCAGATGAATTTTCGAAACTCATTTGGATGAGTCGTTTAATGTAGCTAAACGAACATCATTTATAGCTTCATCCAAATGGACCATCCAGATGAGCAAACGAACATGCCCTTAGTAGAAAAAACAAGTATTAAAGTGAATAATGTAATGTTGGATTAATTAATTTTTTTTTAATAAGTTGTCAAAAGAAAAAGAAGGTAGACACAAATATATATTCTTTTTATTGGCTGCTGCAACTAATGTAGATCGCAATAAGATGAAGGTCCAATGGACCAAAATTTCCTTTAAAAAATCTGCGGTAATCTTTTTTTGTTCTGCATTAATCTTGCAGACGCCAGGCGGTGAAAAAAAAGGAAAACCCTAGATAAGCTTATCAAGTAAGAAATCTCTTCGCAGTAGACGGATAATTCTCTTTTATCATCGAGTCAGTTTCTTTGATTAAGGCGCAAGCTATCGGTTCGCCTTAACCCTATTTCTTATATGTTTAATCGTCTCCCTCTTTGGTAATTTGTTGATTTGTGCATTCTGATTTTCGTCAATTTCAAGGAAGCAATATGGAGGACGATCCACAGAGACCGTATTCTGTTCTAACGAGAGATGAAGTTAAAGAGAAGATGAAGAAACAGATCGACGCTATCTCCGAAGTCTTCTTGGTTTCGAAATCCGATGCGACCGTTCTCCTCATGTATCTCCGATGGAACTCGCTTAGGGCTTCTGAGCGTTTGAGCGAAGACAAGGACGAGTTATTGACGGAATCAGGTTTGAAATCAGTTGTGATTGATTCGAATCAAGATTTATCTGATTCATCTTGTGATGAATTTTATGAGTTCGACGATGATGTCGATGATAAAATCTCCACGCCGTTTTGTTCCCACAAGTTCTCCACAAGTTATTGGAGTGAGTATCTCGAGAAGAATTTCTTCTCTCTGGGAAAAACCCAAACTGCAATCTCTTGCCCTGATCAAGATTGTCGAGCTGCAGTTGGACCGGACACGATCGAGAGGCTTACAGTACGGGATAAAGATATGTACGATGGGTACGTTCTGAGATCTTACCTTGAGGGAATCAAGAAAGAGATGATCAAACAGTGTCCTGCATCGGGTTGCAACTACGTCGTTAAGTTTCATCAGGCGAATGATGTTGAGGAGTATGGTTTAAACGTTGTGTGTCTCTGTGGTCATACCTTCTGCTGGAGATGCAGCCTTGAGTCACACAGACCAGTGACCTGCAACAACGCCTCTGATTGGCTGTCTAGAGACTTGAAAAACTTATTAGAGGAATCAGATAAATCATTGAGCTTTTCCTGGATCGAAACCAACACGAAGCCTTGCCCTCTTTGCCTTTGTCCTGTGGAGCTTGATGGTTTTAATAATTTCGGCCAGTTCTTGACTTGTGCCTGCAGGTAATTGAAAGAAAAAAAAAAACGTTTTGCAAATCGCAGAGAATTAGATTTCTATTTTAATCAAATACTAATTCGTTATCTCTTGTTTTAGTGGTCGTTTCTGTTGGAAGTGTATGCAGTTAGAGGAATCCCACAAAACGGAACCAGGATTCTTTGGATTCACATGTGTTGAACCCGAGATACCACTCGGGAGCAGCGCACAAGTGGAGAATCTGTGTGTGGATCGCTGGAAGGAATGTGAGGTTTCAATGGAGGAAGCTAAATCCGATCTTAGAGCTTTCGAGAAATCCATCATCAAGGAACGGAGTATCTTGACCGAGGAATACATAAAGATTATGAGAGAAGGACTGATGCTGATTGTTCAATGCAGACAAGTCCTTAAATGGAGCTGTGTGTACGCCTATCTCCACACAGAGTATGAGATGTCAAAGAAGGAGTACCTGCTTTTCCTGCAAGAGATTGCATCCGCCCTTGTCCAGAGTTACTCAGAGACTTTAAAGGAGGAAACAGAAAAAGACTTCACTGCAGCCACTTTTGAAGGGCTTAGTTGCTTCAGGAGTAAGTCATCCACCGCGACAAGCAACATTGGTAACTACTTCTATCACTTCATCAAGAGTTTACAAGATGGTTTAGTCGATGTGAAGGTGAGGTCCTACGACAACTTCGCTGGTCCTTACTGGCTCTGCGATCGCTGCACCTATGGAAACACTTGGCTTGATATGGGGTGTAAGATGTGCTTTGATGCTACTGCATCTCCTCTGGAGGAGCTAAGTGATTTATCTTCTAGCTAGGTTTCTTCTTAAAGATAAACAAAAGATTTAGGAGACATGAAACTTGCAGCTTTAAGTTTTTACAATTCTTTTGCTCTGTTAAATTCTTTAGACTGTTTTTTTTTTTTTTTTTTTTAAACTAGTTTCCGTCATGTTCTTGAACAAATAATCTCTTTTACCTCATTTCATCGCTGGGAAACTTCACACCACCTTGACGATCAAAAGTTTTTGTCATCAATGCAAGAACCAGTATAAAACAGAACAAACTGTTAACAACCATCATCATCATTATCATACCACAATAACCATTTCATATATACAAATACGTAACTAGGTATATGTTATGCATATCATATGATTACACAAATCAAGGTTGTGTTTTCCTCCCACCTGTTTCAGTACAACTAGCAGCTCGAAAATACTTTCTAAGTTCACCTTCTGTAATGCAAGTTTTTGTTTATCGTCTGGTGAGCCTTTATGTGATCAAATTGCTATCAACAATATATGTCTATCTCTGTTCTCTCGATAGCTTCTTTATCTGTTTCATTCGCATCCAACAACTAAAGATTAGTTAGTTTTCAGTCTTTTCAGACAAAAGAAAGCTTAAAAGAGAATTCAAGTCTTACATGATCAAGCAAGAGAACATTTTCGTCTTCTTCCAAGCGTGAAAAGTCGATTGCGCGCTGACCAGTAACGAGCTCAAGAAGCGTTATACAGTAACCAAAAACATTGTTCTCTGGTAAATTTCCTGTGCAGAGATGACCCATTAATTGTGCCTTGGACTTGATGTGTCCACAAGTTTTTGACTTATATCTTTGTTTTTAATAACATCTTCTACTTAACATATTTAATCATTTATATATTTTGTTATTAAATTGATAATCATGAATAAATAAAAGAGAAAGAATCATAATGTTGAATTAATAAACTTTTTTATATGATTTAATGATTGATCGAGGAATTCGCAACACTTGCTTAGAGAGAAGGCACATTCCAAGGTTTCAAGATGCTCTTGCATTTGGTTTCGAGATTCTTCTTCTCGATAGCGTTTTTTATGTTCTTGTACCGGGCTTTGTTCAAACCGGAGTAGTTTTGTCGATGTAAGACACTTTCTCGTCCGCTATAGTTTAATAAAATACCAGAAATTCTAGCAAAAAAAAACAAACTTTTTTAATAGGTTGTCAAAAAACAAAAACCAACGTAGACCCAAATATAAATTTTCTTATTGGCTGGTGTAATTAATATAGATCACAATTTTTAGAAATATCCGGGTCCAATGGGCCAAAATTCTTAATTAAAATAACTAAATTGTAAAACAATTCGTAATAGTAGAAACAGAATATTAGTGATGATGTAACTCGCTCGATAGGAGAGTGAAAAAAAGAAGAAAAAAAACCTAGACAGTAGAAATAAGAAATCTCTGGACAATAAGGAAAAAAGGAAACTCAAAATACGGTAATTCTCTCTTAACCTTGGAGTCAATTTTGTTGATTGAGGCCCAAGCTATTAGTAAAGCCTTAACCCTAGTCCTTATTAGTTTCATCCGTCTCTCTTTGGTAATTTGTTGATTTTTTTGTTTCTCATTTTTGCCAATTTTAAGAAATCAATGGAGGACGATCGACAGAGACCTTACTCTGTTCTAACGAGAAATGAAGTTAAAGAGAAGATGAAGAAACAGATCGATGATATCTCCGAAGTCTTCTGGGTTTCAAAATCCGATGCGACCGTTCTCCTCATGTATCTCCGATGGGACTCGCTTAAGGTTTCAGAGCGTTTGAGCGAAGACAAGGACAAGTTATTGACGGAATCAGGTTTGAAATCAGCTGTGAGTGATTCGAATCCAGATTCATCTTGTGGGATTTGCTCTAAGACTGGTGATGAGTTTTATGATTTTGATGATGATAATGATGAAGAAGTTGATGATAATGATGAAAATGTGATTGTCTCGAATCGAGATTTATCTGATTCATCTTGTGGGATTTGCTTTAAGACCTTTGATGAGATTGATGATGATAATTTAATCTCCACGATGTTTTGTTCTCACAAGTTCTGCACAGCTTGTTGGAGAGAGTGTCTTGAGAAGAATTTCTACTCTCTGGAGAAAAACCAAACTGTTATCTCTTGTCTTGATCAAGATTGTCGAGCTGCGGTTGGACCGGACACGATCGAGAAGCTAACAGTAAGGGATAAAGATATGTACGAGAGGTATGTTCTGAGATCTTACCTTGAGGAAAACAAGGGATTGATGATCAAACAGTGTCCTGCACCGGATTGCAACTACGTCATTGAGTTTCATCGGGCGAATGATGTTGAGGAGTATGGTTTAAACGTTGTGTGTCTCTGTGGTCATACCTTCTGTTGGAGATGCAGCCTTGAGTCACACAGGCCAGTGACCTGCAACAACGCCTCTGATTGGTTGTCTACAATTGAATCGTTGAGCCTTTCCTGGATCAAAACGAACACGAAGCCTTGCCCTCATTGCAATTGTCCTGTTAAGGTGGATGGTCGCCAGTTCTTGACTTGTGCCTGCAGTTGTGCCTGCAGGTTTCACCCTAATGAAAGAAAACCTGTTTTGCAGACCGCAGAGAATTAGATTCTCGATTCAGTACGATTGATCATACTAATTTGTGTTTTCTTGCTTCAGGTTTCGTTTCTGTTGGAAGTGTTTGCGGTCAGAGGAAGGCCACACAAAGAGGTCAGGATTCTATAAAGCCTGTTCTCTACCGCAGACATTTAAGAGAGCAAAAGCGGAGATTTCGTGTGTGGATCGCTGGGCGGCAGGTCAGACTTCAATGGAGGAAGCTAAATCCGATCTACAAGCTTTCGACGAATACATCATCAAGAAACCGAGTAGCTTGAAAGAGCAAGACATTAGGATTGTGAGAGAAGGATTGATGCTGATTGTTCAATGTAGACAAGTCCTTAAATGGAGCTGTGTGTACGAGTATTTCCACACAGGCTGTGAGATCTCGAAGAAGGAGTACCTGCGGTTCCTGCAAGACACTGCATCCGCGGCTCTCCAGAGTTACTTAAAGACCTTACTAGAGGAAACAGAAGTAGCCTTCTCTGCATATACTTTTGAAAAGCTTCGTCAGTTGAGGATAAAGTTATCCACCACGACAAGCAACATTGGTAACTTCTTTTATCATTTCATCAAGACTTTACAAGATGGTTTAGTAGACGTGAAGGTAAAGTCCTACGACAACTTCGGTGGTCCTTACTGGCTCTGCGATCGCTGCACCTATGGAAACATTTGGCTTGATATGGAGTGTAAGATGTGCTTTGATACTACTGCATCTCCTGTGGGGGAGCTAAGTGATTTATCTCTTAACTAGGTTTCTTAAATAATAAACAAAAGATTTAGGAGACATGAAACTTGCAACTTTAAGTTTTACAATGCTTTTTCTATGTTAATTTCCTTAGATTGTTTCTTCTTATCTACTTTTGAGACTAGTTTTCTTCATGTTCTTGATCCTTATTACACAAATAGTTTGTTTTTCCTAACTTAACCCGCCCTCTGTTGGGAAACTTGACACCACCTCGACGCTTAGGGGTTTGCCACCAATGCATTTTCCTGCCATGGCTCTGGAACTTGTGCTTTTGTTTCTTTGAGTGTCTTCTATGTCTCATCAATCCTTCCACTAGCGCATGAAATTGCCCACCTTTGTTCTTATGTGTAGTCAGGCCTCTGGATTCTGATTTCCTCCGTCTCTCAACTGATTTCTCTTTGTGTTTCTGGTGAAATTTCCTCTGCAAATGCTTCCAAGCTGATGGGTTGTGGCCTTCCTCCTTGTCGCGGTGGTGATGGTGATGGTGGTGGTGGTGGTGGTGGTGAAATACTTGACCTAGCTTGTCCTTGAGTCTTTTAAACCGCCCTATCGCCTTTTTCCTCTGTTTTGCATAATCGCTTGATCTGTCTCTCCTTTTATGTGGAGGAGAATCACTGACTTCAGAGTCACTGTCACTCTCTGGTGGATTTGATGGGTCTGACTCGGTGACACTCTCTTCCTGAGTTTCCCAGCTTGAGCCAGAGGCTGACGCTATTTCCCCAGAGACTTCTTCTGATTCTTGCTCTGTTTCTTCGCCTTCCGAGGAGTTTGTCCCAGACCGTGTGTTTCCACTCTCTGTTTCGATGGAATCTTCATCCCAAGCCTCGGTTCCTTGATCCAACAAAGTTGGTTTCATACTCGCCACCTTCTGTGACGTTCGGTTACTCTGACTTGGCTTCTTGAAACCAACGGATCTCACAGGACGAGGCGGTAATGGAGGACGTGACCTGCCCAGAACAAACTGATCATCAGGAGACTGAAGAGGCAAAGTTGGATCATCACGGCTTCGAACTGTTTCCTCTGCAGCATTATTCACACTTGTCATTTGCTTACTCGCTGGCATGTAATTGCTCCTTAAACCAGACACAGAAGCTTGATAGCTTTGTCTTGGTTCCATCAACGCTCTCTCGCTTAACCTTTGAAAAGGCATTCCAGAAGATGAGTAATCTTCCATGGGAGACGTGCTAGGAGACTTACACGACCTTGCTCTATCATCATGAGAGTCCACACGAGTAGAACAAAAACGAAAAGCAGAAAGCTGTGTTTCGATTCGTTCGATAGAATCAACGACTTCCTCTGTTAAACCAGCCTTGCTAGGCAATTTGATGATACCATTACCACCCCTTGAGACTGATTCCTTGATTGAGTTTTTACTCGGTGTAGAAACCCTCTTTGGCAAACCCAACTGTACTTGTGCAAGTATCTGTAACCAAACTTATTTTAAGATAACAGTGGAGCATAAAAACGAAAACAACAACAAGGATGAAATGAACAGATAGATACTAACCTTGGATTGTCTAGCCAAAAGTTGCTCAGTCGCAGAATCGAGCAAGCGCTTTAGTAGAAACTGTGCATTATCATCTAACTGCGAATTGCAAGGATCCTGATGTCAGAGTAATCGATGATAGAAATATATATATGATTCAGAGGTTGAAGACAGAGAAAAATGAAACTCACCAAAAATGCTTGGGGTATGGATTCGTTGTTTGCATTTGATTGGAGGAGACCGTATAGTCTTCTCAGGGATTGAAGATCACACTCAAAGTTATGAGGCTCCATCAAGTCAAGATTTATCCAGAAAAAAAAACGAAGAAGAAGAAGTTAGAGATGCGTCGGATTGGAAATTTGGAATACAGCGAAATAACCGCTGTTTTTTTTGTTTTTTTGAACAACTACCAAAGAAGAAAACAAAAAAAAAACAGGCTACACTACAGTACACCGTAACTCCCACAAATCATCTGAAACCGTATCTCCTCAGAACCAGACAGCGGCAAGTGAGACCATGCAAATCTGGTTTTCTCTCAACTGAAATCGCTCCTTCGAAAGCTTCTGGTTTCTTCGATCTGTTCTTTCGTCTAATACACTCGACTGGGCCTAACTTGGGCCATGCCAATTCTACCAAATGATATCTCTTCGACTACTAGGCCTTAACCATGTTCAACGGTTCATAAATATTCTATTGGGTTTGGATTTTAACCAGTGGGGAGATTTAAATATAAATGCACCAAATGTTAGCCAAAAAAAAACAACGAGGGCTTTTATTTATTGTAGAATTATTTTTTGAGTTTATCTAATTAATGTTAAAAATGATGTATAATTCCATTCTTAGATGTTCCTTTATTCCATCAAATGGCGGCCAATGAAAGTATTTGTTTTTTTCTTTCAATGCTTTTCTTTAAAAAAAATATATAAAGCAATTTCGTTAACTTGATAAGTTAATTAATAATGTTTACACGGATCAATATTATTTAAAAGGTAAGTTTACACTACAATTAAATTTCCGAAAACTTTATTTGCTAACAAATCATCAGTTTTTGCTGTTTTTCTTTTTCGTTATCATTCTTAAAGTAGCAACTTCATATGCTTCATGGAAAAAGAAAACTTGACGATGGACTTTTTTTTTTTTTTTTCATAACAGACGATTTAAATTGCAAAAATGCTTACTAACTTTTTGAAATTATTTTTTACGCCCCTTATTCTATCGAAACTGTTAGTCCCACCCCAAAGAAAGCAACTGGATCATTTGGCTCTCATCTATTTGATGTCACTCACAAATAACGTCCAATCAATCAGTCACAATCTGGGAATTAAAACTCGTTTACGCAATAATCAATATATAATCTCCAACAAGCCGAAAGTACAAAAAGATAGCTTCCAATTACGTGTAATAACATTTCAACTTGACGAGACTTTAGTATTGCGGAAAGCCATCATTTCCATATCATTCACGTGCAAAGGTTTCTTTTGCTCCTTTTTTTTTTAACAACGTTTCTTTTGCCCCTTGTATTAAACCTTCTTCTTTTTTTTTAACTTTTTCCACCTTCCGTTGAAATATTGATATATGTATTATTTTTTCAAACGTACTACAAATTTTGACCAAAAAGAAAACGTAAACGTACAATTAATTCAATAGTTTTATATATTGAAAGGTTGGAAAAAATCATAAACGGAACTCATAGATGTAAAAAGGGGAAAATGGCGTATAGACAAGATTGTTGTTTCATGATATTATAATGTAACGTCATTTTTCCAAAGTTAATATGAATGAATATCAAACGTTAAAAATAGAAGGTAAAATGAAATACCTCTGAAAGTGTCTAAAAAACAAGATTTGCATGCATAGATCCAGATCTCTTTTGTTATTGTTTTAAGTAAAAAGAATGGCTACAAACCCTGCGTAAGAAAGACGCTCGAAATTCTTTAACAACAAAAAAAAGACGCTCGAAACCCTTCAAGGGGAAACAATAAAACATATAAACAAAATGGTGGATATTTTAGAGAACATAATTCTAGCTATTTGAAGAGTTTGTCAATGCCTCGATGGCTATATAATAATTTTAACTATAACATGGTTCATAAAACGAATCTAGAATAGACCAATGAGCTTCAGAAACATATGTATGCATGTCAACATATTCTAAACCATGAATCAATGACCGTGATGAGATCAGGTGATGTAAAAAAGTGAAAATTTTGGGGGAAATGCGATAAATAGGTTGAGGGGAATGAAGCCTGGTCCGAGAATCATTTAGAGTCTTGTATTTGGTTAAAGAATTACTCTTCATGACCTCGAGCCAAACAACATTCCTCTAAACCCTAAATCGCTTCACAGTAAGAAGAAGATGAAGAAGACAAGAAAGTGATCAACTAATTTATGAAAAAAAGAATAAGAAGGAAGAAAGCATGTGTGACAGGGCAAGAGACCCTCGTAGTTTCTTCTATTTATAGAGAGGACAAAAGATCTAAGCCCTAGATTTTTCTTTTGTATTTTCTTTCACTGAATTAGTAATTTTGGTATTATAGTTTTTGATTAATTTTGGTTATTGTCTTTATATGATGAGTGTAGGTATACCTAAAATAGAATTTCACAGTGAAATCCAGAGTGGTAAAATCCGACATATTCCAAGTTAGTACATTCAAAGTTCAAACCCTTTTCATGTTTTAAATTAATTTACTCTGAAAAAATTATTCAGAATTGTCTTTAATTGTTTCTTATATATATTTAATAACCGTCATTTCCAAGGCCAACAGTACTCTTCCTCTTATTTAAAATCCCTGTCAAGTCCCCAAAACTATATCTGCGCACACACATATATATATATACACATATAATTATATATCAAGGGTTGAATGTTTGAGTATTTTAGTTATTTCAAAACTAAAAATACATAATATTTTTAGATATATAATTGTATTTCGTATATTTTGGATATCCGTTCGGATTTCGATTCGGTTCCAGTTCGATTCGGATACCCGAAATATTTTATAAAAAGAATCATTCAAGTATTTATAAATATTTAGATCGGTTCGGTACTTTCTAATTCGATTCTGGTTCAGTTTTTCGATTACAATTATTTTGCTCATGCCTAATATATACACATGTCTAGTGTATTGAATGCAAGACAAGTACCTTCGTCCCGATCTATAAATTACATTATTATTACTTTTGTCAACCCACCTCACTAAGTTTTTGTCCTTTTTAGTTATAAATTTAAGTAGTTGTATGCTTTCACATTTCTGAGGTCGTTTTACCAATTCATGTAATGGTACAGAAATGACTTGAGATGTTATAGGCTCTTACTAGTGACCAAATTTTGTTGATCATGTTTAATTAATCTTTCTTCCATATTTTGCAAAACCAATGATCAAAAAACAAGAATATTTTCATCCCAATTACAATATCCTAGCCGGAGTAACGTGGGTTTAGATATTATGGGGTATTGGCCATGCAATATGTACGTATTATTAGCAATATACTATATACGTATCAACGTATGTATTGTGGTACCTACATGGGGTGATGCAATATATATACACATATTAATTGCTCTGAAAACGACAAAACATTGGTTTTGTCTTCACATCGGTCCGTGCCAAAATTTCTTCTTGTAGATCATATTTCATTTTTTTTTGGTAGATCATATTTCATATCAATGTAATCAACTGTGTTTTCTTATGGCACCAATGTACTTGTTTATATTATTTATGCATGCACATATATATCATCGTTATTTTCCAATCAAGAAGATCTGTTTTTTTTTAATATGAAGTTAGCTAAGCTAATTGGCATAATTTTTGAATATTTTAATACATTTTATTGATGATACAAAACACGCTGACCGTTATTCTAACGAGAGATTAGAGCAAAGAGGTATGTTTATTTGGGTAGGTTAGTGTAATTTAGATATTTTAAGGTGCTGATCTAGTGGCTAAAGGTATGTTTTGTAACCTACCAAAGAAAAGGTATGTATATTTGGGTTTTGATGAGTTTGGTTATTTAGGGTGTGACTGAGAGGCACAGGAAAAATACCGAAGAACACGTAAAAGCAAAGCAAAGAGATAGAAGAGGAAAAAGAAGATCTGGATCGTCCATTTATAGTTGAATCGGGCGGTGGAGAGCAAAGTTACCTGGGAACCGGACATGTCGGTGTCAGCGGAAACCAAGCACCAATAACCGAGAAAAACAGCCCGGTTTACGAGGGAGAAAGAGACGACGACTCTTTTTCACTGACCGCTTACGTCTCTCTCCGGTCCCATTTATTGCCTCTTCCTTCATTAAACGCACACAAAGTACGACACAAATTAAAAGAAAACAAAAGTTTTCTATAGTATTGATTTGTATTTGCCTTTAGGATCAGAGGATCTAGAGTTTAAGAATATATGTCCTAATCCTTGAAAGTTCTGTTGTTATGAATCTGAAATCTGAATTCTCTCCCTCATCACGAGATCGAAACTCAATTATATATATACTAACATTTAGATGATTGAGAATGCTTAATCACCAATTGGTATGTGGTCACATAATTCTCTTTGACGACACTCTTCAAACAAATAATTATCATAACAAAAAATGTAAGTATGCAGAATAATAATTTTGTTTTGTTTTGTCATTGTACTACTAACAAATTCCGTGAGATATAGTTAGTAGAAAATCAATTAGTGGAAAATACACCATTTATTATTATCTATAATCAACATAAGATGATGGGAAAAAACTCAACATAAGATTAGCCACAACCATTACGTTATTTTTTTGGGGTTAGTTTCTAGCTTATATATATGTAGTTATACATCTAGCAAATTGTCATATTTTGGGGAAAATGTGAGAATACAAAGTTTAAGATAAAACTAAAAAACCAACGAAATTTGAAGGACTGAGCTCAAAATTTGATAACTTGCTAACGACGTAACATCGTTTCTAAAAACAGAGCAAAACCAGAAGAAAGCTTTAAAAAACTGTAATGCACTGCCTGCCTCCATAACAACCATCATTATGATATTATCATACCACAATAACCAATTTATATATACAAAAAAAAAAACACAACTAGGTATATGTTATGCATATTATATGATCTATTACACAAATCAAGGTTGTGTTTTTCTTCGTTTTCCCACCTGTTTCAATACAATTAGCAGCTCAAATACACTTTCTGAGTTTATCTTCTGTAAAGCAAAGTTTGTTTTCAAATATCTTTCTCCTTCATCTTGCTGAGGATAATCTGATAGATTCTTGATCAACGGTGGATTCTTCTTCATCCCAAGTAGCTGGTAAAGTCGGAAGCAACAATGCTTCTTTGTTCCTAACTTCTTCAAGTTGTTCCCACTCAGTCCATTTCTCAGCCAAACCACCAGTCCCTTGAAGCATCTTAACCACTTCAGACATCGCTGGTCTATCTTCTGGTGAGCCTTGTGTGCAGAGAAGAGCCACTTGAACTATGGTTTCAACTTCTTTGGAGTCATACGTAGTCAAATTGCTATCAACAATGTCTCTAAGTCTCTGTTCTCTCAGCAGCTTCTTTATCTGTTTCATACACATCAAAAACCTAAAGATTAGTTCCATGTCCTTTCAAAAAGAAGAAAGCTTAAAAAGAAAACTCAAGTCTTACATGATCAAGTAAGAGAACATTTTCCTCTTCTTCCAAGCGTGAAAAGTCTATTGCGCGCTGACCAGTAACGAGTTCAAGAAGTGTTATACCGTAACCGAAAACATCAGTTTTCTCTGATGATTTTCCTGTGCAGAGATACTCTGGCGCAATGTGACCCATTGTGCCTCGGACTTGAGTTGTGACATGAGTCAGCGATGTGTCCACAAGCTTAGCTAAACCAAAATCTCCAAGAACAGGCTCAAAATTGTTGTCCAAAAGTATGTTTGCAGCCTTGAGATCGCGGTGTATGATCTTCGGGTTACAATGCTCGTGTAGATACTCTAAACCGTGAGCTGAACCGAATGCTACACGCTTCCTCGTTGGCCAGTCTAATCCTTCCTCTCCCGCCTTCAGATCTAAAATGTACCACAATTCTCTTTAACACATGATAGAATCTAAGTCGATTGAAGAGGACAGAGAAGCTATGTGTAATACCTCTTAGTCGATATGCGACACTAAGATTTTCCATGTATGGATACACAAGGATTCTCTCGGAGGAAGTTGTGCAGAAGCCAATAAGGCGTAAGAGATTCTTATGAACCGCAACGCTTATGAGCTGAATCTCTCTTTGAAACGCAGCTTCTCCTCCTGGACTGAAGTAATCCGCAAGGCGTTTCACCGCAACTTTTGTTTTGTCTGGAAGCAAACCTCTGTAAACTTTTCCAAATCCTCCTTGTCCGATCAAATTGCTCTCGTTGAAACTATCTGTTGCGAGCTGGATTTCGCGAAAAGAGAATCTTTTTAGCTGTCCAAAGGAAATCTTCCTGTCATCTTCACCTGCATTGATTTTTGCAAGGAAAATAACTTTTGTTTAAGAGAGTATCTAATGAGACACATTTGATTATAAATATGTGTAAATTTTTTACCAGCTACATCGAAGAAGATGTCGTTTTTGGTTCTGCGAAGACGATGGTGATGATACATAACCATAGCTCCAAGGAATAAGATTATAGAAGCAACGCAACTTGCAGTTAAAGTGATGTCTCTTAGCTTTTTCTTGGAGGATGTGACTGCACTTAGAGATACAAAGTTAAAGTCTGTTCTGTTAGTATGTAGATTGGATGAAGAAGAAATAGCTAAGAACCTGGAAGACGAGAACTCGACGAACAAGGCTGATTCAAGCTTTTACCACATATGAGATGAGTTCCTGAAAAACTGAAGGAATCACAAAAGGTGATTATACTGTAGTGAGAAGTCACTGTGACTTAAGTTAGACTCATGAGAAAAAAAAAGAAGAGAATTTACTCGAATGTTGGGATTGAGAAGAACTGTGTTGGGATGCTTCCTGTTAGATTATTGGATGAGAGATCCCTGTGAATAAAATTTCATTGCCATAAAATCTCATAATCTCACATTTCATAGAAGGTTCATAAGAGAGTTTCGCATGGACTTACAAGTGCTTTAGATTAGAGAATTGACTCCAGCTCGCGGGTATAGAGCCGCTGAAACTGTTCATTGATAGGTTTAAAGTCTGTAGATTAACCATGTTCCCAAGATAATCTGGTAAAGCACCAGATAAACTATTGTTTTGTAACTCTCTGCATTAAAGGCATCAAGAACAATATTATGATTAGTGGAATCTATAGAGAATCTCGTCAGTGGAAATGGTTTGTCATGTCTTACAGTGTAACCAAGAACTTCAGTTTTGTAATAGCTGGGGAGAGTGTTCCGGTGAATCCATTTGTGGCGAGACTCCTACAAATTGATACAAAATAGTCTCAACATAATGCGAAATCTCGGAAACTAAAACTTGACAAGTGATCTTACAGAGCAACAACACTCTGGTCTCTGCAGGTGACATAAGACCAACTAAAGCAAGGGCTCACGAAATCGCGTGTCCATCTAAGACGATTGCTCGAATCATTAAGTGAGTCTCTGAGCTGCAACAAAGCTCCTCCTAGCATATGAACAAGAAGTAGATCAGTTAATACCATAATATCATTGATTTATATATATATATATATATAGATATAAAAGGCTAATTAATTACCTTCGATATCTGGTTGAGTTGATGAAGAAGTGATTCCCACAAAAGCAAAGGCCATGAAGCATTGTAAGATTAATTTCTGTTTTTTCCATCTACAACAATCTCTTTGAATGAATTCTCTTCGAGTTCTTAGATGATTGCGAAATCTTTCACCGTTCCCTGCAATTTATTATATATTATAAGAATTGTTATATAAAGATGAAATCAATCAAACTCACTTCAGAGTTTTTTTTCTTTCTACCTACACAATATATAGTCTAGATCGACGGAAAAAAATCAAATTCTTTTACAAGAAATACATAACCCTTGTGATCAAACAATGTTAACAGAACATTAGTAAGCAAATAAAAGAAAAAACCGATTCGTGGGTCTAGTTATCTATTAATAACTAACAGCTTTGTTTGTTTTTTGATGTGAAACATTGTCAGATCAATCAATAACTTTCCCACCAGAGCTCATTTGAAGCCAAAACATTAAGAAAATGAAAGCTTATAAGCATCAAGAACAGTACGTTTTATAATTGTGTCTTTCACTCTTTGCTTTTGATGTTCAAATACTCTCTCAAAAACTTCTCTGTTTCCAACTAAATATGTACCAAATACTGTATTTGGTAACTTGAAACTAAAAGAAGCAATAAAGTTATAATACATATAAAATAACAAAAACCAAGAAGCCTACTTAATATATAATGGTGAAAAATAGACATTAAAGTGTAAGATAAAAACAAAGCTTTTAGTACCTGACTGAGCCATAGATAAGCTGAAACACTCTAAACACAAGAGAACAAAAACATGGGCTGTGAAGAGAAATGGAGGATTTGTGTAATAATGAAGCCAATAAGCGCAACGATAATGAAATAAAAATTTATCTAAAGAAGATGACTCTTTTAGAAGTTAGTGCATTTAGTGGACCCACAAAAGGTATTTTCCATTTTTTTTGTTATGTCGCTGATGTAAAGAAGTAGAAGAAATGCTGCTTTGAGGGAAAGAGAATCCCACTAAGTTGAAACATCTTTTATTTCTTAATTGGTGGTGTGTTTCTTTCTTTTTTTGCTTCTTTATTTTTGGTGATCTCTTTTGCAAGTGTGGACTTCATTGTGAATGGGACTAAAAAGTGAAATGAATGAACCTACAAACTAAAACTATTAAAGAATGTTTTGAATGAATCAGAATTTAAAACGAGCCAATTACTTAATTAAGAACTTAATTATGTTTGGGAAAATGGCATCTGATGTAGGAATAGACAGAAGCATGTGTAAGAAGGTTCCACTTGTTCAGATTATATTCCACTATTCTGGACGATGGCAATGCAAAAGGGCATTTTTGTATATATTCCTCTCATCTCTGACCTTCAAAATGAGAGAAAACATATATTATATGCAAACTAAAATATATTTTGAACAAAAAAAACTGATGGAAACCTCAATCAAGCCTGAGAGTAAAGGAAAATTGAGATTTTTTTTCAGTTTGATGGATAAAAACTCATAAAACAATTTTTATTTTTATTTTTTTGAAAGAAGGAAAACATTTTCTTCTTTAAAATTTAGGTTTTTCTTTAATCATTTAGAAGTCTACGACCAAACAGTAGTTGAAAATGACCAAGTAATGTTTAGCAAATATAGGGTATTTTTTTTTATAAAAAAAGCTTTTTTAAAACATCATGTATTGAAAACCTGAGATTTCTCTTGATTAAAATAGAAAGCAGGCTTATAAAACAAAGGATCAAGAGAAAAAAGTTAGATATTTTAAAGGAAAATAAAACTAGGTTAGGAAAAAAAGAAACATAATGTGAGGAAGAAGCAGAGTAAGAATATATACGGAAGAATTATACCAATATGTATTAATATACTATGCTTGAACTTGAATATGTTCTTATGCTCGTCCCTTTATATATTGTCATACGATTCTTCACCTATTTGTTCGATCTGCAAAAGATTTGATGATCATCGCAATCTACAACGTATGTATAAAAAGTGTAATTTTATCTACATTCACAAATGAAACAAGTACAAATATATTTTCTATTTTTATTAGAAAAGAAAATGAATTAGGATAGGTACAAAAAAAAAATGAATTTTAACATCAGAAACTAACATAATACTATTAAATGTAGCTCAGCTTTACTTATCTTTGGAGTGTTGTTATAATTTGTGAACTCCAACCACAAATTCCAGCTATCGATCCAGAGAGACATTTCAAATGGGGAAGTGAAACAATAAATATATCACTTAATTCATAAATATTCGGTAAAATTAAAACCTGCTTGGTTCGAGATTATCTAAAGATCATATTTTTCTTCTAAGCAGTCAATAATAGCCGATTGTGAGACTGTAAAACGCAACTTTTTCAAAAGACTTTCCCTTCTTTCTATGCAAAGAAGATTTCTTGGGAACGAGTTCCAAGATCACGAGAAAAACATTACTCTGTGGACCACCAAAAAGTATTATATTTTACGAAATAGCCCTTTGAATTCGTGCGTAAATGACACGTGTCTAAGATATTACGGGGGTATAATAGAGAGAAAGTATATCAAAAAGTCGCGTTGGCGTTTGGCGTTTGGCGTTTGGCGTTTGACGTTTAGTTAAAAATTGGAGGCCTAAAATCTGGCGCTATTTATTCTGCTAGTTTCCGCCTAAAATCGGAATTTCCTCAAAATTATCTATCGGTTTCTTCTTGCCCAGTCGTCACTAGGTCACGCCAAGTAGCGAATTCGAAAGAGAGAGCGATGGCGAGAGATATGGATGCGGTGGAGATAGTGGATGTGGATGATGATGATGAGGAGGAGGAGGAGGAGAAGGAGTGCGATGACTGGTGCTTTGTC
Source organism: Eutrema heterophyllum (assembly GCA_002933915.1). NCBI lineage: Eukaryota > Viridiplantae > Streptophyta > Magnoliopsida > Brassicales > Brassicaceae > Eutrema > Eutrema heterophyllum. The sequence goes on along the minus strand of PKMM01032973.1, from coordinate 144,231 downwards.
TGCAAAGATGGCGGAAGCCTAATGCTTTGTGACTACAAGTGAGTCTCTTTCTCTCTACACTCGTCTTTTATTTCAGAGATTTTCATGCCCTCGTTAAGGCACTTGGTTAAATCAGAGAAAACACAGGCGCTAGTGAAACTCCGATGAAGGAAACATAGTGCTGCTGTTTCGGTAGAGGATTAAGTTTTTTTTGTTTCTTTGCATGTTCTTGATTTCTGGTGATGAAGGGTGTTTAGGTCTTTGAGGGTTGATTATTTTATAATTAGGATTCATCAGTTTCAAGTCTGTCTGAAACTAGTAGGATTATTTTATAACGGGACAAAGGATTTAGTACATTTGTATCAGCCTTCTAAATATTGTTAATCTCAGATCTGCATGCATTCAACAATTTATCCTGAAAAAGATCGCCAAGATGAATACTTTAGCATTGTCTGTTGTGACATTTAGTGTAAATGTAGGCATCTATCTACCTTTGGACCTCATTGAGCTTGCTTATCATACAGGGACTGTCCAAAAGTTTATCATGCCAGCTGCGTTGAAAAGGATATAAGGAATGGAGACTCGTTGCTCTGTAGTAAGTGCTACAGTTTCTGTATATATTCATTTGCGATATTATTATCATTTTGAAGTAGCATGCTTTCTTTGAATCGTGACTCAACGGTCTCCTCTTAATTACTTGAATATCTGAAAATGAGAGAAATTGGAGGAGGATTTAGTTTGCAATTTGTGGATTCCTGGATTTTTTTTCCAGTTCGTTAGTAGTGACGAGTAGACTTTGAGCTTTTAAAAGCTTTTTTAATCATTACGTAAGATACTCTCTGTCTATAAATAAATTATTTCTTAAGCCTGTAGGAGCCATTGGCAACTCAAAGTACAAGCTTTGGATCATTTTTTTTTCACTTAGCGTCCACTATCGAGTCTTTATATTCAAGTACTAATTTTTTACCTTGCTAGCGTAGTCTGTTAAAATTTCCGAACACAATGGGGGAACATATATTTGAACGTTCATTTTTGCAGCCAGAAGGCTACTGTAACGTTCACACTTGCTTTCTGAAGGGCTTATTGTTAAATTTTCAATTTTCAATTTTCAGTGTGGCACACTTGCTACGTGTGTCGCAAGAGACCAAAGCTGTGGGGCTGTCTTTGTTGCCCAAATGCTGTATGTGAAGGCTGTCTTACTTATTCTGAGTTTATTCACCTTAAAGAAAATAAAGGGTTATGCAATCAATGCCAGGAGTATGTCTTTGCTTTAGAAGAGATTCAAGAATATGATGCTGCTGGGGTATGTTTCAAACTGCCATAACCATATCAAATATTTTGTCCTGTTATTTCCTTTTACCCAAATTTTCGATAGTAGTCCCTAACCTTGATTTTTGGTAGCCATCCGTTGCAGATAACTAAGGTGTTTAAGATTGGTTAAATCTGTATTAAAGGGCTTCATGGCCATACGAAACAAAAATGAAATGAATTTGGAAGAATCTGAGTGAAACAACTTAAAGAAATTTAATTAGAAGACTTGGTTAGGCTTCTCCCTAGGAAATGATAGATGAATCTACGACACATTTGGTATGTCTTTAGTGAATTGAGTGAAATATATGCAAACTGGTTAGCATGCGTTAAAGCTTGTAGGGTACTACGTTGTCATTTTCTCTTTTATTATAAAGTGATAACACAAATATTAAATTATTGCATGCTCTCTTTTTAAGTTAATGCACCACGACTTTCCTAATCAATGGAGTTGAGTTGACATTTTATTGTTATTTTCTCTGTTTAACATTCCTTTACTGGTTGGCAGGATAAGATTGACTTGAAAGATCGGAATACATGGGAGTGTCTATTTCTTGAGTATTGGGAATTAGTAAAAAAACAAGAAGATATAACTTTTGACGATGTCCGCGCTTCAAAGTCACGAAAGAAAGGTGTTAAGTTGAGGTACAAAGATGATCCCAAATTTAAGCTCGAGGATGTCCACTCTTCAAAGTCACGAAAGAAAGGCATCAAGCTTAAGGATAAAGATAAGAAAATTTCATTAACTGACCATACGGTTGAGGATGCAGAAGGTTATAAAACGACGGGCAAAACAAAGAGAATGGAGTTTATCAGATGGGGTTCAAAGCCCCTTATTGATTTCCTAACATCCATAGGGGAAGATACCAGAGACGCGATGTCACAACACAGTGTGGAGTCAGTTATCCGCAGGTACATTCGTCAGGAAAACCTGCTTGACCATGAAAAGAAGAAGAGAGTTCGTTGTGATGAGAAGCTGTATTCTATCTTCAGGAAGAAGTTTGTGAATCGAAAGAGGATTTATACACTTTTAAATGGTCACTTCAAAGAGAACCTGGAGCAGTTGGAGTATATCACACGTTTGGAATGTGGCTTCAGTGAAAAGAATGAAAAAGTTTTAGTGCCTTGCAAGAAGCAGAAAACAGAAAGGTCAGATGAAGAAATTTGTGAAAAGGAAGTAAAACCTGAAATGCAGTCAACTGGTTTCGCCACGATCAATGCAGATAATATAAAGCGTGTCTATCTACGGAAGAGTTTAGTCGTAGAGTTATTGAAGCAGAATGAGAAGTTTGGGGACAAAGTGGTGGGAAGCTTTGTGAAAGTAAAGAATGACCCTAGGGACCGTGTGGCGTACCAGATCTTGCAGGTTACAGGTAATTAGGACTTGTGATTATTAGTATTTTCTTTATGTAGTAGGCTTTGCTTTTTTTTTTTTTTCTACTTCTAGATTTTTGATAAAATTTGCATGTAATGATCTAGTATTTTCCATATCCTCATGGAGAGCCTTAGCCTTCTGCTCCATTTTCTAACCGGGACTTTTTTTTCATCCTTTCACATGCTCTTTTTCCTTTTATGTAGGCATTAAAACTGCTGATGACCAGGGCATGTATCTCTATGTTGCTGGCATGGAAAGTAATGTTAGCATTTCCAAGTTGGATGATTCTGACATAAGCAAGGTGAATTATTTCCTTCAATTTGTTTTTGCTCTCTTCCGCTTTTTGGGAAAATATATGACAGTTCTGCTGTATTCACTGAGAAAGTATCTCTATGGACTTTGGGAGTTTTGGTCATCCAAGGTGACTAGTTACTATTGTTTGTTTCCAACTCTTTGTATTATTGCTATACCAATGATGTGTTCTGGTATGCGTGGGTAGAATGGTTAAAACTTCCTCTGGTTTCACTTCCTAAAAGCTAACACCTCCACTTTCCTCTTCAGGAAGAGATTGAAGATTTAAAGCAAAAAGTGATGAGTGGCCTCCTGAGACAGCCAACTGTTGTAAGTTGTTACCACAATCTAGCATTCTGTGTATCACAAAGGATATGGTTCTATATTACCTCCGTTAAGGTGAAGAATTGTCTTTGTTTCTAATAGGTTGAGATGGAGCAGAAGGCTAAGGCTCTCCATGAGGATATAACAAAACATGTGAGTATCTCTGAAAGCACATGCATTAAAATACTTTGTGATCATATGAGAAATAAGAAATGGTTACACATTCCATGTTTTGGTGCTGCATCTCACATTTCTTGTGTGGATACTTGAAAAAACCAGTGGATTGCAAGGCAGCTTATCATTCTGCAGAAACGCATCAACTATGCTAATGAGAAAGGATGGAGAAAAGAATATCCTTTAGATTCTATCATCATTAACACATTTCATAAATCTTTTTTATATATGATCCTTACATTGAACACCTTAACTCTTTCCCTTTGTGGGACTATTTCACATTAGATGAGTATTTAGACCAGAGAGAACTTCTCCAAAAACCTTTGGAGCAGGAGAGGTTATTAAGAGAAACACCAAGGATCATCGAAGACCTCATCAAGATTAAACAAGAACCAGCTGCATCCTCAGGCAATATCAGCGGTCTGTCTCGGGAGGCGGCGATAGATATCGACTGAGTGACCAAGATTCTGCAGCATCTTCAAGAGGAGGACGATTGTTTTTCTTGTACATTTGTTTTTTGTTTGGTTAGGAAATTAGAATCAAGTTTTATCTTTCCTTTAGAACTTAAGAAACTCGGCTAATACCTAAAAGCTCTTCTTTTGGTAATGATAGGCTTTTGCAGAAACAGGAAGCTTAACTTGGGCTACTTATGTGTTGTATGATGGTGTCATGGTGTAATATGCTAGTGACATGGCATGCTTCATGTTCATGTATCTGCTAGTGACATGTCCTGCTATTTAGTGTTGTTGAAATCAAAGGTCCTAACTATTTGCTTTTAGTTGGACTCTTTCTCTTGCTTGCCAATTTAGCAAAATCTTTTACTACTGAACCACAAGCAACTTTTGTCAACGATAAATCGATATTGTATTTAAACGTGGAATTGGAATCAAACCGGTCTATTTGACCAGAAAACGAAAACCAACTCAAAACCGGCCTTAAAGTGACTTAAGTTCGACAGTTACGATTTTGCCCATGTCTGTTTAAAAAAGTTACATTGGCTGGTTCCAGACGTTTTTCTCTTCGTCGCCGGCGTTTTCTCTTCGTCACCGTTGTCTCCTCCAGCGTGGGTCTCTTTTACGTCTCTGTTGTCGACTTCGAAGTGTCTCTGACTGACTCTGTGCTCTAAACGGTAAATGTTTCTCTAGTTTTGGTTTGCAAACAATGGTTTGTGGTAGAGATGATCATGAAATTATGTAGATTGGAATCCATAAGCTGATTATAAGTAATCTATAAGAAATCGTGATGAATTCAATAGCTTTTGAGTTATTAGAAAAAGATAAATATATACTGCAGATCAGGTGTTCGACTAAATGTCTGAATGAATGTTTGAGTTTTTTTTTGGCTTTTCAAACTCAAAAAAGAAAGTTTCAAGTTGGGTAGATATACAAATGTCTGGAAGCAAAGACGTTATTATAAATATAAAAATATTTTGGATAGTTAGAATTAGATGATAGTGGTAGATGTTTTCTCTAACCAGCATCCTCCAAAATGTTCTTCCTTCCTTTGTAGATGTACAAGTTTCAGTTTCAGGAGATCGAAAAGATGCACGTGTTTCTCAAGGACATAGTTCCGGCGGCACAGAACAACATAAACACGCGTTTCATCATCCTCGAGAAAGCCAGATCGGGGGCGAACGGGAAGAGTTGTATCGCGTTGGCGGCGGATGAAACGGCGGCGGTTCACATACAGCTGTGGGGAGACGAGTGCGACGCGTTCGAGGCAGGCGATATCGTGAAGCTCACCAATGGGATATTCTCGTACGTTCGAAACAGTGAGCTCGTTCTCAGAGCTGGGAAGCGTGGGAAGATGGAGAAGATGGGTGAGTTCACGGTTGCGTTTGTCGAATCGCCAAACGTTAGTGAGATCCAGTGGAATCCTGATCCGGAAAATCCCAAACGCTATATTCAGAACGGCGCCGTTTCACCTTATTCCCGTATCTTCCCTCCTTTGCCTTGAAAATAGATTTCTAAAGAACGACGCCGTTTCACTCATTTCATTTCGGGAAAATTTTATAGTTGAACCGAAGAAGTCAAACATTACATCTCGAATCAACAAATTGGTTTAAGCAAATCTCAGCCGTCCGTTTCCTTCATCGTAAAAATAAAGTCATGCATCTCACCATCCTCTCTCTGTGAGAATCTGCAAAACCTACTATATGTCAGTTCATACTTTTGTACTTGTCACAAAAAAAAATTAAATGTTTAGAAAACTGTATTAGCATCCAAAAGTGATCATTATCTTTATATCTAGGAAAGTGATGGTCAAAGGACACTTGTATAAGTCTGATTTGCCCAAATTGAGAGAGAGAGGGGCAAATATGATACTTTCTTGGCTTCCAAGAAACTAAAATTCCCAAGATAGCCTAGCAAATTTTTGTTGTAAACTTAGAAGTTAGAAATACGGTTAAACAATCACACACACACACACACACCGGTTAATAGATATAGATATATAACTTTACTAACCGGTCAAATATTGAGTAAGAAAAATGGCTAATGAGGGTAGGGACAACCTTGATAGTGTGATTATAGAGTTTAAGGGGATGGATGAAGTGGAGTTAGGGTTAAAATGATTGAATTTGAAAACAAGGAAGAGTTTGAGGTTGTGAGTGATCTAGGTCTTGATGACTACATTCAAGAGCTCAAGGTGGAGATGGGCTTGAAGCTTCTCCACAAATGGTAAGTTTTCTTAGTGTCTTTGGAAAATTTTTCTTAGTGTCTTTTGTTAAAAGAAAAAGTGGATTTTTGTGGTAATCTCTCTGATTTTTTTTGTTTTTTTTTTAATTAGTAATTTTCTTTGGAAATTTTGTTTAGTTACAGTTTTGATGATGTTAATGAGATTGTGGATTTCACTTGGAGTAATAAACATCATCAAAATCCTTCGTTCATAATCCCCGAAGAAAGGTTGTCTCTTTATTATTACCCAAGTGAAATCCTCAATCCCTTTGCTCTTTCTATATATTGGATTGGATACTCATTGTTAACTGCAATGTATAATATCTAAAACATATATGATATGTAATATCAAATTATATAAAACTTGAAATTCAAAAAACATAAAATGTAAAAATAATCAGTGCGGATATTCACCTAATTATATATGATTCGAAGAAAGCAGAGATGTCTGTCGATCCTTGTTGGGCCAGCACGTGATTTAAGTAGACATACCATAAATAATATATTTCTTTGCTTAATTCTATTCACTTCCGCCATTAAAATGTGTTCAATACCCAAGTTTTTCTTTTGTTTCAAGAAGGTTCGGGGTCCGTAGACCCGTACATCCCGGGGTGGGCCCTAAACCGTTTACTCTCCTTTGGAAAGTAGATCCTTCCACACGTAGATCGAACTCAGGGCCGGTCGGGCACATACCCAAACCAAACCACTGAGCCAACACCCCGTTGGTAATAATATATTTCTTTTCTTAATTCTATTTCAATACCCAAGTTATGAAGAACTAAAAATCAGAATCCTAAAAAGGAAAAAATCAAACCTTCAATAACTGAGAGTTCTAACTGCTCTCTTTTTCTCTCTCACGTATGTGCTTCTACACAATTCTAGAATCGAGTAAATTAGTTTTCTATCTTCTAATTTTATTTTTTTGTAAGAATCAAATCAATATCATACTGAGAATTTGGAAATCAACGGTCAATATCTTGATTGGTTGAATAAGCAAAACTAGTGATTCTAATTCAGGTTCCGTTGAAAAAGAAGATATGCAACGTATGTTATGCTTTAACAATTCAAAATTTTGAGCCTTAAAATGCCCTGAAATTTCTAAAAATCAGACACTGAATTTGTAACAAGAATTCTCCAAATTTTATCTAAATCATTTGAATATCTAAAATCCTTTCAAATTTCCTAAAATTTAGAATGTATCCAAATAAATACAATTCATCAATCCAATATGTCCCCCTAAGTTTTATAATACTTCACAAAAGTCATCATTCTGTTTTTAGATATTTTCCAAGAAAAAAAATTGAATAGAAATTGTTGTTAGACATAAATCTTAATTAACCAAAAATGATGAGAAGGCCGAGCCTTAAAATAATCCAAAATGCTATTTGCTTAGTTAAACTGTAATAAGAGCAAAAATCATAAGTACCAAAACACTCTCAGGAACCTATTTCCTGTTATTTATTTAATCAAGAAACATAAACCTTCAAAAGATGATGATTTGAGAAGAAATCACTTGACCACACAGATCTTGATAACCGAAGCAGCTCCGATACGGTGCAGAGCCACCACAGCATCACCATGGTTACACAGTCCTTTCTCAGTCGCCGACTTCAAAGCAGACTCAATAATTTCCTCTGTAGATTCGCTATCAGTCGCTTTTGCAGATCCTTCAGCCAAAACCGGAATCAAACCTCTGTATATCAAACTATGCCTCGCCGGTGACTCGTCGCTGCAACTCCAGTTAAAGGTATCGCTGGTGAAAACCGGAACAACAACCGAGAGAATTGGAACAGCTGGTCTATACTTGGCCACCAATTTCGCTGTTGTACCTCCTCGGGTCAACACGATGATGAGTTTAGCCTTGGCTTTGTTTGCGGTTCTTACAGCGGATGATGCAAGACTCTCCAGTGTGCTCATTGGAAGTGGAGTCGCTCTAATCATCTCCTTGAATATTGTGTTGTAGTCCAGAGATGATTCTGCTTCGATGCAAATTTTAGCCATTGTTTTCACTGCTATTTCAGGGTAGGCTCCTGCAGCGCTTTCACCGCTGAGCATGACGCAGTCCGTGCCATCAAGAACCGCGTTTGCTACATCCGTGGCTTCAGCTCGTGTTGGACGTGGTGATTTGATCATAGACTCGAGCATTTGAGTGGCTGTGACCACCGGTTTACCAGCAAGGTTACACTTGTAGATCATCATCTTTTGAGCCAAGAAGATCTTCTCTATCGGGATTTCCATCCCAAGATCACCGCGAGCAACCATGAATGCATCCGTTTCACGCAAGATCTCGTCGAAATTCAGCACACCTTCCTGGTTCTCAACCTTAGAAATTTCAAACCGAACAAAAAATCAGATCTCATACCTTCAAACAGCTTACTTAGCCACAAATGAAATAAGGTGCGTGTGTGCGTTGTTACCTTGGACATCAACATTATACTCTTGGAATGTGATCCAAGTACTTTCCTGACATTAACAAGATCTGAACCTTTGCGAACAAATGAAAGAGCAATCATATCGATTTTGTTTGGAACACCCCACATAAGAATGTCTTCTACATCCTTCTCAGTCAAAGTGGGGAGATCAACAACAACACCGGGGAGATTCACATTCTTTCTTTCCCCCAGCATTGCTGTATTTTCACATCGACATAGTACAGTTCCAGACTTTGGATCACATGACAGTACAGCTAGACTTATGCTTCCATCTGCACATAGTATGGTATGTCCGGGCTTCACATCCACTGGAAGCTTTTTGTAGCTCATGGAAATCGTTTTCTCATCACCCTTGATGTCATAATCAGTGCTAATAGTGATCTCCTGACCTTCCTTTAGTTGTATAGGGTTACCATCTTTCAAGAAACCGGTACGAATCTCAGGCCCCTGTGATGTAACAGTCAGGTTATGTATTGAAAAGGTTGTAAACACAGACTAATGATTTTTCCAAACAACACATAAGATCTAACGCTTGCTACTCTGAGCCAATGCCATCAATAAAGATCTTGACAATAACAATGACAATAACAATAACAATAACAATAACAATAACAAGCAAAATGTGAACACTAAATGCCCAATGTTTATGCTCGGAAACTTGACAAGAAGAAACTCAAACAGCAACCAAAGACACTTTAAACATCAACCATGTTGTAGTTTCAACTTCTTTTTATTTTCCTAAATATAACATTCTTTCTCTACACTGAAACTTATTAATGGAGAGGCTGAAGCGTTCATGGAGTAAAGAACCATACTTGAACACAATCTAAACAGCTATATTCATGATCTTAGTTCATAAGCGAGATCAACGCAATTCATGTTTACAGGCCTCTAGACGAACAGCTCAAGAACAAAAACAGTCACAAAAGAAGAGAAAGATAAACCTTTGTATCAAGCATAACAGCAGCGAGAATGCCTGTATTCTGCATAGCGGTGCGGAGATTGTCAAGAGTCTCCTGGTGGTACTCATGGCTGCCATGAGAGAAATTGAATCGAGCCACATTCATGCCCGCTTTTAGAAGCTTCTCAATCATAGGAACAGTCCGAGACGCAGGACCTAGTGTGCAAACAATCTTCGTCTTTGGAGTCCTCCCATCATTAGGTAGCTCCTTCAATATCCCTTCTATGTCTATGTTCGACATTTCTTCGAATCCCCGAAAACCTTCTTCGAATCTCACCTGCTATGAACATCATACCCATCAATCAAATCTTCGATAAAAGAATCAAAAACCTAAAATATCTGAGAGAGATCTATCCTAACGGGAAAGGGACAAAACCGATACAAAATAACAGAGATTCTACACCGATCACGAGAAGAGATGACTACTAAATGCGAAAAAAAGACGGGACTATTAGATTTGAATGAAATGAATCCGATACACGATTTCCGAATGGATCTAACGAATTTCGAAAGACGCAAGAGATGATCGGAGAGAATTGGATTTTACCTGAAAACGCTGTTTTTTTAGTGTGAAAGCCGCCGGAGACTCGAATGTTAACGAAGAGAGTTTATACTTTATAACGGCGTGCGGGAGCTGCCACGTGGAATTAATTCTCATATATTATACCCAATGGGAATTTTTCATTCTAATAAAAAAAAAAGGAGCAAATTCCTGCCCCTTCGAAATCCGGATATCGTGGACTTGTTGGATTAAAAGAAAATTAAAAAATCTTTGTTGAAAATTAATTATCGAACTAACATGAACATATAAGACTAGGATTATTCTAACTGAAGAATATGCTTTGGGATCTAAAAGAGATGTGCTATTCTTTCGACGAGGGCCAATGAGAATAAAACTTTACTATTCTTTCAACAAGGATTATTCTTACATATAAGTTTTACTTTACCATCGCATAGTAGCCTCGAGACATTCCATAAATCATATCCTTGGTAGATAGCAATGGATCTCGGTTGGAATCTCAAGCGGATATGCAAAGCCAATGTGTGGAGTATTTTGGTGATCTGCTGGGTGGGGAAGTTAGTGATAGTTTATTTGTGCAAGAAGATTTAAAGATGTTGTTGGACTTTAGCTGCTCACATGCTCATACTGCAACGTTTGAGGCTGATTTTTCTAATGAGGAGATAAAGAATACTTTTTTCTTGCTTCCTAAAAACAAAACCTGCGGACCTGATGGGTACTTAGCAGAGTTCTTTACTGCATGTTGGAGCATTATTGGACCAGAAGTAACCTCAGCAGTTGGCGAGTTCTTTGCTTCGGGTCGGCTTCTGAAACAATGGAATGTAACGGACCTGGTTCTAATTCCAAAAATTCAGAATGCATCTTCAACTTCAGATTTTAGGCCTGTCTCATGTCTGAACACGTTATACAAAGTCATTTCCAGACTTCTGAATTCACGGCTGCAGAAGCTACTTCCTCAGGTAATCTCGCAAAGTCAATATACATTTATGCTAGGTCGCCATCTTGCAGAAAACGTACTTCTCGACACTGAGATTGTACAAGGATATAATAGAAACAACATTGATCCAAGAGCGATGTTGAAGGTGGACCTCCGCAAAGCTTTTGACTCAATAAGGTGGGATTTTGTCTTAGCTACACTTCGGGCTCTTGACATCCCAGAGAAGTTTGTGGGGTGGATTTCTGAATGCATCTCCACTGCCTCTTTCTCCATTTCGGTTAATGCGCAAGCATGTGGTTTTTTCAAGAGCACTAGGGGTTTGAGACAGGGCGATCCATTGTCTCCATACCTATTCGTTCTCGCCATGGAGGTTTTCTCAAGTCACGGTACGAATCAGATTACATAAGGTATCATCCAAATACTTCCTCCCTAAATATTTCTCACTTAATGTTTGCGGATGATGTGATGATCTTTTTTGATGGGAGTAGTTCATCGCTTCATGGAATAAATGAAACTCTCGATGATTTTGAAAGCTGGTCTGGACTTTGTATGAACCGTGACAAGACTCAGTTGTTTCACGCGGGTTTGAACCAGCTAGAAACCACTTTTATCAATCGATATGGTTTCTCAACTGGTACATTACCCATTCGCTACTTGGGTCTCCCACTCATGTATAGGAAACTCATGATTTCTGATTATGCTCCCCTGCTGGAGAAGATTGCGCGAAGATTCAGAACATGGGCTGTAAAATCACTTTCTTTTGCAGGCCGACTTCAGTTGATTGCATCGGTAATCTCAGGAACCGTAAATTTTTGGATCACAACTTTCATGCTGCCTAAAGGCTGTATTCAGAAGATCGAATCTTTGTGCTCGCGTTTCCTTTGGTCAGGGTCTATTGACGGACCAGTTATGACTAAAGTATCTTGGGCGACAATGTGTTTACCAAAGAAAGAAGGTGGGCTTGGTCTAAGGCGGTTCTCTGTTTGGAACAAGACTGTGTGCCTCCGTCTCATTTGGCTGCTGATATCTAATGGTGGCTCTCTATGGGTCGCGTGGCAAAAGTTCCATAATTTACGGAATATAAACTTTTGGAGAGTTGAAGAGCGGAATTCTAATTCTTGGATTTGGAAGTCTATGCTGAGATTGAGAGAGTTGGCAAAGGGTTTTATTAAAGTCTCTGTAGGGAACGGGAAATCTACAAGTTTTTGGTTTGATAATTGGACCCCCTATGTCCTCTTATCAAGCATGTTGGTGAAGATGGTCCAAGGATTACCCGAATTCCTGCAATTGCCACTGTTGCTGAAGCTAGTGATGATCGTGGCTGGAAGTTAGCTGCACCACGCTCTGAGAAGACACTTGAACTTCATGTCCATCTAACCACAATACATCTCCCGAGCTCTTCGACGAGTGAGGATGAAGCTTGTTGGGTTGTTGAGGGTGTGAATTGCAGAGGATACTCTTCTCGTCGGACTTGGGAGGTGCTAAGGCCGAGAAAGTGACGAGAAAGCATGGTTTAATTGGGTCTGGTTTAAGGGGGCCACGCCGAGGAACGCTTTCAACATGTGGGTTTCGCAGCTTGATAGACTACCAACACGATCCCGCCTTGCTTCATGGGGAATGCAAATATCAACTTCTTGCGTTTTATGCTCGTTAGGGGCTGAAACGAGAGATCACGTTCTGCTCACTTGTGGTTATAGTTCAGTTATTTGGTTGATGGTGCTCAACAGACTGCGGCTACCCCGTGGTTCTTTCCACTCGTGGCTGGATCTAACAACGTGGTTGTCAAGGTCTTCGGACACTGCACCTTCTTTGCTTAGGAAATTAGCGGCTCACGCAACTATTTACCACGTCTGGAAGCAACAAAACAACGTTATTCACAATCTTCAAAGCATACCTCCTACCACCATCTTCAAGGACATTGAAAGGGAAGTCCGAAACTCTATTTCAGCAAGACGGAAACGGCGGCAATTTAGTAACTTAATGATTCTTTGGATACAATGATTGTAATCTTTTGCCTTTCTTAGGATAACTTTTGCTACCTTGTTTTTCTTTTTTGCCAAGGTACCAATGTAATGTGATCTTTCCATCCCTAACTCTTTCATGAATATGAAAATTTACAGTTTAGCAACAAAAAAAAAAAAAAAAAAGCCTTAAGCTTTCTTTCTTGCAAGGAATTAGGTAAAATAAACTTGATGAATAAAACGTAAGGATCGAAAAACCGAAGAGACCACTCTTTAAGAGTATTTTTTCTATTCTCATTGAAGTTTCGTGTAAAGTTTTTAATTGCATGAAATTGATTGGTAGTTATGTTAAATCATTTCTTTTTATACTACAATATTTTCTTATAGAATTTTCCATGTTACAATTTATCTTTTTTTTTTATATGTTCTTGTGGAAATTGAAAAGCCATTTTTCAGTACCTTTTTTTGTTTTTTCCGTCAAATCTCTTTTGGAATGATCAAGGAGCCATCTGTTGTCTTTATATCTCTATACTTAAGTTAAAGGAGAGTATTCTTATTCTCATAACAATGGAAGAAACTATCAATAAAAATATCCTAGTTAGACCTAAAGTTTCCTAATTCCAAAAAGCTTAGGTTGACCTTGTAATTTATATGTTTACATGATTCAAACCATAAAATTAAAATAAAGAGTTTTTCGCAAACTTTGACACAAAAACGATGCTCTTGAAGAAGCATTTGGTCGGAAAGCCCTGAGATGTTAATTTTTAATAATTATAAACTAGAAATTCATGATATCTTTTCCTTCAAAGGAAAGTTAAAAAGTGAAAGTGGATGTTTTCTATAAATTTGATATTCTCGAGTTCTAGAAGTTTATTTTTATTTTGGACTAACGACCTTATATGGATGAAAACTAAGGTAGTCGAAGAAATAAGACTTCTTGGAGATTTTCAACATGGACTTATCACAAGATTGAAGATGCATAAAAGCACCTGATAATGTTACATGAAGCTAACATAAGAAAGAGCAATACAGTACTTGGTCTTCGTCTTGATGGATTTGCTTCACATGCGTTTCGGCGGCATGTATTGTACACGCTCTTCTTGGCATAAGTGCTGCAGCAAATCACCAGAATGCGAAAGAAAGAAAAACAAAGTTAGAGAAAGCCAAAACAAAGTGACTGCCTGAACTTGGGTCTTTCTGTTTTTCTTTTGGGAGCCATGTTTTTCTAATTTCCAAACACAAAGTAAGGTTTGAAGATGATATATATTACCTGCATTTCCTCTGGGAGTGGCTCTGAGACAGCAAGAGTGTAGCAACCAGGAGCAAACTTCCCTGTAAAATATAGCAAAGATCATGCAATCAGCTAATTATATAAGCATTTTACACAAGGAGCCAAACAATCGTGAAAAGTCACATAAGAGAATCTAAAGCCACGTTCAGATATTATATAAGATTTAGGCCTCTGAGCCATATTCTTCTAGAAACAGGAAATCACATAACTCTTGTATGTCATCTTTCATTGGAGATCTCATGGTCACTCTTTAATACAAAAGAGATGTGCTGATGAACGTAACAGTAATCTCACCAGCTATAATCTATCATAGTATAATAATGAGAAACATTGTTGGTATGCTATTTGCTGAGCTCAAAAAGGAAATTCGATAGTTAAAAAGAGCAATCAACATACCGATTCTTAACCACCTAGCCGCCCAGCTTCTACTTGGATCCATCACAGAGATTATACTGCAAACAATTAATATCAGTACAGATGAAAGATATCAACTTACAAAAAGAGACAAACACCACTAAGCCTCTCACTTCATTTGTAAAAACAACTACTCTAGTAAGCTGTGGGTGTAATTTGCCACTAATTATGTTACAATTTAAACCAATATTCCAATAAGAATGCAAGTTTAATGAAAGCTCAGAAACCAATAAGCATCAATTTATACATTCAGAGAGGAGTTTGATTTCATCCTAAGCAAAATCACTTCAAAGTTCAGAACTTTCTAACTAATAAATCTTTTGAAACCTTAGAATTTATGAACCCATATAAGAAAAAACTTGCCTAACCAAGAAACCGAATAAAACAAAATCACGGGTTTCGATCTCAGGAAAAATACCCATTGAAATTAGGAGTAGTAACCTCCACAATACGCTCGTGATCCTCTTCCATCTTGAAGAAAGGACAATTCTCACACCCAGCGTCTCTGAACTGTTGAACAAATAGCGAGCTTAGAAGGAGAAATCAAACACCCATAACCTTACAAAAGGAAGAAAAGAAAATAAAAACCTAATAGAAACAGTGAAAGAATCGAAGAGACCTGGTCATAGGTTTTGACGAGTCGGCAACGAAGACAAGCCCTAAGCTCATGGCCAAAGCTAGTCGGAATCTGGGCTGGTGCGCTTCCCATTTTGTTTGTTTCTCAATCACTTTTCTGAAATTTCTCTTCCCAAATTCCAGTTTCTTGTTAGATTCTTCTTCTGTTCTTCCCAAAACGTGAAGGAAGACGAAGAATCTCTCCATTTACAACAATTGGGCCGTATTTGGGCTTTATTTGGGGTATTTTTTGCAACCATTAGAGACTTTAGAGTAGTAGCAGGATAAATTAAATTTTACAGAAAAAAAAAACATCCTATAATTTGTTCAAACTAAGAAACATTAGGTTGCTTAAAAAATAAATTATTGGTCATGTGTTTCACTTTCACAAACCGAAATCTATTAAAAAAAACAGAAAAGAAAAGTTATGAATGTTGTTTAGCACCAGTGCATCACATGCTGACATATTTTAAATTTTCGTTTTTTTATTCTTAGAATCAAATAAACTAGGAGATAAAAATACATTTAGTAAACTACCTATTTAGTATAGTTTTGGTGTTTTATTGAATTTGTCACTATATTCATGCAATTGGTACCAAAATGCATTTAACATAAGCCAGTCATCTTAACTTGTTTGATTTTTTTTTCCTTTTTATGTTTAGTATTGTTTGAAAATTAATTAATTATAAATAAAAAATAAATGAAATCACTCATTTTATTCCATTATCATAATTAACCACCAATTAAATATAAAAATATTGAACACTCGAATTAAGCAACTGTATTATGTTTTCATACTGGATCTTTAGTAACACAGCGCGAAAAGAAATATAAAGAAGAAGAAATTGAGTAAAATCTCCTCAACGTTTTAAATTCTCTGATTCTTCTTCTTCTTCTTCTTCTTCTTTCTTTGTACCTAGTTTCCCTCTTTAAGTAGAACCATTCTCTTCTCTTGCACAGTTGCACGCCATTCTCTCTTTTATCGCTCATTCGGGTTTCTTCTTTTCTTTCTGGGCTTCGCGTTTCCGTTTCTCTCTCTACTCCGCGATCAATCTCTTGCTGGGTTTTGATTCTTCTTTGGTAAGATCAATCGCTCTTTTCTGTTTCTTATTCGATTTCGCAGCTTCTTCCGAGTTGGTCCTGTTTTCCTTCTTGATTTCACGAAATGAGTTTTCTTGCGATTGCTGTTACTTCCGATATTGTTCCGTAATTGAGAGGTTATACTGCGATATTGGCCATTGAGGTATCTTGATTTTGTGATTGCCTCGGAGACTAGTTTGTTTTTGATCGAAAACGCATCAATTGTTTTTGCTGATTTTTGTTTGATTGATCCTCATCTGTGAAGGTTTGCTTGTTTCATCTCATCGTTACCATTCTCGTTTTTTGTCTAGTAGATTGTTTTTTGCTTATCCGTTTCAGTTACAAGAGATGATCCTCGCATTTCCTCCAAGATCGCTTTCAGATTCCTTGTATGCTTGGTTGATTCAGGAAAGCTCAAGATTTGCTTTGTATTGCTCTGCAGGATGGAAGTTTTGGGGGACACTGAACGACCTTTGAAACGTGCGAGAACACTTGCAGATGACGACCCAATGGAGACTATAGGCTCCAAAGGTCTCGTCAAAAAGTCTGAGTTCATTAGGATAATCATTGATGCACTTTTCTCACTTGGGTTTGATGACATTGCGGCCAGTTTGGAGAAAGAGTCTGGCATTCTTCTGGACAAAAGCATTGATGCATTGCAGGGATTTGAACTGCGTGATGAAAAGCCTGTGAGATTCTTACTACTAGAGCAAAAATTCCTCGAGCTTCTGAATATGGGAAATGAGGCGGATGCTCTGAGAACCATAAGGGAAGAGATGGTGCCTCTTGGTGTTAACATGAATCGCATTCCGGAGCTCACAATCAAATTTGTAATACCTTCTGCTGAAGATACTGAAAGTGTGAATTCAAGGTCCAAGGTTGTGGAGAAACTTCAAAAATTGTTTCCTAGTGCAGTTATATTCCCAAAAAGGAGGTTGGAGTATCTCTTAGAGATGATCCTTGATCTTCAGCGGGATCACTGTATTTTCCACAATATTCCGGATAGTGATTTGTCCCTATTCTCTGATCATCATTGTGGGCAACATCAAATTCCTACGGAGACTGTACAGGTAATAAGAGTATGCACTGATCCGCACTTGTTACTTTTGATTGCTTTGCGATGTTGTTGTTTCATCTATGGATCGTGAATGTTGAAAACATTAAGAGAGTCTCATTACTTTTGCTAAAATATTTTAAGTCAGAGTGTTACAGTCTTTGGATATGTTCCTGTTTCGTGTTCTGGATTCAATGATTACTTCTTCTCAGGCTCGTTTTATCAGACTTTCTGTGACTGTATGCATAACTTTAATGATATATGTGAATGGTTCAGATATTGGAGGGACATACCAATGAAGTCTTGTTCTTGAAATTCTCACATAATGGCAAATTCTTGGCTTCTTCTTCCGAGGATAACTCAGCAATTATATGGGAGGTATGTAAACCGACTGTGGCTTGCTTTAACTACTCTTTTTGATGCCTCACAAGAGCGATATACTCATATACAGATCAATTCATTTTTCCCTTAGTTAAGCTCAAAGTGAGGCAAGCTGTTTAGCAATATTTACTGATTCACTTAGATGTGCTTTTTCCCCAGATCAATGCAGAGGGGAAGTTTTCGCAGAAGCATAAACTTGTGGGCTACGAGAATCCCGTGGTAGTAGTCTTATGGAGTCCTGATGATCGACAAGTCATTACATGTGGAGAAAGTGAGGTTATCAGGCGCTGGGATATTGGTTCAGGAGAATTTGTTCGCTCGTATGAAAGAAATGGTGTTGGTTCTGTTTCTTGTGGATGGTTTCATGATGGTTCGGGTATAATTGGTGCAATGGCAAACAGACGCATCTATTTGTGGAATTTAGATGGGACTGAGCTACAGCACGAGCAAGACGAACGGGCACAACATCTTTCTGATGTAGCCATGACGACTGATGGGAAGTGGCTTGTAAGCGTGGGAAGGGAGAAGCATGAGATCTCATTGTTTGATAGAGAAACCGGAGCTGAGACACTGATTCCAGCGGGCAACATAGTCATCTCGTTCTCGTTTTCGAAAGACAACAAGCATCTTCTAATCGATCTCATTACCCATGAGATCCAAATCTGGGCATTCAAGGCGAACCATCTAAGGTTTTGGGATTCGATGGCCACAAGAGGACTCGGTTTACTATCAGATCTTGCTTTGGTGGCTATGCAGAATCTTTCATCGCCAGTGGGAGTGAGGGTAAACAGGTAAAAATCTCTCATTCTTTTACATTACAGAACACACATAAAAAGGATTTTAAGAAAGAGAGATGGAGAAGAACAGAACTTATCTATCTCTCTTAGAATCTTCCCGTCTCAGAAGCATTTTCCTCTGCAAATGAATGATCTCTCTCTCTCTCTCTCTGTTGTTGCAGGTATACATATGGCACAGAACAGAACGGAAGACACCTTATCGTGTATTGCGAGGACACTCAGGAGCTGTGAACTGTGTGAGGTGGAACCCTACTGATCTGCATATGTTGGCCTCAGCGAGCGACGATCGAACCATTCGGATTTGGAAGAAGTTGGATGTTATTCAATGATGGTAACTGATGATTGATGATGATGACTTGACGCAGATTTGCTCATTTGATATTCATCATGTACATATGATGTATACCTTTTATGTGGGTATGCTGTTTGCATTCCTCGCCCTTCTGATGTTTTTGCTTCTTCTGAGTACAAATAGAGATAAGAACAAAACTTCCTATCGGTGATACGACTTTGTTGGAGTAAGTTTAGACGACCATTAGCATAATTCTCTGCTGTATATTTGGCGTAATTAGGGGTAAAGCACAAGACTTTTGAGAAATTAGATATTCCTTCTGTATGTATAAAACCATGTATCGATCTTCATCAATATTCATTCAGAAATCTTTCTTCATTCTCTTTGTCTCTTTTGTATATTTTGTCATGGTATCAGAGCAAAGAAATCTTTGAATCTACTGTTCTTCTTCTTTTTCACGAAAAAAAAAAAAAAAAAACAGAAACTTGATCGTCAACAATGGCTGATCTCACGAACACGACAACAACGAATGTGGAGATTGTTCGACGAACAATCTCTCCATATGACCTGACAGCGGCTGACAACTCAGGAGCAGTAATTTCGCATCCTCTGTTGAACGGAAATAACTACGACGAATGGGCTTGCGGAATGAAGACGGCTCTAAGTTCTCGCAAGAAATTTGGGTTCCTTGATGGAACGATACCACGACCAGAAGAAGGGTCTCCAAACCTTGAAGATTGGTGGACGATCCAGGCACTCCTCGTGTCTTGGATAAAAATGACGATCGATCCATCACTACGATCGAACATCTCTCATAGAGACGTGGCAAAGGATCTATGGGATCATGTGAAGAAACGGTATTCCGTGACGAATGGGCCAAGGATTCAGTAGATAAAAGCCGAGCTTGCTTGTTGCAAGCAAAGAGGACTCACAATTGAGACGTATTACGGAAAATTGATGAAAATCTTGGACAGTATGGCAAGTTATCGTCCGCTACGTCTTTGCAAGTGTGGAAAGTGCAAATGCAACCTTGAATCCATTCAGGAGAAAGATCGTGAAGATGAAAAAGTACATCAATTCCTTTTCGGACTTGATGATACTATGTTTCGTACAGTGAGATCAAGTCTTGTCTCTCGACAACCGGTTCAACCCTTGAAGGAAGTGTATAACATTGTGCGCCAGGAAGAAGATATGATTCGAAATGGGACAAAAATGCAACAAGAGCATCTAGATGTCGCTTCTTTTGCTGCACAAACACGATCTCATTTCAATCAAACACAAGTGAGAAACGTTGACAAAATGGTGGTGTACAAACATTGTAACCGTGTTGGTCATACATCAGAACGTTGCTATGCTGTGATCGGATACCCGGAGTGGTGGGGTGATAGGCCAAAAAGCAGAACGTCACAAGGGAGAGGACGTGGTGCTTCTGCAATTATGCAAGGTGGGCGTGGGCGTGGTCTGAACTATGCAAATGCAGTACATGTGCCAAACATTGTTCAGAACCAAGAGCACGCAAACTATGTGATAACTGACAAGGATCGAGATGGTGTTAGCGGGTTGAATGATACTCAGTGGCGCACGCTAGTCAATCTTCTCAATATAGGAAAAAGTGCGAGTGTGAGTGTGTCAGCCGAAACTCTCTCGGGTAATTCCTCCTTTCCTTCCTGGATAATGGACACAGGGGCTACTCATCACTTAACAGGGAAACTTGAATTTCTGTCTGATGTAAGACAAATGGCTCCGGTATTGGTAATATTGGTAGATGGTCGTGAATGGGTTTCTAACATTGAGGGAACAATGCGTTTGGGTTCAGATTTGATATTGAAATCCGTCTTTTACGTTGAAGAATTGCAATCTGATCTGATTTTAGTAGGACAATTGATGGATGAGAATCACTGTGTGGTACAGTTAGCTGATCACTTCCTTGTTGTTCAGGACCGTACTTCGAGGATGGTGATTGGAGCGGGTAATCGAGGAACGGGAACTTTCTATTTTTGTAGCTTGGAACAGGCAACATCAGTCACAACACACGATGAAAAGTCTTATTATTGGTGATACGACTTTGTTGTTCAAGACCGCACTTCGAGGATGGTGATTGGAGCGGGTAATCGAGGAACGGGAACTTTATATTTTCGTAGCTTGGAACAGGCAGCATCAGTCACAACACACGATGAAAAGTCTTATGCGTTGTGGCACAATAGGATGGGTCATCCACCTGCTAAAGTAGTTTGTCCTCTCCCGGATGTTGTTTCCTTTTCTTCTGAGTTTTCGAATAAAGCGTGTGATACATGTCTCCGCGCCAAACAAACAAGAGCTTGTTTTCCGATTAGTGAGAATAAAACATCAAGTATTTTTAAGTTAATTCATTGCGATCTTTGGGGGCCGTATCGAACTCCTTCTTATTCTGGTGCAAGATATTTTATGACAATCGTTGATGATTATTCAAGAAGCGTGTGGTTATATCTCTTGAATGATAAAACGGAAACAACTTTTCATCTCAAAAATTTTGTGGCGATGACGGAACGACAATTTCAGAAAAAGATAAAAACGGTGAGGAGCGACAATGGTACGGAGTTCTTGTGTTTGACCAATTTCTTCCTTGAAAATGGAATTACACATGAAACTTCATGTGTAGGAACACCACAACAAAACGGAAGGGCCGAAAGAAAACATTGACATATATTAAATGTTGCAAGAGCGTTGAGAATTCAAGCCAATCTTCCAATCGAGTTTTGGAAAGAGTGCATTTTGACTGCTGGGCACTTGATTAATAGAACACCAAGCTCGATTTTGGGAGGAATTACACTGTATGAGATGCTATATGAGAAACCACCATCGTATGATCAGTTGAGGGTTTTTGGAGCTTTGTGTTATGCACATAACCAAAGTCGCAAGGGAGATAAATTTGCACCAAGAAGTCGTAAATGTATATTCGTTGGCTATCCTCACGGGAAGAAAGGATGGAGACTATTTGATCTTAAAGATCATGTTTTTTTTTGTGTCTCGAGACGTTCGGTTCTACGAAACCGAATTTCCGTTTGCGGAAAATCAGTCCGTCACGTTGCAAGAAGAAGAAGAATCTTGGTGGGCTCCAATTACGACCAATCCATTGGTTTATGACAAGGTTTTTTCTCATGTTGTTGGGCCAACAACCAAAACAGGCCCAACATCAAATATGGGCCCAACAACTGAATTAATTTCTTCATCTCAAGTAGGTTCATCTTCTGGGCTGAATAATTGTGATGGAATATGCCCATATTCAGAACCAAATGAAGAGGAAACACGAGTCCCTCTTCTTCCTCCGTCTCCGACGCCACAGACAGCAACCGTAGAAACTTCTTCCTTGGCTCCAAAACCTGCATCTTCACCGGAATTACTTGGTCGTGGTCGCATGAAGAAGGTCGCCCCCGTCACACTCAAGAATTTTGTGACAAACACGGTTTTGAGCAAACCAATTGATGATGAAAATACTGTGTATCCAATCGAAAATTATGTTGATTGCAAACGGTTTTCTGCTATTCATCAAGCTTATTTAGCAGCAATAACAACTGCATATGAGCCAAAGACGTTCTCTCAAGCTATGACAGATGAACGATGGCGGACAGCCATGGGAGATGAAATCGGAGCTCTTGATCAAAACAAGACATGGACAATCGAGGATTTGCCTAAAGGGAAGAAAGCAATAGGTTGCAAGTGGGTCTACAAACTTAAATTCAGGTCCGATGGAACGCTTGAACGGCATAAAGCACGATTGGTAGCCATGGGCAATCGTCAAATTGAAGGATTTGATTACGATGAAACCTTTGCACCTGTTGCAAAGATGGGAACGATACGTCTATTTTTACGTGTCGCTGCAGGCAAAGGATGGCATGTGCACCAAATGGATGTGCACAATGCTTTCTTACATGGAGATCTCGAAGAGGAGGTGTATATGCAACTGCCTCCTGGTTTTCATGCTTCTGATAAATCGAAAGTGTGTCGTCTACGGAAATCGCTCTATGGATTGAAACAAGCACCGAGATACTGGTTTGCGAAGCTGAATTCTGCCTTGACATCTTACGGTTTTAAACAAGACAAGTCTGACTACTCTCTGTTCACCTTTGCGAAAAACGGTATTCAGCTCAACCTTTTAATCTATGTTGATGACATGATCATATTAGGGAGTTCACTTACAGCTCTCAAAGAATTCAAACAATATTTGTCTGCATGTTTCAACATGAAAGATCTTGGTGATTTGAAATATTTTTTGGGGATTGAAGTATCTCGGAATTCAACATGATTTTATCTGAGTCAGCGTAAGTACGCATTAGATATTGTTGCTGAAGCAGGTTTACTGGGAGCCAAACCAGCATCCTTTCCACTTGAGCAGAATCACAAATTGTCTCTTTCTACATCGACTAAGCTCACTGATTTGTCACAATATCGAAGAATGGTTGGAAGACTGATTTATCTAGCTGTAACTCGGCCGGATTTAGCGTACTGCATCCATGTTCTAGCTTAATTTATGCAGGAACCACGAGATGATCATTGGCAAGCTGCATTGAGGATAGTTCGTTACCTTAAAGGAACACATGGACAAAGGATTTTGTTACAATCCACCTCTGATTTTCAGATAATAGGTTGGTGTGACTCTGATTGGGCAAGTTATCCGGTCACACGTCGCTCTGTCACTGGCTATTTTGTTCAACTAGGAGGGTCTCCCATCTCATGGAAAACAAAGAAACAGCCTACGGTCAGTTTCTCATCGGCCGAAGCAGAGTATCGTGCAATGGCTTATCTTTCAAAAGAACTTATATGGTTGAAAAGAATTCTTGGTACTCTCGGTGTGTCTCATGACATACTTATGCGTCTTCACTGCGACAACAAATCAGCTATTCACATTGGTACAAATCCAGTATTCCACGAGAGGACCAAACATATAGAAGTCGACTGCCATTTCGTTCGAGATGAATGTCTTGATGGAACCATTGTTCTTATTCACGTCCACACTCAGAATCAACTTGCAGATATATTCACCAAACCTTTGGGTCGACAAGATTTTGATGATTTCAGGGACAAGTTAGGCATTCACAATTTACATTCTCCAACTTGAGGGAGGGTATTGGAGATACGACTTTGTTGTATTGGAGATACGACTTTGTTAGAGTAAGTTTAGACTTTAAGACCATTAGCATAATTCTCTGCTGTATATTTGGCGTAATTAGGGGTAAAGCACAAGACTTTTGGGAAATTAGATATTCCTTCTGTATGTATAAAACCATGTATCGATCTTCATCAATATTCATTCAGAAATTTTTCATTCTCTTTGTCTCCTCTGTATATTTTGTCACTCGAATACCAATAGTAAGAAAAAGGGAAATAGAAAAATGCAATTGAGACATTTTTGCTCTTGGGTTGAGGCTTCACTTCTCATTTTTCTTGAGTACTATTGCTCTCTCTCTCGCTCCAGAACATTCCATAGAATCTATGTTTGGAAAAATTTCAAATGTTTACCTTTGGTCAATTTCAAAACAGTTTAACTTGAATCAATCAAAGTCTGCGAATTTCAAGACCTTCTATATAAATATTTTTTGGTCAACATATGAAACAATATTTAATTTCTTCGTTGTTTACAGTTTTGTGGTTTCTACAACCTTTATTTCAAAAAAATTGGGTATGCTTCAAATGTTTTTTTGGGGAATGGGTGTTGAATCGCTTTGTCTTAGAGGAATCTTTTGCTGGGGAATATATATATATAAACGGATTTTTAATTTTGTTTCACAAAAAATGTTGTTTTATGTTTTCAATGCATAATTTTGAACAAAAATCAAGTTTTACCCTTATTGTTTTAGTGTATTAATTAGAGAGAGAAAAATTGTTTAGTGTATTAATAAGAATAATATTGAATTTTTAATAGTTTTCTTAATATGTATGAAATGTGTCAAAATGACACTTTTTGTGAAACAGAGTATATATAGTTGCGGATTTTGACTTTTAGTCAAAAAAAATTTTATAAAGGCCTAAAGGGAACGGATGGAGTATATTCCTAAAAAAATATACTACTAAGAAAAACTCATTTATATAGATCAATGACATTTTTAGTAAATCAAATTTCACTCCACTAAATCAATAAAACATAAACTTCTATAAAAAAAAATGGTAAACGTAAGATTTTCTTAACATCATATCGTGTTCTTCTTGATTGATAAAACGAGAAGCATTATTCTTATTATTATTATTCCAAAATGAGAAGGAAAAAAGAAGAAGAAGAAGAGAAAACTACATTTAATGGATTCATGGAAAAGTAAACAAAATGCTTAGCAAAGGCGAGTACAGTAGCAACGGCGATGTAAGCCATGGCAGTGACCACCGGAAAAGCCCTCGTTACGGCAGATCATGGCACAGTTGTGGTCGGACCAACACATGCGCTTGAAGTGATGGCTCTTCGATTGACACATCCTTCCCTCAATCCCAATGATCTCCTCTATATATTGCACAAGTTAATACACATTAAAATGCAACACATAAGAATGGAGGCGGATCACGTAACAAACACTTCACATATATATAATTTTATGCAACTTATATAGTTTACAAACACTAAACATAAGATTTTCAAAAACTTTTGAAAACATCTGGATTTAGTTTGAGGACTTTAGCAAAGAAAGTTAACTAGCAATTGTTTGAAACTCATGTATGGATCCACTGAACAAAACCGGCTCCGTTTATTTACACTTACGCATTTATATGCGGAAAGAATTATAAGTGAATTTGGTCAAAAAAAAAAAAAAAAAAAAAAAAATTATAAGTGAAGCAAAAATCTTACGAGATGAGAAAAGGACGAGAAACAAGAAGATGCAGCGAAAGTTTTGTTGTCCATATGTATAGTCCCTATGATATTGAGTAGCTTTTTTTTATTCTTGTATATATGAAATGCTGAAAACGGAAGTGATGAATTAATTGAGCAAGACCTAGGGTCTCCATCACTACATATATATAGTGTTTCTTATGTATTAGGGTTTGTTTTTACATAATGTAGTTAATGTTTTTTTTTTCTTTTTCAACCAATGAGTGAGCATTAAGTGAGTTTCGAACATGTTATTAATTTGCTTATATTTTGGTTCGGTTCGATGATAAAATATACTCCCTCCGTTTCAGATTAAATATTGTTTTAAGATTGTTTTTTTGTTTCAAATTAAGTATCGTTTTAGATTCTTAATGCAGAATTGGAGATAAAGTTCCAATTTTAATCCTATTATTTTAATGTATTAATAAGAGAAATAAAATGATGTAATGTAGTAACGAAGGATATAGTAGAAATTTAGTAAACTTTTTTAATATGTGCTAAAAAAAAATAAACGACACTTAAACTAAAACGGAGGGATTATGTGGATAGACAATGAATTAACACACAACAAAACCAAAAAGTGCACTCGGAAGATGCTCAGGAGTGTAATAAATCAAATGTTTTTCAATTTTAGATATTAAGATAAATGAGGAAGTCGGAACAATGGTCGGCGGCGAATAACAATAATAAGCAACAATATTAATTAACAGACGTAATAATAGTTGATAAGAAAAAAAAAAAATTTGCTCAATTCAAAAAAAAAAAATATATATATATATATTTTGCTTATGGGGAAATTGTGAAAGAGAGGGCCAGTCACGTGCGGACTGGTGCGCCAGTGCTTTGTCTCCACGTGACATGGGAACTGAAATGCAGTTTACCACACCACACAAATATGCTAGTCACGTGACTAAAATTGTTTTACTGTATCAGGCCAAACAAATATATGGGCTTTACAAAAGCTGTCAAGAGATGAAACGTTACAAAAGCCCATACAATGTAGACAGCAAATCCAAAATTTTAGAATTGCAATTTGTGAAGGTGAATATTATTTGGTAAAAAACTTTCAGTCATGTCTATAGTCCATGATTGTTACTGTGTTGACATTTTTATGTTATATTGTTAACAAAAAATAGAAAGCATATGGAAATTTCAAAGTTAAATAATGATGTGTGTACCAACTACAACAAATAGTTCTCACCATTTTTAAATCGATAGAGTAGTTTGTGATACATGGATGGATGAAGACGACTTAATCCATAATATTTGAAAATTTTCAAAAGAAATAGAATAACTGTTATATTCTAGAATATAAAATTTAAATTAACAAAAAAAAACCCAATAAATTTTGAGTGTGATGAACAAGGATGGTGACCCATTGTGTTTCCACACATGATATCTAATTTAAAAGCAGCACATACAAATTTAGGAGTTTTTTTAAAGAAAAGAAAACAATATTATCCACAAGTAATTATTGACCATTATGTATGACAAAGTATGTAGCCACACCACGTGGTTGGCAACAGCTTGCCCCATAGTAACGGAAAACAACTTCACATGAGATGTATCTTATGGGTCTTAACTTTTGCATCAAAACCTTAATATAATGTATATGACAACCTTATTATATACTAATATATAAGGTTTGACAATTGAACCATGATATTTATTAGAACATGAAGAATGGTTTATGAATCAATAAGTCTGTCACGTGATGGCCGGCTTGGATTCTCCAAATGTGATTACTTAATTATACTATTTAGTAACTTAGCTAGTTAGTTATGGTCGGTTGATACACACATGCATATTTTGTAAACATAATTTTACATGAACCCTAATACCTTTAAACATCTAGGTTAATCACATAATAAAATCATAAAAAGGGTTAGCGGAGTACCTCCATTTATTGTTGCAAAGAGGTTTTCCTGAACGGTATACTGAATGGAAGACTTAGAACATGATTTCTGAGATAGGAGTTTCAGGTTTCTCTCTCTTGCCTATAAACTTTATGTGTTGTGTTTTTGGGATGCATTTATGATGGACTAAAGGCATGCATTTATAGGCGGAGAGAGGACCTAATTCCTCTTTAGGGTTTCTTTAAAATTAATCTCAACCGTCCATCAAAGTAGAGATTGATTAGGAATTAACTCATTTATTTCCAATTTAATTGGTCACCAAATATATTAAGGAATAACAATATTCCAATAGAAAACGGATGACTATAAGACCACATAATAGGAAAAGGAAATATTCTTTACAGTCTCCCACTTGGTTGTTAGTAAAATCCATTAATGTTTTCTCTTAGGAATCATAAGGCCGGCATAATATGCTATACTCTTATTTTTCATTTGGTAATCATAAGTGTCTTGGCTAATCTAGTAATCAATGGGAGTCATGGCAGTCGCAGATCATTCTGCAACATGATCCCTTCCATGTACTACTGCACTGACTACCTTCATAGCTAGACCATAAACATAAGTAGGAGTTATCGTAATGGTCCCTTTTATGTCTTTAAATAAAAACGTATTCTGTTATCATAAAATCCAACAACAATAATGTGTGTGCACATTGGAAACAGAATATATAAAAGATGTAAAAGTCATAAAAGAGCTCAAATAAATGTCAAATATAGGCTAAACATAACCACACATCGTAATGAATATCTATCCTCAAGACTCATACTTTAAGCATGCTTCTTAAAAGTCTTTGGAGGTGATGCTTTCTTAAATATGTCTGGAAACATAACATTAGCGTCTATTTGTCCAATGATAAACTTTTCTCTTTTAACATCTTCCTTTAACGACATATATTTAAGCTTAATGTTCATATACTTGGATTCCTTAGATATCATGTCTTACTTAAAGAAAAGATTACAGCTTTCATTGTCACATAAAGAGTTGAAGACTTAAGGAACTCAAAGGCAGTTCTGCAAACATTTTTCATAATATAAGTCTCATAAATTTGCCACATACGTACTCAACCTCCTTAGTGGATGTATAAAGCAACTACAACTGTAAGCTCTTCCATAATATGACATCTATGTTGATGAGATACATAGTCAAGAGTGTAGTGCTTACATCTATGATATCCGCTAAAATCTGAGTTAGAAAATCCAACCATCTGTGGATGTGTTGATTTTCAGTTTGTGAGCATATATTTACTTGTTTCTTTTAGGTATCTCAAAACCTTATTTGGAGCTTACACATACTTGAAGAACACATCATCATGCCAATTCTCTCAAGAACTTTAATAATATATGTTTTCTGAGACAATCTTGAAATTCCAAGTGATCTATCATAAAATATTCATATTCTTTTATCACATAAGATGTCTCACTCATATCTTTAATTTAAAATCTTGGAAAGATACTCTTATAAGTCTTAGTAATGACCAAGATCATTGTTAGCCAATAAGATATCATCAACATACAATACTAAATATATGAACTTACTCCCATTGATCCTGAGGTACATACAATGATCTATAATGTTTTATTGGAAACCAAATTCCGTAATGGTTTCATCAAACTTTAGTTACCATTGACTCAAAGCTTGTTTCAGTCCATATAGTAATATCTTTGATTTGCAACCAAGTCTCCCTAAGCTTCGATTATGAAGCCTTCAGATTGACGCATACAGACTTTGTTTTCTAAATCTCCATTAAGAAAGACTAGTTTTCACATCCATTTTATGTAACTCGAGATCATATTGAGCTACTAATGCCATGATAATTCTGAGAAAGTCTTTTCTAGACACATGTGAAAAAGTCTCACTATAATCGATGCCTTCTTTATGATTAAAATCTTTAGCTACAAGTTTGGCCTTATATCGTTCAACATTGCCATTACAGTCGAGTTTGATCTTAAAGATCCACTTACACCCGACTTGTTTGTGCCTTTCAGGTAAATGAACAACTTCCCAAACTTCATTCTTAGCCATCGATTCTATTTCATCTTTACTGGCATCAATCCATTTATCAGAATTAATATATTTCATGGCTTGTGAATAAGATCCAGATCTTTAATATCACATTCTCCAGATTCTACTTGGTTAAGCATATAGTCATCGGAAATAGCAGATCTTCTCGAACGAGTTGATCTTCTTAATGCTGGTTCCTCTACATGATCATTATTGGCGATGTTTTCATTATAGAGTGAATGATCATTCATTGGGTTCTCCTCATTGTTTAACGGTTCAACAACATGAGGATTCCCAACATTCGGAACTAAGGGTAATGGGATATTAACCTTAATTTCATGAATGACTACATCTTGAACTTTATCACTCCCACTAATCTCGCCATTCTCATAAAATATAGCATTACTGGTTTCTACTATTCTCGTACTATGGTTGGGACAGTAAAATCTATATCCTTTAGACTTCTCAGGGTATCCAATAAAGAAACCACTGACCGTTCTGAAATCTAATTTCTTTTCATGTGGGTTATATATTCTTGCTTCAGCTGGACATCCCCAAACTTGGAGATGTGGCAGACTAGGTTTCCAGCCTTTCCACAGTTCAAAAGGAGTCTTTGGAACTGCTTTGCTAGGAACCATGTTCAAGATATAGACTGCAGTACGTAATGCATCCATCCACAAGGATATAGGTAAGTTAGCATGACTCATCAAGGATCTAACCATTCCCATATAAGTACGATTACGCCTTTCAACTACACCATTCTGCCATGGAGAACCAGGCGTTGTGTATTGTGCAACGATTCCTAATTTCTGGAGAAGTTTGGCAAAAGGTCCAGGATGTTGTCTTGTTTCATCATTTCTGTCATAAAATTCACCACCTCTATCTGACCTAATGATTTTCACCTTTTTATCTAATTGTCTCTCTACTTCAGTATTGAACACTTGTTCAACATCCACAAATTGAGACTTTTCATGCAATAGATAGAGATAACAATAATGTGAATAATCATCGATAAGGGTAATGAAGTACTTTTCGCCTCCAAAAGTTGGAATGTTAGAAGGTCCACAAATATATGTATGTATGACTTCAAGAAGCTGTGTACTTCTTGTGGCTCCTCTTTTAGTGTGTTTAGTTTGTTTACCCTTAATGCAATCTACACACTCTTTACAATTGGTAAAATCTAGATTTGGAATGACTCCATCTTTTACCAATCTTTTGATTTTTTCACTGGAAATGTGTCCCACCTTCTTATGCCACAAGAAATACGAGTCATTTGCACATGTTTTACGCTTAAGTCCACGTTTAACTTGCAAGGTGAGATGTGTTTCAAAAGGTTGATCAACCAGATTTAACATATAAAGACCATCAACTAATATTCCAGAACCAATTCGATTAGAGTTCAGAAATAAATTGAAACAACCATCTCCTTGAGTTGATTTAAAACCAGCCAAATCAAGTTTGCTTACTGAAACTAAATTACGGGAAATAGATGGAACATAAAGAGTCTGAAATAAATCCAAACAAAATCCACTATCCATAATGAAACAATAAGTACCAATAATTCAATTGGTGCATTAATTGTCTCGATTTCCCTTATATAAGTAGTTTCACTTGAGTTGTTATTGATAAGAAATTTCTGCATGAAACATGAGACATGTGTAGAAGCACCACTTTCAATCCAACACAAACATAAGTAAGAGTAGATTCAGAAAAGCTTTATGTAACTCACAAGGTTACCTTTATTTCTGAATCATTCTATTATTTTAAAGCAAATTTTATGAAAATGTACTAACTTTCTGCAAAATTTGCAAAACTTTATATTTCTTAGCCATTTTCTTCTTAGTAGTGGATTATAATCTTTAAGTTTGGGTGGTGCTCTTTCACAGCTTACTTAATGCCGTATTTCCAGCTTTAAGTCCAGCTCCTTAGACATAATAGGCAACTATAATATCTAGACGCTTAAGCTCAATTAGCTTCCTCTTGTACCCATTTGTTAGCCAATTCATCCAACATCCATTTTTCATTAATGACGTTGTAATGAATTTTGGAATGGTCTTTATCGAGGAAATAATGAATTTAGGAAAATTGAATAAGAAAATAATTGTCTCACTCATTCCAAAATTATTTAGCTTAGGCGCTAGGCTAGTCATTTTAGTGCAATGTTCATGCATATATTGTATGCCATTACCTTTCATTATTATAAGATCTACCATAAGTTTCCTAGCAAGGGATTTGACTGCAGTCTTAAACTGTTCTTCTATAGAGTTTAGATAATCCTAAAGCTTTTTCAGCTGCCAGAAGGAAAGTTTTGAAATTGCTAACTATTGTCAACCCTTAAGAATCAATTTGTTCTCTTTCTCCCACGCTTTATGGAGAACATTTTCTTCCTCAGTACTATCGTCAGTAAGTGGGTTTGGCTCATATTTACGAAGTGCCAAATCCAAGTCTAGTACTCCTAATGTGCACTCAACTTTCTTTTTCCATTCTGAGAAGTTGGTTCTAGTGAGGATTGGAGCAGCATAGACCATATATGACAAATTAGCAAGAAAAGATGCTCCAATTTAGAGATACAATAAGTGCTCATTTAGGCTTAAAACATAATCAACACAAAGAAATAGAATGCATATGATAAGAAATTATAGTGCTCATGTGGGAAATCACCATAATCTCATGAAAAGTCATGGATTCTGGAAACTTTATTGAGTGATGTACTGAATTATTTAGACTAAGTTATCTGTGGATATCCTTGGTCTACACATATACAAACACTCTTATAAGTTATTGATCATGTCTTATGTTCATAGTCTACTTGTGGGTAACTAATTACTACATAAGCATATCAAAAACTTAAGCAAACAATGGTTTTCATTCACAAATCATTCTAGGATAAAATCACTGTGGTGATATCTAAATCATGATTTTGCACATTATATAAAACCAGCCAGAAATTGTGCACATATTGTTTATGTAAAATTATACAAACTGTTTCTGTACGGATCATGCACAAAATAATTTGCTGGTTGAAACATAAATCGCTTCTGTACTGATAATGCACATAACGATTTTGCAGATTTTATGTACAGATCGTATCTGCACGGATTATGTACAAAACGATTTTGCACATAACGATTAATTTCGCACAGATTATGCACGATTCAGAATCTGCGAAAAACCCTCACGGAATTTGCACAGAACAAGATCTGCGAAAATAAAACCTAATTCGCAGGAACCCGAAATTTGCACGGATTCTTATCTGCGATAATATCTCTAATTCACATATACACAGATTATGCACGCACGAAAATTAAACATAGATTTAGATCTACAAAACCCTAATTTGCAGATTTCTTAGTTTCAATTATTCATGCTATAGATCTATTATACTTAATGGATTAAACAGATGTTTATAACCTAAGCTCTGCTACCACATGTAAGCATAATTTTACATGAACCCTAAGACCTTTAAACATCTAGGTTAGTCACATAATAGAATCATAAGGAGGGTTAGCGGAGTACCTCCATTCATTGTTGCAGAGAGGTCTTCCTGAACGGTATCCTGAATGGAAGACTTAGAACCTGATCTCTGAGATAAGAGTTTTAGGTTTCTCTCTCTTGCCTATAAACTTTATGTGTTGTGTTTTTGGGATGCCTTTATGATGGACTAAAAGCATGTATTTATAGGCGGAGAGAGAACCTAATTTCTTTTTAGGGTTTCTTTAGAATTAATCTCAACCGTCCATCAAAATAGAGATTGATTAGGAATTAACTCATTTATTTCCAATTTAATTGGTCACCAAATATATTAAGGAATAACAATATTCCAATAGAAAACGGATGACTATAAGACCACATAATAGGAAAATAAAATATTTCTTACATATTTTAGTAATTTATAATTACTAATCGAAATGATCACTGGGCTTACCACAAACACAAGAAAACATTTTTTTTTTAAATAAGTAAAATATATTTTTTTTTGCTAAAGATTACAATTTTGTTTGTTTCTTATCTAATTAACTTTTTTAATCTTATTGATTTGGGGATTCAGATGGCTAAACATCAATTAACTTTGAAAATTGTTGAAGAACTATGATTTGGCTGATTGGTTTATTAATTAAAGTAAAATATTTCAAATTTGTAGAAACTTTATTACAAAATAAGACATTGTAAAACACGATTTACTCATTAGTAATGAGTCATTACGTTTTGTTTCTTTTTAAATCATCAACTTCTAAGAGATTCACATTTTGTTGAGAAAATCAAAGTAAATTTGTGAAAGTAAATGCATGGCTAGGGTATGATTAGATTTAATATCCAGATTACACATGTAGGATTTAATTATATCTCTTCGATCCTCATTATACTAATAACTAGATAAGTAATTTTGAACGTTATAGTAAATCAAAATTTAAATTAGCTTAATGATGCTATCCTTAATTTTTATTTGCATAATTTAAGGAGTAAGGTAAGGATGGATTAAGGAATAAGAAAGAGTAGTTAGTTATTAATTTTTATAATCCAATTAAGAGAGAATAAATTAATGACCGTTGGATTGAAGCTGTTCATCGGAACTTGAGCAACCTCTTCACGTGCCCAAGTCTCATTCCCATTTCCTCCGTTTACTCCTCCATCATCAATACATACACCTTAGTGTGTGTGTGGGGGCAATCTCAGATCCCCATGAACGACGCTTTATAAGCTTGACCATTTTCTGAAACGAGTCCAACTTCATCCAAGTGTGACAAGTATATACTACACATACAAAACATAAAAAAAAAAATTGATTCAGAGAAATGGACAAGTATGAGGTTGTGAAGGATTTGGGAGCTGGGAATTTCGGTGTGGCTCGTCTTCTTAGGCACAAAGAGACGAAACAACTCGTTGCTATGAAATACATCGAGAGAGGTCGCAAGGTTTGATCTTTTCTCTCTTTGTGTTTCGTTAAATTCCTTTGATTAATGATTTGGCATTTGATGGTAATATGTTGGATTGCAGATAGACGAGAATGTGGCGAGAGAGATTATCAATCACAGATCACTTAGGCATCCAAATATCATCCGATTCAAGGAGGTTCTTTAAGTCTTTGTTGATTTGATTTGTTTGTGCATAATCTTAACAGAGATTAAAAAGGGACTTAAAAAACAGAGTAAACTTCAAAATGGTTTTGTCAGGTGGTTCTGACTCCAACTCATCTTGCAATTGTAATGGAGTATGCTTCTGGAGGAGAGCTCTTTGAACGAATCTGTAATGCTGGTAGATTCAGTGAAGCTGAGGTCTTATTTTCTTTCTTCCCAAAAATCCTAACTTGAGTTCGATTTTTCCGACGACATCTTCTTGATGTTTCTTCCATCTTTTCTTATTTTTTTCCCAGGCTAGATACTTCTTCCAGCAGCTGATTTGCGGCGTGGATTACTGTCATTCCTTGGTATTAATATTAGCAAAACCAAATCTCATGATGCTGAAAAGTTATATATTTGCATAATCCTTTTTCTTTTCTGCAGCAAATATGTCATAGAGATCTGAAGCTTGAGAACACACTGCTTGATGGGAGTCCTGCGCCGCTGCTGAAAATCTGTGATTTTGGCTACTCCAAGGTCTTCTTCTGTTTCAAATGTTTCTTCCCATCATCACTTGGATTGGATCTAATAAGTCACTTTGTTTCCATCTCCTTGTGTAGTCATCTCTGCTTCATTCTATACCTAAGTCAACTGTCGGAACTCCAGCTTACATCGCACCTGAAGTTCTCTCCCGAAGAGAATATGATGGAAAGGTAACATTCTTCAATGGTCTCATCATTAACTTTCACTTGTTAATGGGAACTATTTGGTGGTTGTGTTATGTAGCATGCCGATGTTTGGTCTTGCGGTGTAACTCTATACGTGATGTTGGTCGGAGGTTATCCGTTTGAAGATTCCGATGATCCGAGAAACTTCAGGAAAACTATCCAAGTATTAACTAACTCCGCAACTTCAACTGTTTCTCTCACAACGTTTTTTTTTGTTGCAATTCATCTCCCAAGTGTTTTATGGTGTTGTGAAAATGTTCTGCAGCGTATAATGGCTGTCCAGTACAAGATCCCGGACTACGTTCACATATCGCAGGAGTGCAAACTCCTTCTCTCTCGCATATTTGTCACTAATTCTGCTAAGGTACTTTCTCATTTCTCCGAGTTAAATCCGTTTTTTTTTTGTTTTTTATAGTTTTCGATGTTCCAATCTTTCGATGAAATGTCATAAATTTATCCAGAGAATCACACTTAAAGAGATCAAGAAGCATCCGTGGTACTTGAAGAACTTACCAAAGGAACTTACCGATTCTGCTCAAGCGGCGTACTACAAGAGAGACAACCCGAGCTTCTCTCTTCAAAGCGTAGAGGACATAATGAAGATCGTAGGAGAAGCAAGGAGTCCAGCTCCATCTTCTAGTGCCGTCAAGGGCTTTGATGAAGATGAAGAAGATGTGGAGGACGAGGTTGAAGAAGAGGAAGAAGAGGAAGAAGAAGATGAATACGAGAAGCATGTCAAAGAGGCAAATTCTTGCCAAGAGCCTCCCAAAGCTTAGGAAACGTAAAAACCAAAAAAGAAAAAGCTTAAGAAACTAAACTCTCACTCTGTTTTGTTTCATATTCACTCTCTTTTTATCTTCCCGTTTATGTGAATGCGAACATCTCTTTTATATATGCAATTGAATCAAAATCAACCAGTTCTCATAAAGATAGCGCTTTTAGCATTCAGCTTCATTACACAAACACGAACAACAACAACTTCTGTAAATAACATAGCTCAGGTTTCAACAAAGTGAAAGGAAGTACCTTTCTTCGTATACATGATCAGATCTCGTTGTGCTATATTCTAATTTCACAATACTAGAGAAAGAGCAACACACAACACGAACTTTTTCTGTAAATTAACCAAACCTAAAAGGAACAAGCGTAAAAGAATACATATATTTATGATGAGACAGATTTGGGTGATTCAGTCACTGAAGTCTACACTTCCACTGCGCGAGCTGCTGCCATCACGGCTATGCAACGAAAGGCCTCTCATGTGACCTGGTAAACCCGAGGCACCGTCGACTTTCTTCTCCTTGAAGAATTTTTCCCTCTCAACGTGTTTTGCAGGTGGTGGTGGTATCACAACAGGCGGGGACTGCGAATGGCTATCACCACCACGTGATCGCTCCTCTGATGGTAAAGGACGAATAAGTGGACGGTTGAGTCTTTCGCTATGGATTAATGATCCAGGTAAGCCTTGTGGA
This sequence comes from Eutrema heterophyllum, assembly GCA_002933915.1. Lineage (NCBI taxonomy): Eukaryota > Viridiplantae > Streptophyta > Magnoliopsida > Brassicales > Brassicaceae > Eutrema > Eutrema heterophyllum. Next base: position 107,367 of record PKMM01032973.1, on the reverse strand, counting down.
GGTGATGGCTCTTCTTCATCCTCAGGCCTTGCTCTAGCTTTCCCTTTTCGCAATCTGCAAGCAGACATTTACATGGATCCTTGGACTTAGCATCACGAATAACCATTTTAGATTCAAGCACCTTATGTGGCAATCAACTTTGTAATTTTCAATTTAGAGAGTGAGCAATGTAAGGGGACAGACCGTCTGAATAACTGCTCAGGCTCCTCTTCCTCATCCTCTTCTTCAAGCTTAAGATGGGTTGGATTTAAGATAGAGCTGCTCGATTTGGTATTTGCATTAGAAGCGTTTAGCTCAAGTTTCTGGTGACCGTTTGAGGTAGAACGGCTAGGTTCGAGATTGGAATGATAATCATTGGATGTAGTAGACCTGCCTGGCACTGTGATTCTACCAGACAGCAAATCTTCATGTCTACTGAGAATTCTCTGAAGTTGCTCATTCAATTCGATTGCTTGAGAAACTGCTCTTTCATCCCTGCATAAACAAAATGGCAGATCTACTTGAGAAGGAAAATGCTTTTAACATGTCATCTAAAGCAAGAGAGATGGAAACTTGCCTCGATGTCATGACGAGGTGCATCACGCGCTCTTTCTGAAACGAACATTGCTCGACAAGATCAAGAGTAAACTCATCTTTTGCCCCCTAGATGGACAAAAGTGGATCAAACTGGAGTTATCACTCAGGCAAATATATCAACAGGAGAGCCAAAGAATGTCTGTTTAGTGGATGTAACAATACAAAGTCATGGAGGTATTATATACCTCAGGATTTTGAGAATCAACTGCGTCAAGCACTTCCTTCAAAACTTCTAATGCAGTACTAGCCTTTTGTAAAATGCTACAAGCAAAGAGATAAAACAGATTAAGGTCTCTTAAAATCAAGTACACATTTAGCATTTAGGTAACTGACATGTGAAGAAGAAGATACCTAGAAGGAGAGGCAGTTTGAGATTCTCGCTGCTGAGTAGTTGCAGTCCCCTCATTTCTAGCAGATACAAGTTGCTCATTGAGCGTATTTCTTGGAATCGCTTGTGCAGTGACTACAACTGGTGGTGTAGAATTAGATCTCTGAGGAAATTTAACTCCTGCATTCTGGAGGTAACAGAAGATAACAAAAAGAAAAGCTCTCAGTCTTATCTAATTTCGCTTCTTCGAGGACAGATTCACGGAATTGAATGTTACTGTTTCTAACTCACCACCAATTCATAGTATGCTGTATAATACTGAGGGAATTTCCCAGAAGCGCCACCAAGGGAGGTTTGAGTTGCATCAAGAAGGAGAAAAACCCTCTCTCTTGCAGGCAAATCCGACTAAAGGGAGTGTTCGAAAAATGCCAACCAAACAATATGCAAACTAAAATAAGCAGCTTAACTCTCAAATTTGTAGAGAAGTAAGTAACATCCAGAAACAGAGATGAACATACTTTTTTCTTTACAATCTTCACAAGTGTAGGGAGTACACCTGTATCTATAACCTGCTTATGAATATTCTCTCCAATATTATTCATCAACATCTCCAGCAACTGCAAGAACAAAGAAAACAACAGTTTCAGTTACCAAAACGTTCAAAGGTATTACATTCTCCTAAAGCATGATTCTATGGTAAAAGAAAGATCTAGACCAGGAACCTACTTGGACAGCATATAATTGAGTATTTGGGTTCTTGCTTCCCAAACGTTTTTTGATAGCCTTGATAACATCTTTTGCTTGCCTGTTTACAATAGAAGACCTCATTATCAGAAGGAAAAGAGTAGAAGTATGTCCAAGACAACGCAAAAGTAAAATGTCTATTTATCTCCATCATATGATCATTGAGGATGATTAAACATCAAACAAACAACAATTCATAGGTTAGCGAACATATCACTTTTAACAAAGAAAAAGGCAGTCTGATTATGGTGTAAGCTGCTTCATATTATGCCCTAGTGTCATACTTATATTAGAAGATTGGAAAAGTCCTGCGTTATACCTTTCATCTCGAGCAGCTAGTTCACAGATCTCAATGTTTTTGGCCCAGTCCACATCAGTAAGCTTTTCACTTGTTGCAGAACTTACAAGCTCCGCAGCCATTTTTTGTTATCTGTATGAGCCAGATATAATTAGCAACTAAAGATTCTAAGCATGTATCAACCCAAGGCACATTTTGCTCATTTCAAGATCAGATATTTGGTTCATGTTAACCGCATGAACTACAAAGAGCACAGATGTGGTAAAGCTTTGCTAAACCAGAACATCAGAAGCAACCAAAAAAGTGTATGGTCGATCAGACCATAAAGGTTCTGCAGAATTAATAGGAACTTTGATGTATTGATTTGAAGCTCAAGATCAGTAAGAGAACCTACATTTGACTGTTATATCTGATTATACCTCGGCCACACAAAGTAAGAGAATCGTCAACTGAATATTACAGAGGAAAATACTAGATTCAGGAGACATTTATTCTAAATTACGCAAGTCTAGACAAAGCCTAACTTTCTTCTTGGATACATAATGGATAAAAGGATAGAGAAAACAATAAGGAGATAGAAGAAGTTAGTAATATTTTTCCTCCTCCGATAGAGAAAGTTATCATTTTTTCCCCATTTTTAGTGTCTCTCTGTATCAAAGAGATCACTAAACGATAAAGCTCCCTTTCTGATCACACCAGCACATGCCCAAAATCCAAAACTCAAATCTAGGAAAGAGACACAAATCCGATCACGAAGAAGACGGAATAAAAAACGGATAATTTGATGATCAAGCTGTCGAGAAACCAAAAATAGATCTCAAAACTACAAACAAACAATCAAGTAATTTCAGTGGATTACGATAGAGTGAAAACCCTTACTCACTTGCGAAGACGGGGAGGATAACGAAGGCGATAACAAGAAAGCGAACAAATACTTGATAAACCCTAATCAGCTTGAGCATTTCACAGAGACGTAAAGAAGAAGAAGAAGACAGAGAGCCAGATCGGTAAAAAAGAAAATGGCAGAAGAAAATAAAAAGCAAAAGATGAAAGACGAAGCCTTTGCGCCACTTCTTCGCCGATTTAATCAGATAGTTAATTAATCGTAAAAACAGTAATCTGTACTGATGATGCTTAATTAGGTGATTATATATTAATTTAAAATTAAATGAAAAAAAGGAAAAAAGAGAAGAAGAAAATAATCAAAGGGTGGAGCAGCAGAGCACCGGCATGAGGGATTTGTCTGAGAGAAAGGCTTTCTCTTGGTAAAGTGTTTAGGCGCGGGGAATAGAGATAATATTAAAGTCACGCGCTTGTCTGCTTTAACCAACAACTGACAGCCTGTTTGACTGCCACGTGTAATATCCCCTTTAGATTACGACACCCGAAGAATTCTCGGGGTTTAAACCCATTTTTTTTCCTTTCAGAAACGTCCCGTGATTTCGTTAGTATTTTAATATCAGTCCCTTATAGTTCGTTTTTGAGATGAATATCCAATAGATATTATCTTCAGTTTTTTTGTTTTTCTTTCTTTTTTTGCCAAATATTTATTATCTTCATATAAACTTGAAATACTTTGAGAAGATTAGTTAACAATCTATGGAATAATTTTTAAGATATATTTCCAATTAAAGACTTGCAGTAAGATTTCTATAAAAGAAAAAACAAAGTTAACATAACAACGGTAAGAAAATATTCAGCTTGCACAACAAAAATTAATGATGAGATATAACAATAAGTTTTCCAAAGTTTCTTCAAAATATACTTCTTACAACTTTTAAAGGTATAAAAACTTATATTCTAATAATTTTTTATTTTTAAATGGATATATTTGTATTAATTTGTGAACAATGCGTTTTTTATTTATAAAATTTTCATTCTTGTTTTTATATAACAACTGCAAGTCTGCAACTATACATATATATTTAAGAAAATACTAATAATCTATGTTCAATTTCGTGCTTAGTAGTTTTTTGCGTAAATGATTTAGATAAGATGAATGAAAATTTGATATTGGCGAAAAAAATTCTAAAGGAATTCAAAGGTAGTTAGCTAAAATCTAAAACTCTTAACTACTAGGTTGACTATTTTTTAAAAACTAGGTAGGTAGTCCGTGCTTTGCGCGGGCAAAGAGCTTCATCCATAAACTTTAGTGATGTCATTCCAAGTTTTATGGATGTTGAATCAAAACATGTTTATTGATCTCAATTCGATATGATTAAAACAGATTTTCAAAAACGTAAAACAAAACTTTATGTTATAAACCGAAGAGAATGATAACAACCACTTGAGACATACATCATCAAAATAAAGCGAACCCAAAAAAGTAAACATCATCCAAAATTAAACACCCAAAATGCAATACTAAATAAGTGTATGAAACTCACAAACCAACTGAACTAAGACAAATGCGAGTTATTCGTCTCCACATAATCGTTATTCGTCTTCTTCTTTATTTTTAGTTTTTCTTCTTTATTGTCTTTTCCTTATTCTTCTTCATCGTCTTCCACCTTTATCTCTCATCATCCTCATTCTCTATGTATTTTCTTACTTCTTATTCTTCTGGTTTTTCTTTGTCACGTCTTCTTCTTCATCCTCATCGTCTTCGACTTCTACTTCTTCTTCCTCTTATACATCTTTCGATTTTCTTTCATATTCTTCTAAATAAGTGTATGAAACCCACAAACCAAATGAACTAAGACAAACGCGAGTTATTCGTCTTCTTCTTTTTTCCTCTTCTTTATATTTTAGTTTTTTTTTATCGTCTTTTCCTTATTCTTCTTCATCGTCTTCCACCTTTATCTCTTCTTCTTCTCTCACGTCTTCGTTCTCTCTAACTTCATATTTTTCTAGTTTTTCTTCGTCATTTTCCTCATTTTCACACTCTTTTATTTTGTCTTATTCCTCATCTTCTCCAAATTTTTCATCTTCTCCTCCTTTAAGGTCTTCATCCAATTTTTTCTCTTCCCTATCTTTCCCTCTTCCACTTCATCTTCTATCTTATGGGTTTTTTCTCCTTATGCTCCGACTTCTTATTCCTCTTCTTCTGTTGTGTCTTCTTTTTCTTCCTCTTCTTTATCTTTTGGTTTTTTTTTCTTCCTCGTATTTTCCTACTTCTTTTTCGTCTTCTTTGACTTCTTCTTCATCATCTTTGTATTCTCTCAGTCCTTCTTCTTCTTCTTTTTCGGGTTTTAAAAGCCTTATTCATTCTCTGCTTCTTACTTCTCCTTCGTCATCTTTGTCTTATCCAAACTATTATTCTTCGGTTTTTCTTCGTCTCTTTCTCATCTTCACCTTCTTCTACTTCGTCTTCTTCATCTTCATCTTCAAGTTAAAAAAAATTCGTTGTGGTTTAGCTCTGATTTTGTTTCGGTTTGAATCTGGTTTAGCTCCCTCTTATTCACCTTTCGGATTTTCTTCTTCCTCATCATTTTCTTCTTCTTTTTCATCGTCTTCGACTTTTTCTTCTTCCTCTTATTTATCTTTCTATTTTCTTATTCCTCATCTTTTCTTTCCTCTTCTTCATCGTCTTCAACTTCTACTTCTTCTTCCTCTTCTGATTTGTCTTCTTCCCCGTCCTCTTTCGCTTTGTTATATTCTTCTTCTTATTCTTTATCTTTCGGTTTTTTCTTCTTCGTATTTTCCTTATTCTTTTTCATCGTCTTCGATTTCTCCTTCCCCGACTTTTTCTTATTTGTGTTCTTCTTCATTGTCCCATTTCAATGCATTTGTCTTCCTTTTCTTCGTATTTTCCTTCTTCCTCTTCCCCATCGAATTCTTTTTTCTCTTCTTCCTCTTATTCATCTTTCAGATTTTCTTCTTCGTCGTCTTTTCCTTCTTCTTCTTCATCGTCTTCGACTTCTACTTCGTCTTCTTTGACTGATTCTTCCTCTTATATATCTTTCGATCTTCTTATTCCTCATCCTTTTATTCATCATCGTCTTCGTCTCCTCCGACTTTTTTATTTTGATTTTTCTTCGTCTTCTTCTTCCCTCTCATTCTTCATCATCTTCGTCTTTTCAGAATTCTTATTATTCCGGTTCTTATTTCTCTCGTCTTTACCAAGCTAAAAGGCAAGCAAAGAAAATTGTCACATATTTGTTTGTTGCTTTATATGGTGTTTGTTTGCTGTCAATATTAATGTTCGTGCTCTGGAGGTTTTCTTTAGATTTGAATTGTTTTGTGTTACAAAATTGTCATCGTGGTTCCGGATTCCGATCACGACCCTATTCTTCTTCTTTCTTATCTTGATTTTTTGCAGTTTGAGTTTGTCGTATGTAATTTGACCATCTCTACCTATAATGCATCAGAGATTTTGTTCAACCCACGCTATTTTGTAGTCGATAACTTTAGTACATCGTAAGTGTTACTATTGCCCTTTGCCTTCTCAAATATTTATTTTGATATGAATGGCTGTTTTGATTCTATGAATGGATGTTTCTTAATCTAATGATTGATTATTGTATCGGTACTAATATGCTTAATTTTGTATAGTTTGTACTTTTTATTGATCTTCTTATAGCTACTTAACACTTATTCAAATTCAAATGCAATGCTCTCCTTATTAACACTATGTACTTTCAAGTACTCTCCTTCTTCATCCTCATCGTTTCCGATTTCTACTTCTTCTTCCTCTTATACATCTTTCGATTTTCTTATTCCTCATCTTTTTTTACATCTTCATCATAGACTTCGACTTCTACTTCTTGTTCCTCTTTTGTTGTGTCTTCATCTTCTTTTCTTCTTCATCTTTCAGTTTTCTTCTTCTACGGATTTTTCTTCTTCTTTTCCATCGTCTTCTTCTTCATCACCTCCGTCTTCTTCGTTTTCTCCGACTTCCTATTCTTCTGGTTTTTCTTCGTCTTTTTCCTCATTCTTTACTTTGTCTTATTCCTCCTCTTCGCCAAATTCTTCATCTTATCCTCGTTTAAGGGCTTCATCCAATTTTTTCTCTTCCCTATCTTTCCCTTCTTCCATTTCGTCCTCTATCTTATGGTTTTTTCTCCTTCTTCTCTGACTTCTTATTCCTCTTCTTCCAATTATTCTTCATTTCTTCAAATTCTTCATCATATTTTAAACGTCTTCGTCTTATCCGTCATCTTATTCATCTCCTGGTTTATATTTTCCTTTTCTTAGTCTTTTAATTCCTCGTATTTTTGAGTTCTTCTTCATCGTCTTCGTCTTCAACTTGTTCTTCTTTATCGTTTTCATCTTCTCGGACTGCTTATTCATCTGATTTTTCTTCGTCTCTTTCATCACCTTCACCTTTTTCTAATTTATCTTCTTCATCTTCTGGTTTTCTTTTTTTTATTCGTTTTTTCTTCCACGTATTTTACTTCTTCCACTTCGTCTACTGTGTACTTCGATTGATTATTTTTTTTCTTCTCCAAATTCGTCATTCATTCTTATTTTTTCACCGTCTTCATCTTATCAGACTATTTTTCTTTTCATCGTTTTCTTCATTGACTTAGTCTTTTTCTTCTCTCTCTTCTTTATCTTTTAGTTTTTCATATTCTTCATCTTTTCCTTCTTATCCTCCATCGTTTTCAACTCCTACTTCTTCTTGTTTATCGTCTTTGTCTTCTTTGACTTGTTAATTTTGTTTTTGTTCAGTTTTTCTTCGTTTTCTTTGTCTGATTCTTTTTGTTTTATTCTTATGCATCATCTTCTTTGTTTTCTTCTATCGTCTTTGTATTTTCCAGCTTCTTATTCTCCACATATTCTACTTCTTCTTTGTGTTCTTCCTTTTTCCTTTTTTTAGTCTTTCGGTTTTTCTTCTTCCTCGTAGTTTCCTTCTTTTATTTATTTTTTGGAAGTTTAAAAGTTGTCGGACGTATATTTTCACTTTTTAATGGGCTTAACTATCTTTACACAAACGATTAGTTTCAAAGAATCTTGCAAAGTAGAAGCACATAGATAACGTGGACACATATTACCCGACCGTTTTAAATTGAACCCTCCTCTTGAAACGAAAGAGAAATATAGTTTGAAAGCTGAAACAAAGTCATAATGTCTTATTGAAACACAATCCACAATCATCTTAGGATACAAATTTCTTCATAACAACTGTTTGTAGCAAGTATATGCCACAATCGTTGAAGCAGCAATGCAGACAACAACAAGAGTGGCATATATATGTATCTTATCGCTCCCAGCTCTCTAACCATGTTGGTATTATGCAGACCTTAAGTGTCACTATTTATTCTAAAGAAAGACTTTTTCCGCAATTTATCTTCCCGATGTAAGCTTTATAATGTTGCTCTCACTTTCAAGTTGATTATATTCTGAAGTCTCTAGAGATAATATCTAATTAAATTGTGAGTTGAAACCGACACCACAAGATTATCACTTGACTTCTTCACAAAGATTCTATATGGTTTTTCTTCGCCATATTCATTATCCTCTTGCCCTTCTTATTCTTCAAAATCTTCGTCTTGTCCTAATTTTTCTTATTCTGATTATTATTTTTCTTTTCTTCGGTCTTCTTCCTTCTTCTTCTTCTTCATTGACTTCATCCTCCTCTTCTCCCTCTTATTCAACTTTCGGATTTTCTTCTTCCTCATCCATTCCTTCTTCTTTTTCACCGTCTACGGCTTCTTCTTCTTCTCCCTTCTTTTTCCTCTTATTTGTCTTTCGATTTTCTTATTCCTCATCCTTTCTTCCTCCTCTTCATCGTCTTCGACTTTATTCTGCTTTGTTATACTCTTCTTCCTATTCTTTATCTTTCGTTTTTTTTTCTTCGTATTTTCCTTATTCTTTTTCTGGTTTTTATTCGTGTTCTTCTTCATTTTCCCATTTTAACGCATTTGTCTTCTTTTTCCTCTCCAAATTCTTCATATTCTTCTCCTTCTTATCCTTCAACGTCTTTGTATTGTCGCAAGAACCTGCAAACGAACATCCCTGCCACGGGAAAAAAAAATTCATATATAAGTAATCGATAGAACAAATACTTTAAAAAAAAGAAACATAAGCGTCATCCCGAAGCTCCACATCTTTGGGTGATCTTTTTTTTTTTTTTTGGATTACCAGGAGGTTCTGGGCCGAAACCCGTAATCCCCCAGGCCCGAAACCATAATATGTAATATTAGTTCTGTCCCAAGCATCATTCGATCATGTGATCTCTAGGCTTTGCCTAAGATACTTTTTAGTTGAGCTAATGACACTTGGTCTTCTTCTTATTTTTCTTCATCCAGTTTTATTTTTCCTTGTCTTCTCCTTCCACTTTGTGTTCTATCCAGTTTTCTTCTACTTATCCTTCTCCTTCTTCTACTTCAACGTCTTCGTTTAACCCGTCTCCTTATTATTCTTCTGGTTTTTTTTTTTTGTATTCGTCATCTTCCTCATCTTTTCTGACTTTTTCCTCATTGGCTTCGTCTTCTTCTTCCTCCTCCTCTTCTATATTTTTTTTTATTTTTAGTCTTTTTGTCTTCGTCTTTTTTGGCTTATTATTCTTCTAGATAGATTCTCTTCGTCGTCTTCCCCTTCTTCTGCTTCGTCCCCTTCTTCTTGTTTTTCTTATTCTTCTTCATCGTCTTCAACTTCTTCTTTTTCTTTATTATTTTCTTCATCTTTTTCTTATGGGTTTTCTTCTTCTTCCGGTTTTTCTTCGTCTTCTGCTATCGGTTTTGTTATTCTTCTCTCTCCTTCTCCATCATATTTATACTTATTTTACTGTATTGTCTATTTATTTTGCGGTATCCATCGTACTTGTAAAGTACAAAGCCATGTTACAGCTACCCAAATCTACAAAATTAATTTTGCCAAACTCTTCTCCACCTTGGTAATACGCCTCCAGTTTCAATTTATGTCCATTATTGCAAACTCTCTCTGTTTCAATTTTTCAGCAATATCTTCTTCCTTTTACAACCTTCACATTGGAGCTTTGTTCTTCTCCATCTTCATGGACCAAACACTGTGCTTCTTTGGTTCCACCACCGACCATTGTTTTATTCTCTGTATTAAGTCCATTTACATGAACCTTACTATGACAGGTTTTTCTTGCCTCTTGTAGCGAGACAATAATGTCAAATACTCATTAGAATCAAGAGGGGACCTGAAGAGTTGTTTTCAGAAGATGGGATCAGAACCACAATTTTCTCTGCTTTGCTTCCAGATTATCATTTTCTTCGCTCCGTTTCTCTAGTTTTTAATTTTTAATTTTTTGTGGTGCTATAGTTTCATCTTAAGAGGCAAGATTTTAACAAATCCCTGGGTCTTTCTTAATATTATCTTCAAGTATACTTCTTCTTCTAAGGGCACAAACTCTGTTTTTATATGGTTTCTTCTGATTTCCCATTCCCTAATCTTGGTTTTGTTTTCTAATTGTTTCTTATGTTGTCATCTCTTGTGGGCATGTGGGTTGAATGTCTAAAATTACTATCCGCTAATGGTTTTGGATGTGCAGTATTCATCTCTAGTGCTCTGTTCCAACGATGGCTTGATCAGTTATTTTACGTGAATGATCTTATTTATGCCATTTTCTGTTCTCTTTCATTGAGCATATGTTTTCCTGGTTTATAGTAATTTGTGTGAAGCTTGATTTTTTTTTGCATAACTGAAACCTAATTTCATGAGTTCTTCCTGGGGATCATAAATGTAACGTTCATGCTTTACTATTGCCATAAACAAATATTTATTGGTGCTGTCTTTTTCTGACTTTCTGATTTTTGCACTGCAGATATGGATTCAGGGTTACCACATGTCGTTCCATCAAATATTATTCATGAACTCTTCTCCCAATGAGATTATAAAAATGAGCACTCTTCTCCCAATGGCCCGGCGCGGCAACGGCTCCAAAGGACAAAAGATTCATCTTTGTACAAATCACTTCAGAGTCAATTTCAACACCGTACCCCAAACGGCCAGTTCTTTCATTACAGTGAATGTATCTTGTTTCCTCTATTGTCGTATTCGTATTAGAATAAATGATCAATTCTTTAAATTATTTGCTTGTTATGATTTTTTTGTCTCTCTGATATTTGGATACAGGTTGCTATAACATATGAAGATGGCGTCCAGTGGAGGCTAAAGGTATTGGCAGGAAGACACATATATCAAATTGATTTGGGATATCTGTTCACTGTTGGTGCTCTTCCCAGCAACAAACTGGATTTCTTCACTGTTGGTGCTCTTCCCAGCAACAAACTGGATTTCTTTGTTGTTTTGGAAGACATGAGCGAAATCCAAACTTCTTTTGAATTGTTTTTAAAATGTCTTTACTGTTTCCTTTTGTTCAAAATGATTTAGTCTTCTCTTTATTTTCAGAAATGACGCCGACTTGAAAAGGTCCAAACACAGCCAAATAATAAACTAATCAAAAACCAATAAGCAATAACTGATGCGAAGGGAGCGGAAAAAAAACGTATAAACAAACAAACCCGGTTCAGCATCTAGAACATAACCACCAACGAACATAATTATAGAACAAAAGTGCAACAAACGAACACAACTACAAAACCAAGCACAAATTCAAAAGCGTAAACTCAAAACTCTACCTTTCGGCATCTTGGCAATATAACCCAAACAAGCAACACCTACACAACCAAAAAAAAACAACGAACACGATAAGATTCGAAAATACGAAATAAAGAATAGTGTAGCACATCTATATCATAAAACCAAGTATTTTTAAAATAGTCGACTATGTGGCGAAGAGGATCAACGAAGAGCACAAACCATACAGAATTTTACGGATCAATATCAACACAAAAGTCAATCATTAGAGAAAAAAAATGACAAAACAAAAAAAAATAGTATAGATAACAGATCAAAACTATAAAAAAACAAAACCATAGAAGCTCGCAACGCATACCTCGACAGAGCCGTAAGGATGCACAGGACTTTCAAATTTTGTCCAGAATTAGAGCAACCTACACGATAAAAATTTCAAACCAGTCAATACCTCATCGGTTCAGCGATTAGAAAGAACTGACGAATCTATAACCCACAGTAAGAAGCAAACCACAAAACATATAAAAGACAAAAAATCATAAGAGAAACACTAACAACATAAACAAAGAAATATCGTGATGCCCTAATCGTAAGTGAACAAAGATATATTTATAACGAATAAACAAATGTAGGGTTTTCGTGAATTTTTTTTTTCATACAAAACCCTAGATCAACAAAAACGGCGGACGGCCCGTAATTATATCTGATAAATCTAATGCTAATTAACGAAGACCATCGAAAACCTAATTTTAAAAATACAAACTCATATATGATTTGAACTCCACTATTACGAAACACCAAAAATTAAATCGTGTTCGTGATTGTGTTACGTATGAGAGCAAAAATATATCGATCGATAAAACTATATTGTGTCCGTTACGATGGAGTGGAAAAAATTATGAACTTTTCTATTACGTGAATAGAGTAATACATTGTGCTATCAAACCATAAGTCCAACTTGGAATGTCCAAGACAATAAGAAGAAGAAAAAAAACATATCTCAGACTACGTACACACAAAAAAACAAAAAAAATGACCTTTTTTGATAAAACAAACATCCATGTTGTATTTGTCTTGTTTGTATTCTTCTCTGATCGGATTAATTGATCCGTCGTAATGCTCATCATGGCATCTTCTTCCGGCTCGTCTTGCACATATGTATCTAATTTAACATAGATAGTAAAATAACAATTTTAATTCCAATTGTATCGGTTTAGTTTCCGAACCAGGCCATTGGGTTTTGGTTCGGTCTGATTGTAATTTTATTCTGGTTATTTAAAAAAAAAATAAAAAAAAATTGTATCGGTTTGCCCAGCTTGTACGGTTACTCTCGTTTTTGGTTTGCTTCAATTCAATTCCAATTGTATCGGTTTAGTTTCCGAACCAGGCCATTGGGTTTTGGTTCGGTCTGATTGTAATTTTATTCTGGTTATTAAAAAAAAAAAAAACAATTTTAATAGAAATATCAGTTTAAATATCCAAATTTTAAAGATTTCAGAAGCCGAAACAAAAAATTCATCCGTGTGACCATATCTGCTTTTTCTTCAATATTATCACTTGAATACATAATCATAAGCACTACATTAAAAATCAAATTGAATTAAACAAAGAGAATCCTTGCGTCAAATATATAAAATTTTACAAACCAATTTGAAACGTACCTATATCTGTGACGGTACCCTTCACCGTTCCTTTGTTTGATTTTCTTTTGTGATTGTGTTACGTTAGCAAAAATATATCGATCGATAAAACAACTATACAATTTCTTTAAAAATAAAAATAAAAATTAAATGAAAACAAAAACGTTGAAGAAGAAGATAAAACAGAAGTAAAAGAATTTCAAATAAAGGAAGAAGACAAAATTGCAAAAGAAGGCAACAACACGACTCATTGATCTCAAATATACCAAATGAAAGCTTTAAACGTCTTTGTTTAAAAAACAAAAACAAACCTGATGCGTTGGTGCGGTAGTCAAATTCATATTGTCCTTCGTCTACAATGTAGTCGTACTCATGATCATAGTCTTCCACCAAAGACAAAGGAAGAGGACAAAAATAAACCAATCAAAGCTTTAAACGTCTTTATTTAAATAAAAATAAAAAACAAACCTGATGCGTTATGATGCGGTAGTCAAATTCATATTGTTCTTCCTCTACATCGTAGTCGTACTCATGATCATAGTCTTTCATCGATCCTGAAAAAAAACAAAGAAATTCATCATGATAATATGCACTTCTTATAAGATCACATATACAAAAGAGCACATGTTTCTAAAAATCAAAAAATACAAAACTACCATTCTTAATAGATCATGTTCTCATACGTGCAAAATTTTACAGGAAATCAAAATTTATCTATAGATGAATCTATAATCGGAATATTTTCTAGGTAAAAAAATATTATGTAAGATGAACTCAGCGGCAAGTTTTGCTTTGATCAAAAAGTAATATAAAGCTCATTATATATAGGAGAATAAACATAAGACTAAAATATATTAGGGTCTGAACAAACCTATGCGGCGGCTGACCTTAAAGTGGTTTTTTGTCGAAAATTATAAAACCAATAAAATAATCGGTTGAGATTTAAAGATTTAACGTATTAAAGATGAAACAGCAAACAATCTAAAGGCGATTGTAAACTTAAATTTACACAATTAATCATATACCTCTTTGTGTTGATCTTCTTTATTTTGATATTTTTCATCTTTTTCTTCTCTCGAATTTGCTTCTTTTTGCTTTGTATTTTTGTGCGTCTCTGTTTTTTAGTACATAGATCGACTGAAAGCAAAACAAACGAAACAGTCAAAATCGTACTAAAGATGAAACAGCAAACAAAAAAAAAAAAAACAAACAAAAAACAGTCAAAATCGGCGACATGATACACAAAGAATGTATACGAAACACGGAAAAAAGAGTAAGAAGACTTGATATTTATACCCACAACTCATGCTAGGGTTTCCAAAAAAAATTTTAATTAAGATTAGTACAAATATTAGAAACGAAAATCGTGAAATTGGACCCAAAAACTAATTCGAGAAAATAGACCCAAAAACTAATAAATTAAAAGCATAAAATCCGATAATCGGTAAGACAAATTATGAATTATAATCAAAACTTAATTTGAACCGATTTAAAAGATAACCAAGTTTTACGGTTTAAGATGAATGAGAAAGTTCCATTCAAAAATTTTACTTCGCTTTTAGTGATGGGTTTGACTTTAACAAAATATCAAGTAGACAAGTTCCAAGTGTCCAAAATTATTCGTAATCATAATTGATTTCTTTTTTTTTTTTGGTTAAAAACTTATTTTCTTTTGTTGTCACTAGTTCGTAACTAATTTAATGTTTGGATTGTTAAGATACGTTGCATTATACATAGGTGTTGCGATTAGAATGAACCAGCGTAAGTGCATCAGACAAAATCCGTAAATTCTCTAGTTTTCCGTTCAATTTTTTTGGTGTGGTGAACCAACTTATCAGTTTAAAACCTACCAATTTCAAAACCGTTTTATTTCTGTACGCGTTCAGCATAATTAATCTGGATTATAAATTGGCATAATTAGTTTCTATAAACATTTTGAAAAATAAATGCATAGATAATATAAGTATATTATTACCTTATCTATTCAGGAATAATATTGGCTCTCTATATTCCAGATAATCCGCCAAATATTTGGGAGAGAAAAAAAAAATCGAGATTGAGTAACAAATACTCTCTAAGTTGAAGTTTTGAATGATTACAACTTACAAGAATTGCAAGTCGAATGAATGGTAGGTGGGTTTAGCGTGATAGAAACTCAGCTAAAAATACTGAAATATGAATAAACATGGTAAAACAACTAAGTAATGATAAATCTTCATACGATTGGAACAAAAAAAAATACTAGTATTTCCACTAACCATATTTAAGTAAACACAGAAATATGAATAAACACTAATATACGCTCCAACAATTCAAAGCGTTACGAAAAAAAAACGACCTGCCGTTTTCACGTTTAAGTACACAACGAAATGACGTTGGTTTATAGTCCTTTCTCTGTCTGACTGAACCCTTCCACTCGCCTCCAATTTTCCGGCCATCGGAGACGTGAACTCCGTTTATTACCAGCTAAAGCCATGCCTTTCAAGTTCCCTGTCCGATTACGATTCTTCATCCATTCTCTTCCGGCTACTCATATCGCTTCCTTGAATTCCGGTGCACGAGCTTATCATTCCTCTAGCTCCGTCCCTTTTCTTTTCCGGATATTCTCTTTTAGGTTGAATCACTTTGCGTTCGGGTCTCGCATCAACTTCTCTACTCGTCCGAACGGAGACCTACCCGAATTTGGGCAGCGGAGTCGAGACGAAGGAGAAATCCGCGCGTCAAAGAGCTTGATCGAAGACGAGGAAGAGCTCAGTAATTGGGTAAGCGATTTGAGGCCTGGATCGTTTCGTTTCCATCTCACGAGTGAAGATGACGATTCGGGTCCAGACGTGGACGATCGTAGCAGGGGAAGAAACCAAGACAAGGGTGCAAAGAGTGGAAGGGAAAGAGAGTCCGATGAGTTTAGGGATTTTAACGGAAGAGGAACTCGCAATCAAGTTGATTCTTTTAGGGATAAGCGTTATGATGATAGAGAAAGTGGGTTGAGTGGTCGGATTCAAGGAAAGAGTAGTCATGGGTCTTTTCGTGGGAGGAAGGAGAGAAATTTAGATTCAGGATTTAGGAGAGATAGAGAAGACTACAAGGGTTTAGGGAAGCGGGAAGATCTTCTAGAGGACGAAAGTAGTGATGAGGATGTGAAGAGTTTAGTAATGGGAGGGATTGGGAGTTTGCTTAGTGAAGATGATGAAGACGAGGACGAAGACTATGAATTTCTCAGGAACAAAGCAGCTTCTGCTTTTGGGTTTGATAAGGAAAAGGTTATAGAAGCGGATAAGGCTAGGAATGCAGATCATGTTAAAACTTCAGATTCTTATTTGACCAAGACAAGGTAGCATTATTCTAAATCTAGTTTCTTCTGTGTGCAATATTAACCTCAGAGTTTTGTTTGATTGTAAAATTTATCTTTGTTTGTGAGTGTGTTACTCTGATCACTTCGTGCTGTTTGATTGAGAATACTTTATATGGTAAATGTTTTTTTTCACAGATTTGATCAGTATCCACTGTCTCCCTTATCGCTAAAAGCAATCAAGGATGCGGGATATGAGACAATGACTGTTGTGCAGGAGACTACTCTTCCTATCATTCTCAAAGGTATTAGGAATAAAAACTCAGTAACTTTGTCAACCTTTCTTGAACTAGAAGATACAGGATTGCTCAACTTTACAAAGACTTTATCTTGGCTAATCGTTCTTATACGTTTAATCTTTAACGTTCGTGGTTTTTCCAGGTAAAGATGTCCTTGCCAAGGCCAAAACAGGCACAGGGAAAACTGTAGCGTTTTTGGTGAGACATATCATGAATATGATAAGTTAGCCGTTTGGCAATTGATTGGGCCTTTTTATTGGGGTTTCTGCTTATTGTTGATGTTTATTTTTAAGCTTCCATCAATTGAAGTAGTTGTCAAATCTCCTCCTACAAGCCCGGATAATAAACGACCCCCGATTCTCGCGCTTGTGATATGCCCAACTAGAGAACTGGCCAGTCAAGCTGCTACAGAAGCAAACACCTTGCTGAAGTATCACCCATCTATTGGTGTTCAAGTTGTGATTGGAGGCACAAGACTTGGTTTAGAGCAAAAGCGTATGCAAACAAATCCTTGCCAGGTGAATCTTGTCTGCCATGGTTTGTTTTAAAAGTTGAGGCTCAACTTTGAAGAAGATCCTGCAAGTTCCTTCAATATTTGGGGTTCCAATATGAAAAGTGTTATTCAAAATTTTCAGATTTTAGTGGCTACACCTGGAAGGCTCAAAGACCATATTGAGAACACTCCAGGATTTGCAACAAGGTTAAAGGGTGTGAAAGTCCTTGTGCTTGATGAAGCTGATCATCTTTTAGACATGGGTTTTCGCAAGGACATTGAGAGGATAATTTCCGCGGTTCCTAAGGAGAGACAAACTTTTTTATTTTCTGCCACAGTACCTGAAGAGGTCTGTCTCATTTTCTTGCATATTTCTTTTGGTTTCTGTTGCCTTGGTCCCTTTTTGTGACCCGACTTGATTTGTGTTTTTCGGTGTAAAGGTTCGCCAAATATGCCTTATTGCTCTGAGGCGGGATCACGAGTTTGTCAATTGTGTTCACGAAGGCACCGGAGAGACGCATCAACAGGTCAGACAAATGCACATGATTGCATCACTGGACAGACATTTCTCTCTTCTGTACACACTTCTTCGAGAACACATTGCGGATAACGTAGACTATAAGGTACAAAAATCTTCTCAGCGCCAGTATTTGACCGCGTGACTAATGTTTTCCCTTTCTGACTAACTCTGTGGTTCCTGAAGGTCATTGTCTTCTGTACAACTGCTATGGTTACAAAATTAGTGGCTGATCTACTTGGTGAGCTAAACTTAAACGTGAGAGAGATCCATTCTAGAAAACCGCAGAGTTACAGGACAAGGGTTTCTAATGAGTTCCGGAAATCCAAAGGTTTGATTCTTGTAACATCTGATGTATCTGCTCGAGGAGTCGATTACCCTGATGTGACTCTTGTTTTACAGGTAAAATCAATCACACAACAGTATACAACTCTTACCAAGAAACTTTTTTCCCTGTTTTACAGAAATTGTATACATTTATTTACTTCTACAGGTGGGATTACCAAAAGACAGAGAACAATATATACACAGACTGGGTAGAACGGGGCGAAAAGGAAAGGAAGGAGAAGGCATCTTGTTGCTGGCACCATGGGAGGAATACTTTCTATCATCCCTTAAAGATTTACCCATCACCAAGTCTCCTCTGCCATCGATAGAACCAGAAACTGTAAAAAAGGTTAAGCCTTTTTCATATTTCACTGATCTTGTTAAAGCCTTGGCTTTGCTTCAAGTAGACAAAATTTGGAATTAAAAATGCTTAACCAATACCAAATCTCTTTGAGTTAGAAATTGAAAAAGCTTCATTAATTAGTTGATGGGTATGAGAAATGAAGCTGTTGGAATTCGAATGAACAGGTGCAAAAGGCGCTATGCCATGTCGAGATGAGGAACAAGGAGGCGGCGTATCAGGCTTGGTTGGGTTACTACAACTCACAGAAGATGATTGGAAGAGACAAAGACAGGCTTGTGGAGTTGGCTAACGAGTTTAGTCGTAGTATGGGACTTGACAATCCTCCGGCTATACCAAAGCTTATTCTTGGTAAGATGGGTCTCAAAAATGTTCCTGGTCTCAGAGCCAAATAGATATATATTTTGAGGAGTTATATTTTTCTTAAACAAACTTATATTAATAGCTTTTTAGGTACTTTTTTAAACACTAGTTTTGGTTTTCTTCCAATTTACCACCCAAAAATCTTTTTATATAAACCAAAACACTTCTCACTAGTTCTTCTACTTACCCTCATTCTGTTCTTGTATAGTATTATATCTCTTGCAAAAACATGTACATGAAAGACGCAAAAAAAGATTATAATTTCCTCCTAATCATGAAAAAACTCGGATAAATATCTGTTGATAAATGCTCATATTGGGCCATCATCAAGCCCACCCTCGCGTCTGATAAATCTTTATTTCATAGATAAGACTACACACGTAGGTTGACCCCAGAGAAATCAACCCACACACGCACTATCAGCGCGTGAGTAACACCGCCACAGACTATATTGTCTGTAAATTTTTGCCAAACGGGAAAATCAAGCGCGTGGTCAATTAAAAGTGTTAAAAGTTTGTTAACAGATCTCTTATTGTCTCTTTCGTTGCATCAAGAAGGACAAAAATCCTCTCTTACAGGCAAATCCGACTAAAGGGAGTGTTCGAAAAATGCCAACCAAACAATATGCAAACTAAAACAAGCAGCTTAACTCTCAAATTTGTAGAGAAGTAATATCCAGAAAGAAACAGAGATGAACATACTTTTTTCTTTCACAAGTGTAGGGAGTATCTATAACCTGCTTATGAATATTCTCTCCAATATTATTCATCAACATCTCCAGCAACTGCAAGATCAAATTAAGAAAACAACTGTTTCAGTTACCAAAACGTTCAAAGGTATTACACTCTCCGAAAGCATGCATGCATGATTCTATGGTAAAGGAAAGATCTAGACCAGGAACATACCTGGACAGCATACATAATTGAGTATTTGCTTCCCAAGCGTTTAATGATCATGCAATTAACTACTTTATTAGGCTTGGCATTGCTTAAAACTGATAATTACAGACAGTATATGAAACCATAAATCCAGCTTCAAACTCAATTTTTTGACGATAAGAATCAAAATATGTCAGGAAAGATTCTGATTAAATGGTGCATTTGCATCTAATGTAAGAAGAATAATTTGTTTAAAAGCCAAGAAGAATGTCTCCCATCATTCTCCTGTTTAATGCACAAATAAATAAACTTATTGTATTAAGACAGTACACACTTGACAACAAAAATAAAAAAACCCCACACAAACTACGTACCCAGAAACCAAATCCACATAACAGTCCAAACGCACAAAATAACTTGAGTTTATTATCTGATCCTCTTCATAGAGGATCAAGCGAGATCGTCGCCTTTTAGACCTCGGGTCTTTGTCTCCTCTTGTAAAGAGGAAGGTTGAGAGGACCCGAGAGAGTCACAGGAGGCTGCTCCTCAAAGGAAGTCGTTCTCCCAACTGTTTAAGGAAAAGTTCGAGAGAATCCGAGAGAGTCACAGGAGGCTGCTCATCAAAGGCAAACCCCGGGATACTCATAGGACGCACCTCCTTAGTTTCTTCTCCAATCGAAAACCCAAACCCACCCAGGAGAGTCAAGTGTCCAGTACGCTCATTGATGACTCTTCTTACTATAACTTTGCGTTCAACATGCTCACCAATCTCACCAATCCGAGCCATGGCCAAGCCCTTAAACGTTATGTAGACAGTTGCACTTTTGGCTTCAAGTCTCTCATTCGGCGGCTCCACATCTTCAGAAGTTTCTATTGCCACTTTCACAATCTGCAACTGGGACAGAACGTTCTGCAGCAACAACAGTTTTGAAACAAAACCACGTGTTAATTAATTGTTATTCACAACAGTGCCACTCATGGTATGTCATAAAAAAAAAAAAAAAAAAAAAACTTACATCTAAAATCCACCTATCATTTGTACAAAGTGCAAGTTCCAAATATAGACGAATCCAATCATTGTCTTGCAGCTCTGATTCCTTCACCTGCAACAGCAATAAAACATATATCACTTACTACTAAATTAGTTGCAAAACTGATATATATATATATATATATAGTGTGTCTTAATCTTACCACGTAAAATCTTTCTCTCTCATTGAAATCTGAAGGCCAATAAGACAATCTACCATTCACCGCTCCAAAATCCTGAGGTAAGCGCTCCTCGGGGGTACCTTTGCAACATTGTTATTAATCAGCAAGTGAATACTCAGACTTTAAGAAAAGAAAAAAAAAAAAAACCTTAATTACCTTTAGGCCTAGCAATAAAGCACGACAAATTCAAACTGCCATATTCTTTTTCAGCAACTCCAACCTGAAAGGTTACGAGCGAAGTGGTAGCTGGATCGCATGCAGCCAAAGTTATGTAATATGAGGACAGGCAATTCATTGAATTGTTGAATTTCTTTAGGTGGTGGAGCACGAAATTCGTCCCCTGACAGATCAGATCAAGAAAGAAATTAAACATGAGATATGTTTATAAAATTAAGCACCAAGAGATGGACAAGACTAGTTTTTTACCTTGGACATATTGTAACGGTGAAGCCCCAACATAGCATAACGCTTGACCAAGGCAGCATTAGGGTACTTAACACATACTCGCTTTGACAATCGTAGGGATACAGTCCAGAGACACCATCGAAACCCTAAAGACCAATCAGCAATTAAAACCAGTTAGTAAGCAAACCCTAGAAGGGTAGTGGGTTAATTTTTATTTTGTGTGACAGAGCAATAATAGTATCCACAATCATGGATTATAGGACCAAATCCCAACCATAAACCGCTAAACAATAGCAGGAAGACGCAAGAATTACATGGAAACCCTAAGACCAATCAGCAATTAAAACCAGTTAGTAAGCAAACCCTAAAAGGGTTAATTTTAATTTTGTGTGACAAAGGAGCGATAATCTTCTCCACCAAATCACAATCATGGATAAATCCCAACACATCAACCTCTAAACAATAACAAGACGATGCAAGAATTACATCGAATTCATCCACTAGACGCCCATACTCCATCTGCTCACGGATAAACTTGTCGCTATCTTCGATCCGAAACGCCAAATTCTCCGGATGCAATTTTTGATCGACTTGTGGATGCTTTTTCCTCTCTCGATTTGGAGACAGTTTATATATATGGGGAAACATATGACGCCTTAAACGTCGGTCTATCAAAACTGAATTTCTTTTTAACAAATCTAAGGCTTTAAGAAAGGGAATTATGATAAAGGGAAAAATTGTAAGTGGAAATGTGGAATATACAAGTTAGAGAATTTTTTAGGTTAATTCCATTTGTTTCTCTCCCAGTTTAGTAAAGAGGAAACAAATTGTTCTATTTTTTTTTTTCTAGCATAATGAGTAAATTATTTGTTTCCCTCATTTTTATTGCAAATGGTGAATTTTTTTTTATTTTTTATAAACAGATGGTGAAATTTTAAACAAAATGAATATTCCATGTATTTTATACTTCACATATACAACCAACCATTGGCGCCTTACATTTGTTAACAAAATTCCACTAATTTGTTTTTTTACTATTTTCAAAAGGAATGAATATAACAAAATTATACATCTTATTTTGAGACAAATGCATGGTTATCCATGGTGGAGCTCATGTTTCATCTAAGTGTTCTTCCTCTCACTCTCCAGCTTACTAACATAAGTGGCAATCTTTGGGGGAAAACTCTTCAGGTAATGACTCCTCTTTCAGCCCTCCCCACTCTCTCTAAAAAGTTATGCACTGGGGACTCATGCTTTTTTTTGTTCATTACCAGGGAGCCAGGGCACAGAGAATCGAATACTACTTACTACATACATTCCACTCGAAAAAGTACATTCAAAATTTCGCAACGTATGAAGGAAATAAAGTCATCAAAAGGAAGAATCAATCATGGTCCAAAGGACCGCAATGTAGATGAATTGGATGCTGACCTGCCTTTGGAAAATGATCCGTCTAAGGACAACAAAACAAAAAAAGGGTCCAGTCTACGCTGGTGGAATGGTCTTGGAGTCAAAGAAAGGCTTATATGACAAATATGTGTTGCTTCTTGATTTCAATAGTCTTTACCCTTCTTAGCAGACTGTTTTCTATTTCTCAAGCCGTGGATGGCTGTTGCCCCTTGCTTTGTAGATAACGGTCATGGTAATTTTAGGAATATAATATCTGTTTCACGATTATACCACGATCAGAAGACGGGGTTCCTCATTTACCTTTGAGTCAGACACCTGGAATTCTTCCAAAGGTATATTCACCATTACTGAGACATCCTAAACCCGGAAAACATTCCATCAAATAGTTTGATTTGCACTCCAACTCAAAACGTCATTAAACTCTATTTTGAAGGAGAAAAAAGGGGGTGAGCAACAACTATACTCAGCGGGTAGACACGAATGCCCACATGATTCACAATACAATATTTAATTATCAATAATGTAACATACTAGCCAATAAATGAAATTGTAATACTAATTACTAAATGCAGCTAACCATATTAACTAATGCAAAACAATTAGAACTGACTTTTCACATTCTCAAGGGTGGCAATTCAATGGTACTCAATCTCTTGCCCAAACCCATAACTGATAATTACAGTATATGAAACCATAAATCCAACTTCAAACTCAATTTTTGACGATAAGAATCAAAATTAGATGAGAGATGTCAGGAAAGATTCTGATTAAATGATGCATTTGCATCTAATTTAAGAAGAATAATTTGTTTATTTTATTACTAGTGTTCAGATCACTACAAGAAAACAGCCGATTTCGGACGGCCGAATCTGTTGGTATCCCGTCGGAAACAGCCATTTTAATCCTCGGAAATAGGAATCCGTCGGAAATCACTCGGAAATTTCCGACAGATTTCCGAGGGCCATTTTAACCGACGGATTTCCGGGAACAAATCCGTCAGGCAATATTTCGACGGATTTCTGAGGAATATTCCGTCTGGGAATAACCCGACGGATTTCCGAGAACAAATCCGTCGGGCAATATTCCGACGGATTTCCGAGAACAAATCCGTCGGGCAATATTCCGACGGATTACCGAGGAATATTCCGATGGATTTCTGAGGAATATTCTGTCTGTGAGTTTTCTGACGGATTTCCGAGGGCATAAATACCGACGGGTTTCCGAGGGATTGTGGTCCTAGTCCGTCGGAAATCCCTCGGAAATTTCCGAGGGATTTCCGACGGATTGAAAAAAATAATTTATTTAATTTTTAACAAATTTATGGGTTTATTTATTAAATAATTAATTAAAAACGAAATTTAAAAATTAATTAAATAATTAAATAATTAAAAATTTTATAAAATTTAATAATTATTAAAGGTTTTCTAAATTGTTTGAAAATTAAAAAAAAAAAATACATCAAAGTAACTTCCGGAAAATCATCGAACTTCGATTTAAAGTAATCCGCCATTTTCCCGCTCTTTGTTTTCTGAGTCGAGAGCTCTTCCTCCAAAGCGGTGACCTTCTCCTTGAGCTCTTCGTTTTGTCGGATAATGTCTGGATCTAGGGCTGGGAATTCGGTTAGTTCGGGTAATTCGGTTCGGGTAGTTCGGTTTTTCGGTTAGTTCGGTTTTCAAAAATCTTGCCGAAAATAACCGAATAAAATATCGGTTCGGTTATTTTTTTTATAACCGAAAATAACCAAAATTCAGTTTAATTCGGATAGTTTCGGTTATTTCGGTTATTTTCGGGTAATTCGGGTCGGGTAGTTCGGTTATTTTCGGTTATTTTCGGGTAATTCGGTTCGGGTAGTTCGGTTATTGTCGGGTATTTTCTGTTATTTTCAAAAAAATTCAAAAAAAACTTTAATTTTTTTTTTTTAAAGTTCGGTTAACCGATCGGTTCGGCCGAACCGAACCGAGAACCGAAATTAATTTTAAATCCTACCAAAAATAACCGAACCATAACCGAATTTACAAAACTTTGGTTCGGTTCGGTTAGCTCGGTTCGATTTTATTCCCAGCGCTATCTGGATCCATCGAAAAACTACCCGAAGAAATTGAGGGTTGGAACGCAATCTTACCCAACCCTAGCCGACGACATTTTTTAACAGGTACCTCCTACAAAAACAATATCAAACATTAAATCTTATCAACAAATAAATATCTAAATTGAAATGATAATCTATAATTATTACTTACCCCGAGCACCATGTCGTTGATCTCGGACCGAGAGAGCTGGTTGGAAGCGGTGATGCCGTCCTGCGATCTCTGGGTAAGGATCTCCTCCTGCACCTTCGACACCTTCTCGATTAGCTCCCTGACGGTAGGATCTTGAATTTGGCCGGTCTTTTTGTTGGTGTGCGTCCTCACCATCACCTTTAGGTGATCCGGAACTTCGCCGTCTTCCTCCGTCTAGAAAAAAACTAAACCGTTAGTTACTAATAAATATACTAAAATCGATATTTAAAAATAACTAAAAACACTAAAAATACTTAACATTTCGATTTCGAATTTTTTGAAGTTTTTCGCCCCATTGTTGTGGATAGCGGGTCCCTTCCCTTCTCGAGGACTATTCTGGTTCTTGGAATTAGTCTGAGATAGAGCTACGGTCTTCAGGTCTTGCCAATACGGGATGTAGTCCTGAAACACTTCCGCGTTCAAGCCTTTTGGCTTCTCTCCACGCCTTCTCCAAACCTTCTTCCACTCGTTCATGTTGCGCGAGAATTGCGTTCTAGCCTCGGCCAAAAATTCTGTCTCCACCGTTTTCGTAATGGTCCATTGCCAATTAAATTCTTGCTACAAAAGAAATAGAATTAAAGAAGTTAAAAAAATCTCAAAATATATAACAAAAAATAAAAAAAAGATAACTTACCGCAAACGTCCAAAACCACAAGTTTTGTTCGTGCGACGGAATATCCAAAAATTTCTTGTACGGTTTGTCGAGGATGGAGTGCAACATCTTCAGAATCGACTTGCTAATGCCATTCCCGGATATTCCAAACCTATAAAAAAAACAAATTAAAAATCGGAAATTAAACATACAAAAATTAATAATTAAGAAAAAAAAAATTTACCAAGTAGATCTCGGAATGCGGAGGTCCGGATCGAGAACTGTGAGTAATTCTCGTCCCGGCTGTTGGACGAGCTCATCGATGGTCATGATCCCCGGAGGAGCTACACTCTCAGTGTCCAGAATAGTCGGCGCATGAGGCGTAGAAGGCGGAAGAGTACTCGAGCTCGGAGCTGCGGAAATACTCCTCCGCCTCGAACCGCCAGAACGATCTCGATCGAATTCAGCGTAAGACCTACAAAAATAAAAACAGAAAAACTAAATCATCAAAATAAAACATATAAATAATCATCAAAATATATTTCTAAAAAACCTATATTTGTTTTAAGAAAATACAATTATAAAAATGGTTTGTTACAAATACATTTATTAAAAACGTATTTAATTCAAAAATATATAAAAAACGGTTTAAAAAATACAATTTTTAAAAATGTGTTAAAAAAATATATTTACGAAAAACGTTTTTAATAAATGTATTTATAATAAACGTTTTTACAAAATTGATTTATAAAAAACGTTTTTTATAAAATTATTAATTATAAACGTTTTTTATATATTTATTTATTCAAAACATTTTTATATTTTTATTTATAAAAAATGTTTTTATATTTTTATTTATTAAAAACATTTTACAAAAACGTTTTTCTATATTGTGTAAAACGTTTTTATTAAATTGTGTTTATAAATAAATTTTACAAAAAAAATTTTCATAAATTTAATTTACATAAACGTTTTTTATAAATTTATAAATAATTAACCTAATCTAACAACTTAATCTAATTCCACAATAACAATCTAACAACCTAATCTAAAAATTCCATAACTTTTTCTAATTAAATCTAACAACCTAATCTAACAAAAAAAAAAAAAAAAACTTACATTTGTAAGTCGGCGGCGGCGGCGTGGAGAGGTGGTGGCGTGGAGAGGTGGTGGCGTGGAAAGGTGGTGGCGTGGAGAGGCGGCGGCGGAGTGGAGAGGCGGCGGCGGAAAGAGGAGAGGAGAGGATCCCAGAGAGGAGAGGAGAGGAAGGATCACGGAGAGGAAAGGCGGCAGCGGAGTGGGAGAAGGAGAGGAGAGGAGAGAAGAAGATTTTCGCGGAGAGAAAAAAGGAGAGGAGAGGAGAAGAAGAGAGAAGAAGACGGATCGATTAATATGATTAAAGATTTCCGACGGACCCATTCTCTCGGGAATCCGTCGGAAATTAATTTAATTAACCGCTTCGATTTTCAACAATTTTCGCTTGGCGGTTTAATTTCGCGGGTAAAATTTCAGTATCTGTCGAAAATCCCTCGGCCCTTGATATTTTGAAGTTTTATACTTAGCATTTTTCGGCTGTGAAACAATAAAATATCTAGATCCGTTGGAAATCCCTCGGAAATTTCCGAGGGATTTCCGACGGTTTAGGATTTAGGGTTTAGATTTTGAAGATTTCATAAATTTTAGTGTTTTATAACCATTAGTGTTACATACTAATAAAAAAAATCTCTGAAAACCAAACATAACAAGTCGTTTTCCATTTTCTAACAATTGATCGATGAACGAGTTCAAACTTTCATAAGAACACATATAACATATAAGGAAACTTACGAGTTTGATTAGAGTTTCAATTAAAAAGTTAAAAATGTTTGATTCTTAAAAAGATTTCACAGAAAATAGGTTTAATTTGTTACTTATAGATCTATCAAGACCTAACCTGTTAAAATCCCGCAAATTCGAGGTTAGTACCCTAAACCGTCGGAAATCCCTCGAAAATTTCTGAGGGATGTCTTATAGATCTATCAAGACCTAACCTGTTAAAATCCCGCAAATTCGAGGTTAGTACCCTAAACCGTCGGAAATCCCTCGAAAATTTCTGAGGGATGTCTGACGGTTTATGATTTTAGCCGAGGGAAATTCTAAACTCCCGGTTAAAACTTACACCGGGTAAGTTTCCCTCGACTAAAACCATAACCCGTCGGAAATCCGTTAGAAATTTCCGACGGATTTCCGACGAGTTATGGTTTTAGCCAAGGGAAATTCTAAACTCCCGGCTAAAACTTACATCGGGTAAGTTTCCCTCGGCTAAAATCATAACCCGTCGGAAATCCCTCGGAAATTTCCGACGGGTTATGGTTTTAGCCGAGGGAAACTGAATCCCCCGGCTAAAACTGACACCATGCAAGTTTTAGCCGGGAGTTTAGAATTTGCCTCGGCTAAAATCATAAATTTCCGAGGGATTTTCGACGGGTTATGATTTTAGCCGGGAAAAAGTTTATTAGAATACCAAGTATATATTCCCGGGATTTGCCAAAACAAGTTCAAGTTAAAAACCCAAATTAAGCTTTTTTATTAATATAAAAGGAGGAGTAGAACATTATCTGAAAAATAGGCTAAAACGATGAGTCGTTGATATATTATGGTTTTTATCCGTTTTTAACCATGATATATGTCTTATTTATAGAGTCTTTCTAGTATTTTAGGAGTATTTTCGAGTCTTTACAGGATTAGGTACGTTTGGAGTTGAATTGGAGAAATTGGAGCGTTTTGGAGCCAAACAAGGAGCATGTAGCTGAAGGATCGAGTCGAAGTCTTGGTGTCGACCGACACCAACCTGAAGAGTCGACACAGAAGCTTGGTATCGATCGATACCACTTATGGTGTCGGTCGATACCCATCGCATGAAGAGAAGGATCGCGACTTTTTACAAGTCTGATGAAATTGCACATTGGCCCAAAAGATTTTAATAATTACAAGAAGCCCAAGAACGTGTTTTACGATTATAATTAGGTTTTTCAGCCACTTTTATGGAGGACGCTTTATTCTATTCTGGTTTTTGTTGAGAGAGCTTTTGAGGGAGACAAGTCTGAAACTCTGTTCGTCCGAGAGAAGATTTCGAACCCCTGTTTACTCTCATCTTATTTATTTATTTCAGAGATTTATTCAGTTATGTTTATTGTTTCAATCTCCATGTCTAAGTAGATCTCCTGTTAGGTTTAGGGTTCTCAAAAGGGATTTCATTGAATGTTAGGTTAATTAGTTGGTTAGGATTAATAATCTGAATTAGTTCTTCACCTTAGGTTGTTCTTACAGCTAATTCTAGATTGATCACCTGGAACTTAGATCTTAGGTTAATCGATTAGGCATGACAGTGCAATTGATAAACTGATAGAATCTAGGGTGAGCAAAATAACTATCTGCAAAGAGATTTGGTTTAGTTATTTTGTGAACATATCTAACCTAGACTTAAAGCTAGTTTAGTCTTTAGGATTTGCAAAGAGATTTGGAATTCTAAGATTTAGACTTAGTGATTTGAGTTCAAGAACCGAGCTTAACCTGAACCCTGACTAGTTAGTTTATCTGTATTCTCTGATTTCTTGAGAAATACCATGAACCTATCTTTCCTCCATCGAATTTACAACCGTTTAATTTACGTTATTGCTTTCAATTACATTGATCACTTAGCTTAATTCGTACCTTTAAAATCTATTGTGTGATTCTTGAGTCTCTATGGATTCGACCCCAAAATACTACAATCGACAAAGCTATTAGTACTTTAGGGTATTACATTTGAGCTTTATCAAATTTACTGATCTTCCATTTCACTATCGGACGAGTCGTCTATAACCACTCGGCTGAGCTCGGTCTCCGCGAGGCGAGCATTCCATAGGACAATGTTGATGTGCTCTCCATGGTCATGTAGTCCCATCTCGGTAAGCTGCAGTCGAAGGTCAGGTCGGAGTCCTAGGAAAAATATCATCGCCACTTCTTCAGCGGATCGGTGAAGCCCAAAGTGTCCCATAGTCCGCACGAACTCCTCATGGTATTCTTGCAGAGTCTGGTTCCCTTGCCTTGCCAAGCCTAGCCCCCAGCTACCACTGGTTGAAGTCACGTCTGGCTTTTTGGGGCCGGAGGAACTTCGCTGACACTTGCGGGCCCTTCCCTCTTCAACCTCGTCACAAATCCAAGGGTTGGACTTAATCTTGACCGTAGATGGACAAATGACTCTTTTACGAGCAGTTTCCCGCGTCAAAGGCATCGTTTTGAAAAAGGTTTTAAGAAAACAATTTTGCAAACGTGACAAAACACGGGCGTATTTGTTGTGAATGTGGGGAGAAATACTATGTATAGAGAAATGTTTGCATGTTCTCTACAACTATATATACACATATATCGAATCTTCAAAATACTAGAGACAGGAAAGGTATATATATTTGATTACAAACAAAGCAAACGTATATGCAAGAGAATAAGTATTTACAAAGCAAGTAATATATCCGTCGGAAATCGGTCGGAAATTACCCACCGATTTCCGACGGTCGCTAATCGGTCGGAATATTCCGACCGATTTCCGAGGGAATATAGATTCGTCGGCAGTCCCTCAGAATACCGTCAGAATATTACGACCGATTTCAGAGGGAAATCAAGTCGTCGGAATATTCTGACCGATTTCCGATCATTTTTAATCCGTCGAAATAGCCTCGGGAATCCCTCGGTATTCCGTCGAAAATTTCTGACGGTGTAAAACCCGTCGGAAACGCCGTCGAAAATGCGCATGTTTTCTTGTAGTGGATGTAGGTATTAGTTTAGGACTAAAGCGTCTAAAAGCCAAAAAGAATGTCTCCCATCATTCCCCTATTTAACGCACAAATAAATTAACTTATTGTATTAAAACAGTACACACTTGACAAAAAAAAAAAAAAAAAAAAAAACCACAAACTGCCCAGAAACCAAATCCACATAACAGTCCAAACGCACAAAATAACTTGAGTTTATTATTTGATCCTCTGTGAAGCAGAGGCCCAAGCGAGATCGTCGCCTTTTAGACCTCGGATCTTTATCTCCTATTGTAAAGGAAAAGGTTGAGAGGACCCGAGAGAGTCACAGGAGGCTGCTCATCAAAGGAAGGTCGTTCTCCCAACTTCCATTCAAACCTCGGGAGACTCATAGGACGCACCTCCTTGGTTTCTTCTCCAATCGAAAACCCAAACCCACCCAGGAGAGTCAAGTGTCCAGTACGTTCATTGATGACTCTTCTTACTATAACTTTGCGTTCAACATGCTCACCAGTCTCACCAATCCGAGCCATGGCCAAGCCCTTAAACGTTATGTAGAAAGTTGCACTTTCTATTGCCACTTTCACAATCTGCAACTAGGACAGAACGTTCTGCAGCAACAACAGTTTTGAAACAAAACCACGTGTTAATTGTTGTTATTCACAACAGTGCCACTCATGGTATGTCATTAAAAAAAAAAAAACTTACATCTGAAATCCACCTATCATTTGTACAAAGTGCAAGTTCCAAATATAGACGAATCCAATCATTGCCTTGCAACTCTGATTCCTTCACCTGCAACAGCAATAAAACATATATCACTCACTACTAAATTAGTTGCAAAACTGATATATATATAGTGTGTGTCTTAATCTTACCACGTAAAATCTTTCTCTATCATTGAAATCTGACGGCCAATAAGGCAATCTACCATCCACCGCTCCAACATCCTGAGGTAAGCCATCATCGGGGGTACCTTTGCAACATTATTATTAATCAGCAAGTGAATACGTACTCGACTTAAAAAAAAAAAAAAAGAAAGAACCTTTACCTTTAGGCCTAGCAATAAAACACGACAAATTCAAACTGCCATATTCTTTTTCAGCAACTCCAACCTGAAAGGTTACGAGCGAAGTGGTAGCTGGATCGCATGCAGCCAAAGTTATGTAATATGAGGACAGACAATTCATTGTCTTGTTGAATTTCATTAGGTGGTGGAGCACGAAATTCGTCCCCTGACAGATCAGATGAAGAAAGAAAATTGAACATCGACATCGAAACCCTAAAGACCAATCAGCAATTAAAACCAGTTAGTAAGCAAACCTAGAAGGGCTACTTTTTATTTTGTGTGACAAACAGACAAAGGAGCAATAATCGTCTCCCAAATCACAATCATGGATAAATCCCGACACATCAACCTCTAAACAATAACAAGAAGACGCAAGAATTACCTCGAATTCATCCACTTGACGCCAATACTCCGTCTGCTCACGGATAAACTTGTCGCTATCTTCGATCCGAAACGCCATATTCTCCGGATACAATTTTTGATCGACTTGTGGATGCTTTTTCCTCTCTCGATTTGGAGACAGTTTATATATATGGGAAACATATGAACTTATTGGCCTTATTGGGCGAATAAACGTTGTTTCTCTCCAGTTTAGTAAAATCATCTCTATAATATTATTTAAGAGACATTTTTGAAAATAAACTTTGTTTTGTAAGTAGGAAAGTACATGAAATGCCATTACAAATAAGAAAAGATAATTAAAATAGGAAAGTATATAATTGTCTTTTAAAATTATTGATGAGAATATGGAAAATATTTATTTCACATTAAATAGTTTATTTATTATTTAGTTTCTTAATTATTATGATATTATTCATACTTATTCATAGAAAATATATTCGAGATCTTGCAATATTTTTCACTATAATTATTATATTTTATTTGAATATATATCAAAACAAAAGTTTGAAAAAATATTTTATTAACTTTATAAATAGTTAAACACGAGAAAATTGATTTTTGTAAGAGTTTGTGGATTGACCACAAAAACCATAGTCATTAAACGATGCATATTAGAGTTATCTTTTCAAGATTATTGGTTTTTGTGGGTTAGCCCGAATAATATTTTAGTTCATTGTAAAACATGTTAAGTATATATGTTAGTCCGGATTGACAATTCTTTATATAATCACTAGGTAAGTATCCGCATATATGCCGATTTGTAATCTAGTATTTTATAACCCGTAAAAAAACTCAAAACGAAAATAAAATAAAAAGCTAATCCAAAAGATTAGCTTTATATAATAATTTTTTTTTATTCTAAACTGAAGTATGGTTTTTCATTTTTAAAAAATTGTGGCTTTAATTCATTTTCTTTTTAAGATTCTTATCTATTGTTTAATTTTCTTATTCTAAACATAACTACTATATTTTTTTTTCTTTTACCTTTTAAGATTAGGAATCGATTACAGATTTTAATTTTATTGTTAATATTATATGTTAAAATATAAATGAAAATTTATTAAATACATGTCAAAATATAATTGGAAATTTGTTAAACACGTGTCAAAATCTGATCGATTAACTTAACATGTCGTGATCATACAAGTTACTAATTTTGAAACATTCTGCTTTATATAATAAGATTAGTTAGACATATTATAAAATTTAGATAAATTTAGTTTTTCTAGAATTTCAAAATAATTTAAAAAAATTTATTCCACGCTATATAATTAACGCGGATTGAATCCTAGTTTATGCGAGACGCAAAAAAAAATTATAATTTCCTAATCATAAAAAAAACTCGGATCAATATCTGTTGATAAATGCTCATATTGGGCCTTCATCAAGCCCACCTCTCGTCTGATAAATCTTTATTTCGTAGATAAGAATACACACGTGGCGGTTGACCCCAGAGTTTAGTAGACACAAATCAACCCACACACGCACTATTAGCGCGTGAGTAACACCGCCACAGACTATACTGTCTGTAAATTATTGCCAAACGGGAAAATCAAGCGCGTGGTCTTTCAGTCAAAAGTGTTTGTTAACAGATATCTTATTGTGTCTCTTTCGTTGCCCAAAAACTCCAATCGATATCTTCATTTTCCTCCGTCGTCTTTGCATGGCGTTTTCTCCGATTCTTCGGCGCGCCTCCGCCGCGAAGAACCTCTATTCGTTATCGAGACTCGCCGTTGGTTCTTCTCCCTCCGTAAGATCTCTGCATACCGGAGCCTCCGGCGATGATTGTCAACTCCCTCCGCCGTTATCTCCGTCTTCCATGGCTGGGTATCACGTGAGCTCCGGCGGATTCATGCGTGGAGCCGTATATCGCGAGCCCAATCAGCCTTTAACCATCGAAGAATTTCACATTCCCCGACCTAAAGTCAACGAAATTCTCATCAAAACCAGGGGTATGTATCCTCACGGCTTTGATCTTTTTGAAATTAAATTTAATCTTTGACGAAATCCGAATTTCATTTTGATCGAAATATTGAAAATTCGTTTGTGGTAGCTTGTGGAGTTTGCCACTCTGATCTTCATGTGATGAAAGGAGAGATACCATTCGCTAGTCCTTGTGTTATTGGGCATGAGATAACTGGTGAAGTTGTTGAACATGGTCCACTTACTGATCACAAGATCATTAAAAGGTTTCTTCAACTTTTATTCTTCGTATGATTTTGATTTAAATCCTGAATGTCTTAACTTTCTTTTCAGATTTCCAATCGGGTCTCGCGTAGTTGGAGCTTTTATTATGCCGTGTGGAACCTGTTCTTATTGTGCTAAGGTGAGGACGAAAGTGTAGATCTTTCATTGGATTCTCTAATCTGAGTCTATAAGTTTTTTAGCTGATACTTTTACTCGGATACAGGGCCATGATGATTTATGTGAAGACTTCTTTGCTTTTAATAGAGCCAAAGGAACTCTTTACGATGGCGAAACTCGTCTGTTTTTGCGACATGATGGTAAAAAAGTTAAATCCGATTAGGCTTTATAAACAGCAGGTGACATGTTAGGGAGAAGCATGATTGATTGTTTTACTTTTACCTGATTACATTTCTTCACTTTCCGGCAGATTCACCAGTGTATATGTACAGTATGGGAGGAATGGCTGAGTACTGTGTCACACCAGCTCACGGATTAACTCCTCTACCAGAGTCTTTGCCCTACACTGAATCTGCGATTCTAGGGTGTGCTGTTTTTACAGCATATGGTGCTATGGCTCATGCTGCTGAGATCCGTCCTGGCGATTCTATTGCAGTAATTGGAATTGGTGGTGTTGGCTCCAGGTATGTTAAAGGTTTCATCGCAGATAAATTGCTTCGTGTATGACCATAAAATTAACCATCTTTGAGTTGTTGCTTCAGTTGTTTGCAGATGGCGAGGGCTTTTGGAGCCTCTGACATAATTGCTGTGGATGTTCAGGATGATAAATTGCAAAAGGCCAAGACACTTGGTGCTACTCATATTGTCAATGCTGCCAAGGAAGATGCTGTTGAAAGGATAAGAGTATGGTTGATTAAGGCCTATTCCTTCTGCCATTGATTGATATTAAATATGAGAAGAAAAAATTGTTTTCTTCTTGGCAGGAAATAACCGGTGGGATGGGTGTTGATGTTGCTGTTGAAGCCTTGGGAAAGCCTCAAACTTTCATGCAGTGCGCACTAAGCGTGAAAGATGGTGGAAAGGCTGTGATGATTGGACTCTCTCAAGCTGGCTCCGTTGGAGAAATAGACATAAACCGACTTGTTCGTAGGAAGGTTTGGGTTCTTGCTTTATCTGCCTACTTAAAAAATCTCTGGTGCTGAGGATCACGATGTTGAATCTCTTATTTATCCTTTTTTTTTCTTTTTTGTGAAGATCAAAGTAATAGGTTCATATGGAGGAAGGGCAAGACAAGATCTTCCTAAAGTAGTGAAATTGGCAGAGTCAGGGATTTTTAATCTAGCAAACGCGGTTTCAAGTAAATACAAGTTTGAAGATGCAGGAAAAGCATTTCAAGATCTCAACGAAGGAAAAATCGTGAGCCGAGGTGTTGTTGAGATACTATAAACTAAAGTGTTTTTGATTCAGGTTTGGTAATGACTGCTTCATACCTGAGGTCTTTTTTTATTAGTTGCTACAATCTTCAGAAAAGTTCATTGTTTCTGATTTTTGACTTCCAAGTTGGGTCTGCTTCTATGTTCATAGCAATGTCCGTCCTCTGAGTCGTCCTTTATGAACCTTTTTACTGAGAATCAATAAAGGTGAATAAATGAATGAATGTGATTTGATGTTTTGTTTCAACTAGATTCAAGTTATGTATCGGAGTTACTACGAAAAATATCAGAAGTCTTCTATACAATTTGTAAATTTCTACCGACAAAACTAAAGTCTTTACTATACGGCGAAAAAAAAAACTGAAGTAACTAGACATTAAATCACCACTTTTGTGTTTGCTTTTTGTCAACAATTTTTGTGTTTCTTAACTGTTAAATTTCTGATTTCTTTTCTCATTCACAGTTTTATTCTCTGCAGAAAATCTAAATCTATGAAAACATTTTAAATATTGTCACCTGGTTATTTATGTAAAGCTTGATGAGAAATTATGCAAATTCTAATAATGAATTGATGGTTTTGTTTAAAAAGAACAGTATATTTGAATACTTTAAAAGATATATAAAAATAGTTGGACCAAGTGGCCGAATTACAAATCTACTTTCCATTCTCAGCGTCGGCTGCCTCGTAACGTCACCGTTTTTGGAAACGCAATCCTTCTTCTTCCGTCTCACCGGAATTTTCTGCCTTTTGTCTGCTCTCCTCTCGCCGGCGCTCGCCAAGCTGAGCTCGTCCTCCGAATTTCATTCAATCTGACCGCCTTATCCGGTCAGATCCTTTACGTATTTCTATTTCCCTGATCGTTGATTTCGAACCCAAAAAAAAAAAAACAGATCGTATAGGTCTCGGGCTTTTATCGGAATTTGAAATTGGTATCGAATATTTAGGTTTTTGATTAGGATTAGGGCGCCGTAGCTCTGGGTATGGAATTTTAGGGTTTTCCTCTGGTTTATTGGTCTCTGGAGTTTGATATTTCGGCTTAATTGATCCCCTTTTTTCTGTTTGGTAGTGAAGTCTCGTGTTTTCGTTTCCGGGTGTAGATTAATTTTCTTCTGTTTCTTTGGCTTCGGGTAAATTTTTTCTATCTCAAAGGTGAGAGGAGCCAGAGATTTGGCAAGACGCCAATTTCTGAACATTTGAAGTCTTAGGATCTGAATTTGTTCATAAGCACTTTCTTTGAGGAATGTGTTTGAATTATCAGATGTTCCCTACTCGAATTTTGGTTTGTTTGGGTCTATGATGAGTCATGGATCTTATTCTGTGAAAATTATCATGATTTCCAAGTACTTGATCTTGATAGTGTTTAGTCTTCTCGATTTCTTACCGAGTAAATGCTTTTACATGCAAGTAATTTGGATCACTTAATTAAGTTTCATAATTATTTGTCGATAGAAAGGTTCTTCTGTGAATTGCTTAGCTTTATTTGTAGATAGGTTACATGTACTGTTCGATAAACTCATTTCCTTTGGCTGATTTTCCAAAGTTTTGTTCAAATTTTCAGGAAACATCATCCAACCATAAAGAGGAAACCAAAATGGTTTTGTTTTGTTAGACTCTACTCCACATTGTAAGTACATTTAAGGTAGACAGTACTAAAAAGCAATGGGAGATGGCAGTTCCACCAGATCCAACAGCT
Source organism: Eutrema heterophyllum (assembly GCA_002933915.1). Classification (NCBI taxonomy): domain Eukaryota; kingdom Viridiplantae; phylum Streptophyta; class Magnoliopsida; order Brassicales; family Brassicaceae; genus Eutrema; species Eutrema heterophyllum. The sequence goes on along the minus strand of PKMM01032973.1, from coordinate 70,391 downwards.
CGAGCAGCAGTAGTGAGAAACCAGAGTGGCTGCAACAGTACAATCTCGTTGGTAAGATTGGTGAAGGGACTTATGGTCTTGTTTTCTTGGCTAGAACCAAGACCCCGCCCAAAAGGCCAATCGCCATCAAGAAGTTTAAGCAGTCAAAAGACGGAGATGGAGTTTCCCCTACTGCAATTCGAGAGATCATGTTGCTCAGAGAGATTTCACATGAGAACGTCGTGAAGCTTGTGAACGTCCACATCAATTTTGCAGACATGTCTCTGTATCTTGCCTTTGATTACGCCGAGTATGATCTCTATGAAATCATCAGGCACCACAGAGACAAAGTCGGCCATTCGTTAAACCAGTACACAGTTAAGTCTTTGCTCTGGCAGCTTCTAAACGGTTTGAACTATCTCCACAGTAATTGGATCATACACAGAGATTTGAAACCGTCGAATATCTTGGTTATGGGTGATGGAGAAGAACATGGAATAGTGAAGATAGCTGATTTCGGGCTTGCGCGGATATATCAAGCTCCGCTGAAACCGCTATCAGATAACGGAGTTGTGGTCACAATCTGGTACCGTGCGCCGGAGCTGCTTCTTGGCTCAAAGCACTACACGAGCGCTGTCGATATGTGGGCGGTTGGATGTATATTCGCAGAATTACTGACTCTCAAACCGTTGTTTCAAGGAGCAGAGGCCAAATCGTCTCAAAACCCTTTCCAAGTAGATCAGCTCGACAAGATATTCAAGATCTTAGGTCATCCGACAATGGATAAATGGCCAACGCTTGTTAACCTTCCGCACTGGCAGTCCGATCTTCAACACATTCAAGCTCATAAATACGACAGTGCGGGTCTCCACAACGTGGTTCACCTAAATCTGAAAAGTCCTGCTTATGATCTGTTGTCCAAAATGCTGGAATACGATCCGCTGAAACGGATCACGGCCTCACAGGCACTAGAACACGAGTATTTCCGGATGGATCCGCTCCCGGGACGGAACGCATTTGTAGCCTCCCAACCGATGGAGAAGAATGTGAATTACCCGACTCGTCCTGTCGATACAAACACGGATTTCGAAGGCACGACAAGCATTAATCCTCCTCAAGCAGTAGCAGCAGGAAGCGTAGCGGGGAACATGGCAGGAGCCCATGGAATGGGCAGTAGATCGATGCCAAGACCAATGGTTGCACATAACATGCAGAGGATGCAACCTCAAGGCATGATGGCCTATAATTTCCCGGCTCAGGGAGGGATGAACCCGAGTGTTCCGCTGCAGCAGCAGCGCGGGATGGCTCAACCACACCAGCAGCAACAGCTAAGAAGGAAAGATCCCGGAATGGGTATGTCTGGTTACGCACCTCCTAACAAGACCAGACGTCTCTAAAGATGAAAAGGTAAAGTTGATATCATGAATTTCGGCTTTTTTTCCGCAGCATTAGAATCTGTGTTTTGGCGCAGAAGAAAGCGTTGTGATTTGCTTTAGAGTAGACTAGATTGTAATGCAGCATGTGGTTTCTTGCTATTCATATGGATGGATTCTGTAGTTTTGTAAAAAACATCCTCTCAAGTGTTTGTCTTAATGAGATTTTAATTTTTTAAAGGTCTTTGTTGTTTCGTCAGTTCGAAGTAGTTAACATTGAGATGTGAAGTAAACAGGAGTATTGGAATCTACCAACGTGTCCAAAAACGTGCTAAACTAAATAAATAAAAACGCTCAATTTTGGATCGGAGAGGTAACCGAGGATTTTGCAACGCATGGGGGGTAAAGTCGTATGTTTGCTATCCCAAGAGTTAGGGTTACATCGTGAGACAATAATGAAGGTAGCTTTCGGGGACGATATGGCTGGTTATCTTATGAAGATCAACTACAACAAGCCCTGTCCACAGCCAGATTTGGTCGTGGGACTGCCTCCGCGTACCGATCTCATGATTCGTCGTTGGGGGTTGATTGTGGAAGATGGGGAGGTGTGTGGTTTTAAAAGAGTGTAATGAAAGGTCAATCTTGTTTTTTCAACCTCGTATATATAGGACCGGTCCTAAGAATTTGGGGGTCCAAAACAATTTAATAGAAATTTTAATAATTTTTTTTTTCTTTTGCAATTTGGAGACCAAACATTCATATATATTAGCTCAGTAAAATTTGGGGGTCCAAGACAAATGTTTCACTAGTCTATGTCCAGGACCAGCCCTAAATTAATATATGATCGTTTTGTTACGTGCGAAAAGCTTTGTATCAAAAATCGACGGAAAGTATCTTCGTCCAAACTAACAATCTTTGAAGTTTGAAAGATCAAAAATATCTCCTAATATAATTAGATGAATTGTGTATACCATTAATCCTCTAACTATTAACATGAAACCGAAAACTTAGGTAACACACACATTTCAAAAGACTAGATAAATGTCAGTTCGCCCAAAACCCACTTTGTGTAAACTTATTAATGCTTTTGCTAACTTATTAAATGCGTTAGGCGTCTCATCAATTGTGATCTCAAGTAAGTTATTCTCCTTTGTTAAAATCACGTTTCCTTTTTTTTCAATTTGTGACAAGTTTTGCAGCTTTTGCCGATAGCCCAAAACCCACTTTGTTGTAAACATGAATATTTTTTTGGTAACCTATTAAATGCGTTAGGCGTCTCATCAATTGTGATCTCAAGTAAGTTATTCAATAGGTTTCTCCTCGGTTAAAAATTAAAATCACGTTTCCTTTTTTCCAGTTTGAGACAAGTTTTGCAATAAAGTTTTTTCACCACTTTTGCGATTGTGTGCGTAGATAATGACTTTTGCGATTGCTTGCACGAGATATACAATCTTGATAATATATCTTCTAGAAAATGTAATAATACAAAGTAGTCACTGTATAACGTATGTAATATTACAAATTATAATTTTGGTGTACCTAATGTACAGTTATAATAATAGTTCTTTTATTCTCGAAAAGTGAATTACCTACACCAATAATCCTATATAAAATTTTACCTTAGATAAAATTAATATATAATACAACTTTTATGTTTGAAATTAATTTATAATATTGACTTTTTATATGTCCAATTTTGTTTTTAATTCTTCAAGTTTTGTAATTTTGCAGATTAATTCTCCAACTTTTAAGTGGACAAATTAATTCTTCAAATTTACGTTGATTTCGTAAAATTGGACTCATAAAAAGTCAACGTTAGTGTTTTCGTTTTTTTAGTTAACGTTTACTTTTTTCATACCTAAATTTAATAAGGCAACGTTAACTTGAATATTTAAATTGCACACTCAATAATTGGGGAATAAATCGAGCAATTGCAAATATTTGGAGAATTAAATAAGCATTTTCGTGTGACTGATGCTACTACTTTCAAATGTATCCCCTTTTATTATATAAACCCATTTAACATGTAAACCACTACGATCGATTTTAAAAAAAAAACAATGGAGATGGAGAGAAAACAACACATTTCTCCTTCGTTCCAATGCACATCGCCGGAAGATATCCCCGTCGTCAATCTAAGTAACCCCGACGAAGATCAAGTGGCGCGTGCGATGGTCAAAGCTAGCGAAGAATAGGGGATTTTCCAGGTTGAAAAAAACTCCCTATGTATCAGAAAAGTTGATGTTATGGATTTTTCACATATATTAAGAAAGAATCTTAACTAATCATTTTTTTCTTTTTTTGTTTGATTAGTTTATTGCACGGTTTGGTTTCTAATATTGGTATTAACACCACTTTCTTTTTTATAATTAATGTAGCCTTAAAGACTCATTTTTGGGTCCCTTCATATTTCTACAGATGAGAAGAAAAAAAGGATTAAGAAGAAACAAAAAGAATTCGTATCGTAAAATTTGACTTTTCACCTCCTCTTCCTAGTCTTGTAAAAAGAAATTTAATTAATTAACCAAGTGACTTTGTAAACAAAAGTGCACTAATTACAATGCAGAAAATCAACCTTTCTGATACAAAAATAAAAACCCAGAACATCAACTTTTCTAATACGGAAGGAGTATGAAACATGATTTACTTTTTGTTATGGTTAAATGAGGAATTTTTGTTGTTTTGATCGAAATCCATACATTTTCTATAAGGAGTGCCATAGGCCCATAGTGTCCTCCCAAGTCCTAAGTGAGAATGAAACGTTTAAAAGGCCCACTTTTGTAAACATAAATATTTTTGCTAACCTATTAAATGTGTTAGGCGTGTCATCAACTAAATTGCTTCTGCTTTTTCGAGTTTGAGAGTTTTTGCTATATTACTGATAACTAGGTAACAATCAGCGCATATTTAATTTTAAACTAGTTATATATTTTTTTAATTGTGTATTTTTATTTGCTTGTTTTGTTTTATGACATATTTTTTTTTTTACTTTGTTCGACTGTTGAAAACTTTACTCTATAATATTCAATTAAGTCGAGTGCTAGATCCAATGATTTATTTCCGACTATGTAATATATTTGTCTCACAATAAATCTAATGATCTCAAGTCTCAACTAAACGAAATATCGTTTTGATTGATTATTATTAAAAAGTTGTTGAAAGTGTGTTTCCATTGCTGTTTCTGTCCATGTTGAAAGTTTGTACTTCATCTTCCTCCTTATAAATAGTCTTCAATTTTTTTAGTTATGAGTATTTAGTCTATTGAACACATGTTTATTTTAGTTTGAAATCGTATATATTTGATGACTTATCTTTGATATATTCCTTTGTTTTTTCTCAAATGTTTTGGTCAACGAATTTTTTTCACAAATAATTATTTTCAGTACCCTCTCCTACGTAACCAAATGTTAGTGTATATGTTTTTTTGTGAATTTAAAATATTGTCTTTGATCTTACCTATTTGTTCGTTGTGTAATTTGTTAAAACATTATGGTTGAAGATTATCTCTCCGATTTTCAAGAGCATGAGACTGACCAATGAATGAATCATTCACAAAATTCTCAACAAAAACAAATTTTATATAGTATATACTTCTCTCTTTAAATATTATATAGTAGATATTTTTAAATATAATCATTTTATAAATCTTAAATTCTAAACCCCAAACATAAACCCTTAACCCTTAACCCTAAACCTTATACCTCTAATCTTTAATCATAATCTCTAAATCTTAAATTGTAAACTCTTACACATAAACATCAAATAATATACAAAAAATCCAACATTTACAAATAATATACAAATAACCGTTTAAAAAGAGACTGACTTCTCATTGGTTACTACATTAAGACGAGGATCACAATTTATTTTATCCTCCACCGTTGATAAGATTAAATCTAACGGACACAAATCTTTTTTTTTCTCTTAAACAATTTGCTTACTCTTCTCCCTCCTCCTCTTCGTCTCCTTCCTCCTCTTCTCCCTCTTCTTCTTTAGATCTAATCCCCTTATTTTCAGATCTCGCCGCCGTCAACAACATCTTCTCCTCCGCTCCCTGGCATTCCTCCGCACTCGACGACGCAAAAGGAGTGGTTGAATCGATGCGTCGCGGTGAGTTATGTGCTCACCGCTCACCGTCGGTTATGTGCTCACCGCTCCCGTCCTCGCCGCTCCTTCCTCTGCTTCTTCTTCTCCACGTCGTCTTCTTACTTCTCTTCTTCTCCTCCTCATCTTCTTCAGACCTAACTTTTTTTGTTTCAGATGCAGTGCTGATGCTCACCGTCGGTTCTGTGCTCATCGCTACCGTCCTCCCCGCTCCGCTCCAATGCGCCGCTCCGATGCTCACCGGCGGTTTTGTGCTCACCGTGCCGCTCCGTGCTTATCGCCAATTCGGATGGGTTTCCCGGCGGCGACGTCGCGGAGAAAGCCACGAAACACGGTTTTAGTATTTTTTTAAATTTGTGTAATTAATTAATTTAATAAATATTTTTTGTTTGTATAATTAATAAGACGTGTCAGACGCTGGAAAGCCCATTCTCTCTTTATACTCTTTATATAGTAGATGACTTTTGGGATTTGCATGCACGAGATATACGATTTTTTTTTTTGGACCAATTTTTTACTATATTGATTTTTTTGCTATATTAATGATAATGACCACCGCCGGATAACGCCGCAGACCAGAAAACCTCTGCCGCGAGCTACTCATCACCAATCCAAGGTCGGAACACGGAACAAGACCTCCGCCACAGTGAAACAGGACTACCACCGCCATCGAAGAGCAAAACCGGCAGGGAAATGATGACAGCCGGAGACAACCGCCGAGAACGCCTTAACCATACTCCACGGGGAGCACAGCGGCAAGGGGGAAAGGACCGTTAGATGGAGATGGGGAAGCCACCGGAAAAATTCCGCCGTCCGTAGCTCCGCCTTCCCCGAACGGAACTACTTCACAGCACCCCCACGACTTCAGATCCACCACCGCCGACAAGCCGAAAACCGAACCGCCAAACACCTCCGGTAGAGACACCGCAGAGAGAGCATCAAGAAGAGGACCACCGCCGCATCACGTCCTCACTGAAACAGAGCGAAGAACCACCACCGATGCCACCGCAACCCGCCTTGCCACACCACCGTAGAGCCATGGATTATCTCGCCAATCTTCTCCGGAATAGAGCTCCTCCCCATGGATGAAGCGCTGTCGGTTGCAAAAGCAAGAGGCTTCTCCCTCGACACTGGCAAGAGGCCGGATGCCGGAGAGAAACCTCTGAATCGAATGGATCTGAAAGACGACACCGCTTTGCTGAGTTGAAAAAGAAAATTGCCGCGAGAGATTCTCTCGCGCGACTTCACGAATTTAATAAAAGAAATAACAAAGAAGTTGCATGTTTTGAATCTTCATATACGATCTTGGCAGTATATATTCTAGAAAGAGGAAATAATACAAAATAATCACTGTATAACGTACGCAATAATTGAAGACCTATTATTATAATTTCGGTTTTCCCTATGTACAATTATAATTATAATTATAATAATAGTGAATTTCCTACACCAATAATCCTTCATAAAATTTCACCTTAGAGAAATTAATATATAATACAATATTTTATGTTTGAAATTAATTTATGATATGATTTTATGAGTGTCGTATTGTTTAAATATGTTTTTTTTTTGAAAATTTTAATTTATTGATTATATAAATATTTCAAAAGTTTAGATACTGAATAAAATATAAATATTTGAATTTAAATACGGTTAATAAATTGAGTCGGACAACCCGACCCGTGTCCAAGCCTAGGAATAGTAGTTTTTATTGATAGAAAGTGGGTTGGTAAGAGGCTAAGAGCATCTTCATTGTCAATTTATAAATGGCTCAATTTTCTTTTAACTATTCAAATTAATGGTAAGTTGGATAAGTGACGTGACAAGATATTCGTCTGCGTTCAAATGAAAACTTTATTATAAAAACCCATATCGATCGCAACTTCTCCCTAAATTCAACATCTAAACCACAAAGCTATATAATGTTTACGAGAGCAGAAGAGAGTGAACTGATCAAAACAATGGAGATGGAGAGAAACCAACACATATCTCCTTCGTCTCTCCCATCGGAGAAGGGAAAATCCGCCATTACGTTCCAAGGCAAAGCCATGGACGTCCCTATCATCGATCTAAGTAACCCCAACGAAGAGTTTGTGGCACGTGCGGTGGTCAAAGCGAGCGAAGAATGGGGGATTTTCCAGGTGGTTAATCACGGGATCCCGACGGAGCTGATACGGCGGTTGAAGGAAGTGGGGACGGAGTTCTTCGAGCTTCCCGAGACGGAGAAGGAAGCCATATCGAAGCCTGCTGATTCCACGGACGTAGAAGGTTACAGAACCAAGTACAAGAAAGATCTAGAAGGTAGAAACGCATGGGTCGATCATCTCTTTCACCGCATCTGGCCACCGTCGAGAGTCAGTTACAGATTCTGGCCTAAGAATCCTCCGGAATACAGGTCCGAGATCTATTCAATTTATTTTCTAACTAAAAAGTTAGGAATCACATGCACATCCCAAATAAGATGGAATTTTAAGTAATATATAAAAAAACACTAGTCGTCAATTAGTTTTGAGTCAATAAATTAATGAAACTTAAGATTTAGTACAAATAATTTCCTCCAAGCTAGAATTGAAGGGGTTTTGACAGGGCGGTGAACGAGGAGTACACAAGTCACATAAAGAAGCTATCGGAGAAAATCATGGAATGGTTATCAGAGGGATTAGGTTTACGTCGTGAGGCATTGAAGGAAGGGCTAGGCGGGGAAACGGTGGAATATCTAATGAAGATCAATTACTATCCCCCGTGTCCGTGTCCAGGTCCAGATTTGGTCGTCGGAGCTCCCAATCACACTGATGTCAATGGGATCACACTCCTACTTGCTAATGAGGTTTTAGGACTTCAGGCCTTCAAAGACAACCTCTGGATCGACGCAAAGTATACCTCTTCCGGGATCATCGTCATCATTGGCGATCAATTCCGTGTAAGAATTTTAACAACTTGAAGGACTAGTATACAATTGAAATCGCGATATCAATTATATATATTTATGAACCATGGGTTGTCAAAGTAGTTCCAAATATATATTGGGTTTGGGATTGAGGATTTTGCAGAGGATGAGTAATGGGAAGTATATGAGTGCGGAGCATAGAGCGACTATGGATAAAGAGAAGACGAGAATCTCATGGCCGGTTTTTGTGGAATCTAACCTTGATCATGAGTTTGGACCTTTGCCGGAGCTAACTACCGGCGACGATAATGCTCCTTTTAGACCATGTTTATCGGGAGTTCTTAAGGGGAGTTCGTAGGTTTTTTTGGAATAAAAATCAGTGAAAATCTAAGAACCGATCCTTATTTAAGAATCTTAAGAAGCGGTTCTTAAGTGCTAGGTGTCAAATTTTTATTGGTTTTTCTGTTTTCTCTCTCTCTCCATAGCTGTTGCGCTTCAGTTCTGCCGATTATGCGTGCGGCCGGATACTTTCGTGCTCGAGAATCATCTCTCTAGATCCGGATCTCTCAGGCGCCGGAAACCTTTGTCAGTCCGGTGCTCGTCTGGAGATGAGAACGCTCCTTCGCCATCGGTGGCGATGGACTCCGATTTTGACGCCAAGACGTTCCGTAAGAACTTGACGAGAAGCGAGAATTACAATCGTAAAGGGTTCGGTCACAAGGAGGAGACACTCAAGCTCATGAATCGAGAGTACACCAGTAAGTTCCCCTCTTTGCTGATTTGCGTCCTCTGTTTTTGTTTTTGGTAGTCGAGAGAAAGTACAAAGGAAATTAGTCCATTGATTAATTGAGATGTAATGAAATGGATAAGACTTGCGAATTGGAGTGGTGAAGTTACGAAAACGACAATAATTAATTGGATTGTTTATTTGGTTCCTCAACTGAACCTTACAAGACTGAATTTGGAAGAAGATGTATCTTTGTGGGTTTACAAGAGTTTTGCTGAGGAACATGAATCGATTGGATGGTGATTCATCTTGTTATTGTATTTGACACTCTCAGGTGATGTATTGGAGACACTGAAAACAAATGGATTTACTTATTCCTGGGGAGATGTTACCGTGAAACTCGCTAAAGCATATGGCTTTTGCTGGGGAGTTGAGCGTGCTGTTCAGATTGCATATGAAGCAAGGAGGTTAGAAGAAATGGATGTTAAAATTATTCCGGTTGAGGACTCAAAGAAACAGTTTGATATAGTGGATAAAGATGATGTGGTTATCCTTCCTGCGTTTGGAGCTGGTGTTGATGAGATGTATGTTCTTCTTCTCTCATTCTCCTTCTTGTATCCTTCATCAAATCCTCTTCTTTCATAACAAATCGGAAACAATTATTGATCCAATCTCTCATCTTCTTTCATATCTATGTTTTATTCAAAAAATAAACTTAACTTACAATAAAACAAAATTATAATTTTTTTTTTTTAAGAACCATTAGAGGGGTTCTACCATTGGAGCATACAAAATCAAAGTTTCTTAAGAAAGGTTCTAAACTTAAAATTTATAATTAAATATTCATTAAGAACCCCATTAGGAGTTCTACCATTGAACATGCTCTATGTCTACAAAGACTACAAATTTCGTAAGCTTAAGAAGCTAATTCTCGACTGAGAAAAAATCTCATTATCCAGAAACAGAGGAGACAGATCATCCGTCGTTGTTTCGTTAATGGATTATTTCGTCTGAGTCATAAACTCTATCTGCTTTAGTAATTAATGTTGAAGTTTCAGCTAATTGCAAACTTACTGTCGACGTCTTGTGTGGTGTTTACATATAATGGATTTGAATCGCGTTTGTTCTGCGTTTATATAAGTATCTTGTTTGTTAATAATGGGAATTATTAGAGCAGTTTTTAACTTTTTCGGAGAAATGGAATTAAACTCCAACGTAAAAAAACTATAGAGATGGACTTTTAACTATTTGAGTAAACACAATTCCACATGGAAACCAATCAACCATGAACCATATGTTTTATAACTGTTGTCTCAAAATAATTTAATATTTTTAGTGATTTTGAAGAGAATTTACTAGAATTAGTATAAGAATCATGGACCATAAATTTATATAAATAGATTTAATGGTTGGTACTGTTTAACTCACAAATTTAATAAAATAAATCTTAAATAAAAAATATTTGCCTCAATTTTGATTATTATTTGTTTTTGCCTAAGTTCATCATGTTAATTTGGGAATTTTTAAAAAATATATATTAAAAGAAAATTTAAATTCATATTTTTGGTTATCAACCACCGACACTGCTACACATAATCCAAACTAAGACATGTTAGCAGGTGGTGCCTTTTTCTAAACTAAAAAGAACTTTTTTACCTTTTACACCCTCCCTGAAACACCAAATGACAAACGTTGGACCAAACTTTGAGTTAACAAAAACCTAATCTTTGGGCCTAAACCCTAAACCCAAACCACAGACCCAAGTAAGAGGATATCCCAAAAAACCAATCGATCATAATTTGAAACCCACGTACATACTATGGGGAGGACTTTCGTGGAGCATTGCAACTTCATCACCACTAGAGAGGATACTGTCTTTGTATTCTGCAGTTTCTCTCCGACAAAGTCAAGCTATCTGTCTTCAAAACAGACTAGATCAATACCAAACAGCCGAAAAGAAATGACCAACAAAAAACAGACCATAAAAATCCAAAATTAGACCATCGAGAACCATTCTTACTTTTCATATAAACTTTAAATCGTATATAAATTAATTCCTTTTGTTATGAATAATTAATATAGATCCCATTATAAAACTCATATTCTAGAATGTTCTAGAATATTATAGGTTTACTTATTCCTCAAATTGACTCATTATTCATAGAATAAGACACAATAATTTACTCTCTCTTTTATTCACAACACTTTTTGCATACATTATTTTTTACGTAGAATTTTAACTGGTAATTTTGATTCGTAGAAAGAGGAAGGAACAAAAGAAAGAAAAAAAAAACTGTTTCTCCTTTGGATCAATCGATTGGAAGCTTGAAAAGCCTACAGTATTTAAAGTCCTTGCAGGTGATAGGCTTAAACATAGAAGGATTATCGTCGGTGATGAGCTCCGGCAGTGGTCCGATGACCACATCAGGATCAGCATCGACAAAAACCGGCCACGACATCCTCTGCTTTTCTTTATCCACCGTCACTCTATGCAACACATTCTTGTACTTCCCATTGCTCAGCCTCTACAAAATAAATCCACCGAAATATATATCTTTTTGAAAAATAATAATATAGTGATATTTCATACATTCATAACATGGTTAGCAATTAAGGCTAAAATTGATAAGAATGTCATGTTTTTATCAGACCAGTATCTGATCACCGATGGTGACGGTTATGGCGGAGGGAATGTAGTGGACATCGAACCAGTGGTCGTCTTTGAAAACCTGAAGACCTGGAACCTCATTGGTGAGGATGAGTGCGATTGCGATGACATCGGTGTGCTCCGGCAATCCCAAGGTCGCATCCGTTTTGGGATTAGGCGGGTAATTATTGATTCTCATGTTGTACTCTGTCTTTTCGCCGCCGAGACCTTCCTTCAACGCCTCACGCCGTAACCCTAATCCTTCTGATAAAATCCCCAAAAGCCTCTCCGATAACTTCTTCGTCTCTTCTGTGTACTCCTCAGTCACCTCTCTATAACCAACCATCAAATGAAAATGGTTAAATGAGTTTTTGACAATTAGTTGGAATGTTTATAAATAGATAACATGAAATGAATTAATGTAATAAATGTAAATGGAATGAATGAAGATATGTAGAATAAATGAATAATTTTATCCTAACTAATTAGTGGAGTATTTCTCTGCATAAGATAAGAGTAAGAGATAATTTAAATTTGTTTATTTTCCAGTAGAGCCAATAGAGTATATACTCTATTATTCAATTCTATTCAACGTAAACATTTTTTGATGAATGCTTCATTAAATTTATAGATAGCCATTTGCGTCCTAAGATTCGTCGTACCTATATTGAGGAGGGTTTTTGGGCCAGTAATTGAAATTGATGCACGAGGGTGGCCAGATTTTGTGGAAGAGATTATCGGCCCAAACCTCTCCTTCTGTATACTTGAGATTCCTAGTGTAACCTTCGAAGTCTTTGGAGCTATCTGGTTTCGCTACGGCTTTCTTCTCCGTCTCCGGGAGCTCGAAGAACTGTGTGCCAACCTCCTTCAACCGCCGAATCAGATCCATGGAGATCCCATGATTCACCACGTGAAAGATCCCCCACTCTTGGCTCGCTTTCACCACCGCACGCGACACGAGCTCTTCGTCTGGATCGCTTAGCTCGACGATAGGGATCGTCTTGGTCGGTGGAGGTGTGTATTGGTCTCTCTCAACCTCCATGATTCGTCGCTGGGGGTTGATTGTGGAAGATGGGGAGGTGTATGGTTTTAAAAGTGTAATGAAAGGCCAATCTTGTTTTTTCAACCTTGTATATATAGGGCCGGTCCAAAGAATTTTGGGGTCCAAGGTAATTTAATAGAAATTTAATAATTTTTTTTTTGTTTTTTGCAATTTGGAAACCAAATATTCATATATATTAGCTCAGTAAAATTTGGATTGGCCCTAAATTAATATATGATCGTTTTGTCACGTACGAAAAGCTTTGTGTCAAAAATCGACGAAAAGGTATCTTCGTCCAAACTAACAATCTTTGAAGTTGAAAGATCAAAAATATCTCCTAATATAATTAGATGAATTGTGTATACCATTAATCCTCTAACTATGTAACATGAAACCGGAAACTTAGGTAACACACACATTTCAAAGGATTAGATAAATGTCGTTCGCCCAAAGCCCACTTTGTGTAAACTTATTAATGTTTTTGCTAACTTATTAAATGCGTTAGGCGTCTCATCAATTGTGATCTCAAGTAAGTTATTCTCCTTTGTTAAAATCACGTTTCCTTTTTTTCAATTTGTGACAAGTTTTGCAGCTTTTGCCGATAGCCCAAAACCCACTTTGTTGTAAACATGAATATTTTTTTGCTAACCTATTAAATGCGTTAGGCGTCTCATCAATTGTGATCTCAAGTAAGTTATTCAATAGGTTTCTCCTGGGTTAAAAATTAAAATCACGTTTCCTTTTTTCCAGTTTGAGATAAGTTTTTTCACCACTTTTGCGATTGTGTGCGTAGATAATGACTTTTACGATTGCTTGCACGAGATATACAATCTTGATAATATATCTTCTAGAAAATGTAATAATACAAAATAGTCTAATGGGATTGATTGTATCTTCCACAATCATATTCCAACCTTCTAATTGGAGTAATCATCGACAAGTGATTGGAGTAAATTTTCCCTTAATTTATGTTGTAAATCATTTGTATTTATGAGTAGATATATTTGTATTTAGGATGAGAGAGGCCCAATCGATTTAATCTGAAATTAATCATATAATGAAATATTGTCGAGATTAATGGCTAGACATGCCATTATCTCGAGGGGACGTGTGAAGAATATATCCCACATTGGAATTGGAAAAAGATTTGAGCTAATATATAAGAGATTTGGGCTAATCCACTCATTACTAATTGGTTTTGAGCTGGAAACCCATGAAACTTAACATGTTATCAGAGCATGAGCACACGCAGCCCAACCCGAACCAAAATCAATCCCATTATAGTCATTGTATAACGTATGTAATAATACAAATTATAATTTTGGTGTACCTAATATTGTACAATTATAAAAATTACATATTGTATAACGTATGTAATAATACAAATTATAATTTTGGTGTACCTAATGTACAATTATAATAATAGTTCTTTTGGTGTACCTAATCTACAATTATAATAATGTTGGTGTACATAATGTATAATTTTGGTGTACCTAATGTACAATTATAATAATAATAACGGATGTGTGTGTTATTCTATATTTTAGGGAAAAAAATCCTTTAGAAAATTGGTATTTTTGTTTGCTTTGATCATGTTGTTTTCTTCTTTCATACCAGCTTCTATATTGATTTCTTATTCAGTTTCATATTCTTGAACTTTTGAATTTAAAAAAAGAGACTGCCCAAAGCAAGAAGACGACATAATAAAATCTGTCTAAATAAAAACTAAAATGTGTAGAATTACACAAAACCAGTCTAAAAGAAAATCTAAAAGTCGATCTCAATCTATTTTTATAACCTCGGACGCAACACTCGGTGTAGGTTCAAACTTTGACATTCGGTCAATCAACACATGATCATTTGCCGCTTGCCAAAGATCATATGCAATCTTAAGCCGAGCCTCTTTAATGTTGTCATCGTTCAACAAAGACATGTTTAGTCCAAGCAGGTGACACTCAATGAATTTCAACGCATAGATTCCACAAATCGGTTTTTGTGGAACGGAATCTTGATCACCTCGCCGGACCTTTGCCGAAGATGATCTCTGGTGACGATAATGCTCCCAAATTCAAGCCTTGTGTCTACAGAGACTACAAATTTCTTAAGATGAACAAGCTTCCTCTCGACTGAAAACAAATCTCATAATCCAGAAACTGAGGAGAGATCATGAAGAACTGTTTCTTTTTTTTGGATTATTGCGTGACGCAAATAATCGAGCGTGCAATTGATGTTCATGCCCACTTTTTTTTATTTTTTTGCTAAAAATGTTCATGTTTCAGTTAATTATCAATTTACAGTCTTGTGTGTAAATTTCAATGGTAACTTTTTTATAGCATTTGTTCTGCATTGATTTTTGCTTTATTTTTGGTTTTCTATTACTCACGTAGATTTGACACACGGATTATAACACAACAACCGTACTATTACAAAACCTTTAGGTTCTAAGCTCCGGGGTTTTTATATGCCTTATGCTATAAATAATTACAAACCATTAGGTTATTACAAACCGTATTATTACAAACCATATAATCTTTTTTAAAAACAAATTGACTATAATACTATTTTACCTATCGAATTTACAGAAATTAACTGAAATTTGAGAAAAACGATAATAATACATTTGCCACGAAATGGCAGTTGTCGTTTTAAGTGACTATTGCAAGATATAAAAGAAAACAGAAAAAAAGCATATTAGACAAGAAAAATAAGATTTCATCTACGGATGAAAATATGAAACATGATTTTCTTTTTGTTATGGTTAACCGAGGAATTTTTTGTTTTGATCGAAATCCATACATTTTCTGTAAGGAGTGCCATAGTGTCCTCCCAAGTCCCAAGTGAGAATGAAACCTTTAGAAAGGGACTTATTTGCATAAACTGACGTTTAATCAAAACATATTTTGAGATCTAACATTTTCCAAAATCTAAAAAATTAAGTAACATTTTCTATTTGGAATAACGATTTTACCCCTACTTGTTATTGGTCCGTGTACTGTACACTGTTGATTCACGCAGTACTGTACAAAGGTACGACTGGAAAGTCAACGAGTGTACAGTAAACAAAGTATTATATATTTTCCAATTTTTGTAAAGTGCTAGTTCACAAAGTATGTTTTTAGTAAGTGTCCGTACATGCAAGAGTCCCTTAGAAATGGCCACTTTTGTTAACATAAATATTTTTGGAGGTTCTTGTATGTACGGTCACTTTGTGAAAACATTGTTTATGTACTAACACTTTACAAAATCTGGAAAAATAAGTAACACTTTGTGTACTGTTCACGAAGTATTTGCGTGTACAGTCACTTTCCTAAAACTCTTTTAGTTTTCTAACATTTTGTGTACTGTCCAAAATGATCTAACACTTTCTCTTGCAAAATGACCATTTTACCCCATGTTGATACACGCGTGTACAGTACACCCCTTGCTTTCGTGCGGTATTGTACATGAGTTTGCCTGGAAAGTTAAGGGGTGTATAGTCCACAAAATGCTAGATTTTTAAGCATTTTTTGGAAAATGTTAAAAAACTAAGAAGGTTTTGAAAAAGTGACAAATTAGCAAAGAATCACATTGTTCACGTATTGACTTTTCAGTCATATTCATGTACAGTACTGTGCAATCAACGGTGTATAGTATACAGACCAATAACAAGCATGAGCAAAATCGTTTTTTCAACATAAAAAGTGTTATTTAATTTTTCAAAATTTGGAAAGTGTTAGAACACAAATTATGTTTTGATTAAGTGACGCTGGATGTAAATATTCCATATTTTTGCTAACCCTATGAAATGCGTTAAGCGTGTCATCAACTAAATAGCTTTTGCTTTTTACTTTTGGGATTTGCATGCACGAGATATAAGATCTAAAAGACGCCACAGCTTAGTTGAGTTGAGAGAGAAAATCGCCGCTAGTGAGATCCACTCGCGCTCGCGCGACTTCACGAGTTTAATAAAAAAATAACAAGGAAGTTGCATGTTATGAATCTTTTGAGATATACGATCTTGACAGTATATATTCTAGAAAGAGGAAATAATACAAAATAGTCACTGTATAACGTACGCAATAATTGAAGACCTATTATTATAATTTCGGTGTACCTAATGTACAATTATAATTATAATTATAATTATAATTTTTTTATTCTTGAAAAAGTGAGTTTCTTACACCAAAAATCCTTCATAAAATTTTACCTTAGAGAAAATTAATATATAATACAATTTTTTTTTTTGAAATTAATTTATGATATGATTTTATGAGTGTCATATTTTTTAAAGATGATTTTTTTGAAAATTTTAATTTATTGATTATATAAATATTTCAAAAGTTTAGATACTGAATAAAATATAAACATTTGAATTTAAATACGGCTAATGAATTGAGTCGGATAACCCGACCCGTATCCAAGCCTAGGAATAGAAGTTTTTATTGATAGAAAGTGGGTTGGTAAGAGCATCTTCATTGTCAGTTTATAAATGGCTCAATTTTCTTTTAAATATTCAATTTTAATTAAATAATTAAGTTTTATTAAATAATTAATATTCTTTACTTGAGAAACTTTAGCAATAGATGCCCAATCCAACCGCAACATCAAATTTGGTGTTGTTTATTTATTTATTTTGTTTGTCAACAATTTGGGTGTTATTTTAACACCAAATTTGGTGCTATGGTGTTTCATTTTTTTTTCATCTCCGATTACAACACCAAATTTAATACTAAAAATAANAAGTTATTACGTATCTTAAATATAATATTACAACCGATAAATTGAACTTTAATTAATAAAATATTTTTATGTTTCCAGTGTTTTAATTGAACTTTAATTAATAATATATTTTTAATCTAATCAATTCGTATATTGATTTAGATATTTTGTGCAAATTAAAATATTAATTACAATTAAAATTTCATATTATTAAAAATTAAAAATACAAAAATATTTAAAGTATATTTAATTTTTTAGTTACAAAATTTAATCAAATGATAAACACTAATTTAATTATATCACTAAATGAACAATAAAAAATAAATAATATTTTAATGTTTAGTGTTATGAACGTTTATCCAAAGAAGATTTAGCAAGCATTTATGTTGTTTTGGCGTTCGATTGGAGAAGCTAAAAGACTTTAGTAGTTAGGGAAATAACCAACCACATAGAAAAAAGGTAATATGCGGTGTTAGATAAGTGATGTGACAAGATATTCGTCTACGTTCAAATGAAAACATTATTATAAGGTTAAACGATCTATTTCTTCTTCAGAAATATTATATAGTAACAAATCTACGAAAAGTTTTGATATCGGCCTAGATTTCTTTGATTTAAAAGTTCAATTTATATCCCCACATATTAGAAGTACGAAACTTATTTATCCACCAAATAAAAGTTCGAAACCAAATTACAGACAAACCACAATTAATTTTGGTTTACTATTTACCGATTCAGTTTTAACCATATAAACATAAAACTAAACCAAAATCAAACCGATTACAATCCGATTAGAACCGATTAACCTAAATACTCCCCACCCACCTGAATACCCGATTACAATCCCGAACAAAAAAATCCTTTCATCTCTATGCACGATCGAGAAAAGGGTCAAAATCAATCCTTACTAAATTTGGTGTGCAAAAAAAAACTCGAACTAATATACGGTGTCATTTTCTACCTAAAAGATTAAAAAAATCAAATTTACTACCCAAACTATTGAATCGTACACGGATCCAATATTGACCGAGAAAACGTTAGTCAACCTTCACGGACTGTTGATGTGGCAAACACGTCATTGACACGGTGGATCTGGGTACGAAAACGTCGTCGTTTTAATCTACTAAACTAAAAGAAAAGAACAAAATGAGACGTTGGTACGATGGATTTCACTTTTTTTTTCTTTTTTTATAACAAAAATCAGATTTGTTTTTTTTTATCTTTTAGATAGAAAAATGTACCGTATTTTAGTTCGGGTTATTTTTGGCACACCAAAATTTACTAAGCTCTGAATTTAGTTCTCTTCTGCTATTTGGTTTCTCCATGCCTGAATATTGTTGCATGGCTACACACACTTTAGAGAATACTTAGATAACTATCCGCATGTATGCGGATTTGCAATTTAATATTTATAACCCGTGGAAAAAAAACTAAAAACCAAAAAATAGAAAACAAAATTAGATCACCCGTGAAAATATATAATATATAAATTTAGAAACGAAGTTTTTCGATGAAATAAATATATACCTTGAAGGAAAAATTTGTTGAAACATATGCAGTAAATAGTTTTGGATACGATTATTGGACTTTTAATTTTTTGGTGTGTAATTGAAATACTACCAAATTGTGGTTTATATAGATGTTAGAAATTAGAATTTTATTCCTTTTATGATTAGTAATTAATTATTTCCTTAATATAAATGAAAAAACCTAATGATTTTTTTCCTTTTTTATATTAATTTTGCATTTTATGATAATTTTAATATTTTTATTTTTTTTAGTAACTTTACTTTTTAAGATTATGAATCGGTTATTAAATCTTTTTTGAATTTAAAAGTTTTTTAAATTAATCGATTTAAAACATTTCCATTATTAATTTTAAATTTTTCTTTTTTAATCAACTTTGGCTTTTAGGATAAATTTATTTTTTATTTTTATCTTTTTGTTTAGTAATTTTACTTTTTAGGATTATGAATCGATTATAAATTTATCCTTCTATTGTTAATATTATGTGTCAAAAACTAATTGAATTTTTTTTTTTGAAAATTTCTTTTACACATGTCAGAATCTGATCGATTGACTTGACATGTGGCGTGATAAGACTTTTCTCTTTACGTACATGTACTTTCTCTTATGTAATCATGTCTTATATTAAACAAAAGATTACATGTAGCTTATGGACGAAAAATGTTATGAAAAGTTTTTTTTTTGTGAAATTGAGAAGCTATCAATTTGGTTATCTAGAGGTGGGGAATGAGAATTCCTTTTCTTTTTAGGATTATATTCCATTTTTTAATTTTCTTAATCTAAATAGAAATACTAATTGTTTTTTCCTTTTTTAAAACTTTAGCTTTTTAGGATTGTAAATTATTGTTTAATTTCCATATTCTAAACTGAAATATGGTTTTTCCTTTTTTTATAAACTTTGGTTTTTATTCTTTTTCTTTTTAGGATTGTAATCTATTGTTTAATTTCTTTATTCTAAACTAAATTATGTTTTTTTAAACTTTTGCTTTTATTTATATTTTTTGTTTAATTTTTCTTAATTTAAACATAACTACTATTTTCCATTTACTTTTTAGGATTAAGAATCGATTTTAAATTGTATATTAATAATTTTCGTTTTAAGTTTAGAGTATATTTATAATTTTCATTTTTAAAGTTTGGTCGTGGTTTAAGATTATAAACTTTTAAATTTCCTTTTATCACTTTCCTTTATTATAAGTTTTCCTTACTTATTCTTGTTTTTTTCTTTTTCTAAGATTGTTTTTTTAGTTTAATATTTTTATAAGTTTTTTTTGTCACTTTCATTTATTATAAGTTTTCCTTATTTATTATTATTTTTTTTTAAGATTGCCTTTTTTAGACTATCCTTTTTAAATATTTACTTTAATTTATTATTATTTTTTAATTAAATTGACACATGTCAAATATCTAAATTAACCGTGACAAATGTTACAATCTCGTGATTGAGAATGATCTTACGTGTCATGTTCACGTCGAGAGATCTAACTTTATATAATAAGATATGCTCTTGATATTCACAATATATTTCCTAGGTAAAACTTGAAACAACATCTTCTTAGACTCTGCTTAGACTCTTTGTCCGAAACTGTAGTGAATGGCTTAGTTTCTGCATTTGGGAACAGCATCTTCTTAGACTCTTTGTGGTATCTTGACCTCTCTTCTACTTCGTTCTTTCTTGATATAATTCTATTATGGCAGGCAAGGAGCTTGAGACATACTGGCCTTCTGAGAAACTGAAGATCTTGATTACAGGCGCCTCTGGCTTACTTGCTTCCAACATTGCCCGTCAACTGATTCGTGAGGGCCATTACGTCGTAGCTTCAGAATCGAAGCTAAATGAGCACATAAATGAAGTCTCGTTCTATAATGAATTCCAGCTCCTTGATCTCAAGGTGTTGGAAAACTGCATCAAGCTCACAAAAGGAGTTGATCACATCTTCAACTTTGCCGTATGGATTTCAACCAGTCCTAAAAATCCATTAACATGTACAACTTCACCATGATTGACTTCAACATGATCGAGACTGCTAGGATCAATGGGATTAAGAGGTCAGCATGGTATTTTGGTTTTTTGAGCTACCAGGTTTTTATTTTTTATAAACAGAGTTAAAGATCATAATAACTTTTTGTCTTTGTTTTCTCTGTGTGTTTCAGGTTCTTCTTTGCTTCTAGTGCATGCATCCCTGATATCAAGCAGACTACTAATCTGAGCAAGAAGGCAGAGGATGCTTATGTTTTGTTGAAACTTGCAACCGAAAAGGTGTGCAAGCAATACAACACTGATTTTGGGATTGAGTGCCGGATAGGAAGGTTCGATAACATTCCAGCTGCTTCGGATCAACCCCGCTTCATTGGAGAATGTGTTGAACGTGTACTCAGGTGAGACAGTAGCCCCAAATCTATATGCTTCATTAAAATCTATATGCTTATTTGTGTGAATGTTTTTCATTTGTTTTTAGGTTGACAAGACCGGATCTCCGTGAGCCGGTGAAGATCTGAATTTAGTTCTCTTTTGCTGTTTGGTTTCTCCATGCCTGAATATTGTTGCATGACTACACACACTTTAGAGAATATATCCGGGTTAGATATTTTGTGTTTTAGTAATGTCCTAATATCATATAAGAAGCGTATTAGATCTCTATAAAGAACTTGACAAATAGTTATCAACTTTTAAAATCGTGGATTGGATCTTGTCACTACTATCTTATGTGGGGATTGAGTCCTTTCTTATTTCAAAACTGAAACATGCTATATGGGATCAAACAAGTTCATCAGGTGTTTGATAAGCTCAAAAGTAATACCCTAAAATATTAAAGATTTGTCGTTGCATGCAGTGCTTAGGGGTCGAATCCATAGAGATTCAAAAATCACACAATAGACCAAATAGAATAAAATTAAGCTAAGTAGATCAATGAAAAGGAAATAACAATGCAAATTAAACTGTTGTAAATTCGATGGAGGAAAAATAGGTTCAAGGTATTTCTCATGAAATCAAAAAATGCAGATAAACCAACTAATCAGGATTTAGGTTATGCACGGTTCTTGAACTCAAAACACTAAGCTATAGTTAACCAACTTTCGTTGCGAGAATTATCTAAGTCTAAATCTCAGAATCCCAAATCTCTTTGCAAATCCTAAATATCTAAACCAGTTTTAAAGTTCATGTTTGATATGTTCACAAAACAACTAAACCAAATCTCTTTGCGGATAGCTATTTTGCTCACCCTAAGTGGGAATTGAGTCCTTTCTTATTTCAAAACTGAAACATGTTATATGGGATCAAACAAGTTCATCAGGTAAGAGCCTACCCACAACAAGCCTGAGTCTTTCTCTTCTATTTTGCTTCTCCATCGGCTAAGTGTCTTAAATATAAACTCAATTCTGCGTAATGTAGCCATCCCCAAATATATAGGTCTCACAACCAATCAAGTCATTGTAAGTAAGGAAAGTCGTTGAGCATTTCTTTATAGTTGTAAACTCTTCTGGCAACATTCAAGTGCCAATGCTATGTGAACAAAATTGTCCTATATATTGAAGCATACAATGAATTTGGTCGAAACAATACAAACAGTCCCAACAAAAATACAATGTAAAAAAAAAATTATAATCAAAAACTTCAAATTTATAATGGCTTGATGCCATTTTAGGGCATTTCTCAATTATTTATAAACTGTGTGGGTATTCACCTAGTAATAATTAATTTAGATCACACTTGCAATAAATTGAAACCTATACATTTTTTTCCGTCTGAATCTTTTTCATTATATAATACAAAAGAGAAATACAAAGATGGGATATGGTTTTAATATACAACGCTCTGACAGAACAAGAATATATTCCCGAAAACAAAGCCAGCGAAAAACATATTTTCCCCATAGACAAAGCCATATAAAAGGGAATAAAAAAACTAAAAATTTGCTAGAACCGCTAATGAAACAAAAATACAAAACCGAGCTGTTAAACTAATTCTCACATACGATATTAACAATAAAAAAATAGCTGATTGATTCATAATCCTAAAAAAGTAAAATTACTAAATAAAAAGGAAAAAAAAAACCAAAAGTTAATAAAAAGGAAACATAAAAACTAATAATGGAAAACTTTAAAATCGATTAATAAAAATAAAAAATTAAAGGTAAAGTTATTAGAAAAAAATACAAAAAAAATTAAAAATACAGAATTTTAATTTAGCCTATAAAAACATTAGTAAATGAATAAAAAAGGAAAAACAAAAGTTTAAGAAAATTAAACAATGGATTACTAATTCTAAAAGAAAAAAAATTCTAATTTTTCATATCTATATAAATAATTTGGTATTATATCAATGTTACAAAAAAAAAAAAAAATGACCAATAAATATAAAATTATAAACTAATTTAGTACCTATAAAAAAAAAAAAAAAAGATTTCTCTTGTGCTCTCAGAAACTTGGAGGAACGACCGGAAGAGAAAAAGACAAGCTTTGAGAGTTCGATGTCGAATTCAGCCGCCGAAGAGTCACCGCATAAAAAGAGGAAGACTTTTCCGCCTCCGCCTCCGTTATCGTTGCTGCCAGATGAGATGGTTCTAAGCTGCATGTATCGAGTGTCGAGATCGGACCAGGCGGCCTTATCTCTCGTCTCGAGGAGCTATCGCTCTCTAGTGGCTTCGCCAGAGCTCTACAAGATGCGATCGCAACTTGGTTGCACCGAGAATTGCGTCTATGTATGCCTACTCAGCCCTCCTGACCCAACCCCACGCTGGTTCATCCTCCTCCGTGCGAATCGGCTTCTGAGCCCGATCCCGATCCCGTCATTCCCGTCTCAGGCTCCGGAAGGATCCTCCGTGGTGGCGCTGGATTGGGGGATCTATGTAATTGGTGGATTGATAAAGGGGAAGAAGCCCTCTTCGGATGTCTTGCTTTTAGATTGTAGGACTCACACGTGGCGCCGAGTCCCTTCCATGGGAGTGGGCCGGGTTTCCGCGGCTGCTGGAGTCGTAGGCGGGAAGATTTACGTGTTCGGAGGCTGCTATGACCCGGATTCCTCAAATTGGGCAGAGGTATATGACCCAAAGACCCAAACTTGGGATGCTTTGCCAGCAATGCCGGATCGCAAGACACGCTGTCAGTTAATCCACGACAGTGTGGTCGTGAAGGAGGAAAAGTTTTATGCAGTGGATCTTATGGAAAGAACCTTTTACTACTCGCCCAGTGATAGTAAATGGGGAAGAGGGAATCCTAGTGAAGTGGGAGGAATCGAAAGGGATTGGTGTGTGATTGATAAAATTATCTACTCTTGTGATCGGTTTGGGGTGTTGCGTTGGTGTGAGCAAGTTGAGTTGGAGTGGTCTGAACCAGGGGGGATACTTTGGAAGATGGTACAGGGTTTGAGATCTCTCAAGGAGAGTCTTTCTAGCTCCAGACTGGTCCACTTTGATGGGAGGATCGAGGGTGGTTGGGAGTCCCGTAAGAAGATCGAGTATGGTGTCGACTACATGATGATAGATGCACATCCTGGAGCCAGACTCAGCAAATCTGGTCCTAACCTTGTGCTCTTCTGGGATGTCGTCGAGGGGGATCATCTTGAGATTTGGTGTGCAGAGATTTCCTTGGAGAGACGCCAAGGAAACGAGATTTGGGGCAACATTGAGTGGTCTCATCCTGTCATGACCGTTGAACCTTTCTTACATCACTACAAGGTTTTGCATTCAATTTCAGTCACTCTCTGAACTCGCATCGTCCCTGTTTAATTGTTATTATGCGTCTTCTATCTATATTACATCAGTGAATCAAATAAGTTCTCTTCTATCTATATTACATCAGATTATGCATATTGTTGGTGTTCTGCTAAACTGCTTTCAGTATTCTGCAAACTATTCAGAATCGTTTTTGGAAGTGTATTATAAACATCAAAACATATTTCCCACAATAAATTAACAAAATAATAAATTTTCACTTGCACGCTTAGGAATTACAAATTAAACTATTGGGTCGTAAACACTTAAATTAGACAATCATAATTTAGTTTACAAAAAACTATCATTTGAATCTAGTCTACTAATTTTGGAAACTACTTCTGAAATTCTTTTTGTCAAAGCAAAGATTATTGTCTAGTTAGTGTACTTTGAATCTAGAAGTTAACTCATTTGATTCAAAAACGAATTATTCAATTTATCTAGTTTCAAACAAAAACTGGATTTGTATCTAATTCTGATCACAACGAGTATAAAAGACCCTGTTTTAAAAAAAGCCTTCAACAAAAATGAAGCTTTCTTAACATATTCACATCTTTAACACAAAGATGGAAAGAGCAAACGAAAAAGAAAATTCTTTTGAACGCCTCTGGATGATCAGACAACCCGAGATTCACAAGCTTTCCTCGAGTATGTATAATATATACATGAATCTGTCCAGGCCGAGTAGTTTTTTTTATAACTAACTCAGTTCAGAGTTTTCCTAACTGTAACACTCTTGAAAACAGAGAGCCATTTTGAGACACTGAAAAGCTTTGTCCATCTCCTGCTGTGAGCCTTACCGACCATGCCATTCTCTGTGACATGAAACCGTCGAGGGCACCCAGCAAATCGGATTGCGGTTCTTCTAAGCCTAGAATCTGAGAGCAATTCCAGAGACTGAAGTCTTCATATAAACCTTGTGGAGTAACTTCCATGTCAACATCATCACTGTACTGGCCACTACATTCGGCTGTGTTGTGAATATTTGGCACAAGACCCGTATCTTGGAATTATCTATCTACATCTCTTCCCCACCACACCAGCTCTTCACACAAAAGAAGCTATTTCAAATCTGTCGAAAACTTTTGAAAAACAAAAAGGGGGTTATGCAATTCTTTGCGGTAAGCAGATAGAGACACCACAAGGAAGAATTGGCCATGTTAGTTTGTGAATTTGGGTGCCGCGTCTAGAAACTGCATCTAGACGCAGTATCTGGATGCAGCATCCAGACGCAGTTCGTTAGAAATTACATCTGGATGCAGTTACGTTTATTTGTGTGTTTGCATATTTTATTTGGATACATTTAAAACCAAATGATTAAAAAAGACATGTTTTATGTTTATAACAATTTGTTTAATCTAACGTATATTTACCTGGTGTAGCAAAATAATATTTAAATAACTTATAAAATTTGATTTAATGAAATATTTATATTTAAGAAAATATATTTTTTTATAAAACTTTAAATAATAATAAATGCAGTAAAAAAATATCTAAAAATATTGTCATACATAATTTTTTTTTTAAAGTAATACATAAATAAAATAATCTAAAACACATTACTAACAAACATTTTTTTAATTCAAAACCGCTTTTTTGCGATTTTGGCGGGAAACCGCTACTTTGCGCTTTTGGCGGGAAACCGCTACTTTGCGGTTTTGACGGGAAACCACTATTTTGCGGTTTTGGCGGGAAACAACTATTTTGTGGTTTTGGCGGGAAACCGTTTTTTTGCGGTTTTGGTGGAAATCCGCTATTTTGCGCTTTTGGCGGGAAACTGCTATTTTGTGGTTTTGGCGAGAAACCTCCATTTTGCGGTTTTGGCGGGAAACCGCTATTTCATGGTTTTGGTGGGAAATTGCTATTTTGCGATTTGGCGGAAAACTGCTATTTTACGGTTTTTGCGGGAAATCGCTATTTTGCGGTTTTGGCGGAAAACAACTATTTTGCGGGTTTGGTGGGAAACCTCTATTTTGCGGTTTTGGTGGGAAACCTCTATTTTGCGATTCTGGTGGGAAACCGCTATTTTCGAGAAACCACTATTTTGAAGTTTTTACGGGAAACCTCCATTTTGCGGTTTTGGCGGGAAACCGCTATTTCGCGGTTTTGGCGGGAAATTACTATTTTGCAGTTTTGGCGGAAAACTGCTATTTTACGGTCTTGGCGGGAAACCGCTATTTTGCCCTTTTGGCGAGAAACCGCTATGTTGCGGTTTTGGCGGGAAACAGCTATTTTGCGGGTTTGGTGAGAAACCTCTATTTTGCGGTTTTGGTGGGAAACCGCTATTTTGCGGGAAACCACTATTTTGAAGTTTTTATGAGAAAACTCTATTTTACCGTTTTGTCGGGAAACATTATTTTGTAGTTTTAGTGGAATTTTGCGATTATGTTATAACGACGTAATTTTTTTTTGAAAAAAATAAAATATAAATAATTAAAATTTTTTTTTTTGGTTGAATAATATTTTAAGTTTTGATTGTAATCGTGGATATTTTAGATTTTTATAATTTTAGATGCATTTTGGTGCATCCAAACTCTAGTTTCAAATGCATCTAATTATTTTAAATGCATTTTATTTTGCATCCAATTTTTACATTGAGATGCGCTTCTTAATTTGGCAAAAACGAATTGTATCTTATATGTGCATTTAGACGCAGTTGTTGGATTAAGAAAAGAAGAGCCCCTCGGTGTTGTGAAGCTTTCTCAGTGTGTTATGTTGTGTTGTGGGGTCCACTGAAACCGCGTCAGTGACGAGGAACTCCCAATTTATTTATTTTCTTCCATATGATCATTTTATTCCTAATTTAAACAAAGTTTTGACCTTTATATGATTTATCTGGTCATACTTATTTTTTAAGTTCATCTATCGATAAATCGTGCCAAAAGCATATACGAAATTGATATGATTTGTTGGTTCTGTAAGATGTATTCAATTTTTTTTCTTTTTTTTTGTAGATAATACACAAACCATTCTTCTAGAGTCTAGACCAATCGTACACATCATAAATGAGCAAACAAAGATGTCGATGAGTCGATGACGTACCCATTTTCAATACCAACCCAAATCGTAAATATAAACGCATGATATGAAGAACGAAAACGCAAAAAAAAAAAAAAAAGAGTTTGTCTATGTTATTTTATATTTAAAGCATGGAGTCTAGGGACAATCACAAACCTGTCTCAACTATAGCATATTTAAAATATAATTTACTTCACATTAAATCGCATTATTCAAACACAAACTTGAATCATACTCTAAACGAGTAATACAGGGTGCACTAGTGAAGTATAAGAGATCCTTGATCTACGAACGAACAATGTTTAAAAATATTTATAATCAAACATCGTTTAAGCAATTTCAAATTGAAATTTTGCAGTTCATCAATCGCGCCCCATAAGAGCATGTCAATGAGTCTTTATTTGGGGGTTCTAAAATTTTTTTTATTATTATTTTAATAATTTTCGGATGTTAAAAAAAAAAAAAAAAAAAAAAAAGGACCATTGTCAACGTGACACGTGGCTAGCACCCACCTTGTTTGTTGCTTATTTTAGCAACACTCCTTATTTCTGAACCATTATTTTATTGTTTTTGCACCCCACCCAAGAATAAGGACTCTAC
This sequence comes from Eutrema heterophyllum, assembly GCA_002933915.1. NCBI lineage: Eukaryota > Viridiplantae > Streptophyta > Magnoliopsida > Brassicales > Brassicaceae > Eutrema > Eutrema heterophyllum. Next base: position 42,075 of record PKMM01032973.1, on the reverse strand, counting down.
TAAATACATCAATAGACATGCTCTAAGTAACCAACCATACATCATTACTACCTATAGAGACTTGACGATTTCAAAATATTTATATAACCCAAAATCATCAAGAATTTATGGCCCACGAGAATATTTCTTGGGCTGGACAGGAATATTAAGAAATGCTCACTTGTGTGAAATGAGGATCAATTCAAATCCGACCTAATTAATTACATCATTTATATATATACTAGATTAGGTCCATATATATGCGGGATTTATAATTTAACATTCTCTCTGTTCATAATATAAGATGTTTTAGTCAAAAGTACAAAGTTTAAGAAACTAATTAATTTGATTTATTTTATTTTTATACATTGAAACATAATTTAATAATTAATTAAAGATAATTTGACCAATGATAAAATTTACTGCATAATACTAATAGTCAAAAAAAATTATATTAATTTAATTTTTGCATAGAAACTTGTAAAATTTTCTAAAACATCCTATAAAGTGAAACAAAATAATATCTCTAAAACATCCTATAATATGAAACATAGGAAGTATTTGATAACTCAATAAAAGAAAACAATATTTCATCACCTGTAAAATTAAACAAATTAAGATTGATAAACCTATACGAAATCACACACAATTAGAAAAGCTTAATATATAGAGTAAATGTTATTTATTTATTTTGATTATCTATTTTTATATTATTTTAGTTTCCAATTAAAATTTATGACATGTTTCTAAATATTTAGTTTTTCCTCTTCATATTTGAATTATGTTTACTTTTTATTAGTTAATTACTCTTTACCCTTACATCTATTTTTTTTTAATCGACGTAAGAAAATAAATTTTTTAATTAGTTTATCAAATTAGTAAAAAAGTTATAAGTGTCAAAATATGTCGACTGTCTATTTTCATTTTTTTTTTGCTTGATATCTTTACCTTTTAAAATTATGAATCAATTATAAATTTTTCTGAAATTTTTAATTTTTTAATTTTTTATTAAGTTTGACTTTTATGATAAATTTATATTTTCTATTTTTATTTTTCAGTTAATCTTTTTAGGATACATTTATATTTTCTATTTTTCTTTTTTGTTTAGTAACTTTAACTTTTATGATTAATAAACAATTATAAATTTTTCCATTTACTATGTGTCAAAATTTAATTGAAAACTTTTTTGTACATATGCCATAATCTGATTGCTTTATTTGACATATATTACGATCAGATAAATTATTAATTTTGAAATATTTAGTTTTATATAATAAGATTTTTAAGAAACAATAAAAAAAACACTATAGCTTTTGCTTCAGTAGTACTTGGCTTTCCTCTTGTATGTATTTAAATAGAATAGGATTGATTAATATAATTTGTTTACTGGATTTCATGGTATCACACGGAATGTTTGCAGAATAATTCAGTTTGTTGCCATCTGACATCTTCGCACGAACTGTCTGACTTTGACCAAAAGCTAAAACTCCCACTAGAGATAATACTTAAAACTTCTATTTTTCAATTTCCCCATCACACGCACGTTTCTTGTCTTTTATGTTCGATTGTGTCATCTCTCATCAATACGTATGCAAATCAATATACGAGAAAACTAATAAAAACACACATAAAATTGCGAAATAAGATATCATTAACCCATCAGCCATATTTAAGAATTTATAGCCCACGAGAACACTTCTTGGGCTGGGCAAGATTATTAAGAAATGCTCATTTGTGTGAAATGAGGATCAATTCAAATCCGACCTAATTATTTAAATATTATATATATATATATATATATATTAGATTAGGCCTCCTATATATATATATACAGTATTTATAATTTAATAGTTGATAACTAATTAAAAGAAAACAATATTAGATCACTCATAAAATTAAAAAAATTAAGATTGAGAAGTCCGGTACGAAATCACACACAATTATAAAAACTTAATATATAGAGTAATTGTTATTTATTTATTTTGATTCTCTATTTTTTATATATTATTTTAGTTTCCAACAAAATTTTGTGACATGTTTCCAAATATTTAGTTTTTCTTATTCCTATTTGATTATGTTTATTTTTTATTAGTTAATTACTCATAATCTATTTTTTTTTAACTTTGATGGATTAATTCTCATACTTTTTTTATTTATGTTTGCTTTTTACTCATATATCTATTTGATTTTTCTTAATCGACATAAAAAAAATAATTTTTTTAAATAATTTTATCCAATTGGTAAAAAAGTTATAAATGTAAAAATCTGATCGACTATCTAATTGCTTCGTGGAGCATTGCAACTTCATCACCACTAGAGAGGATATTGTCTTTGTATTCTGCAGTTTCTCTCCGACAAAGTCAAGCTATCTGTCTTCAAAACAGACTAGATCAATACCAAACAGCCGAAAGGAAATGACCAACAAAAAACAGACCATAAGAATCCAAAATTAAGACCATCGAGAACCATTCTTGGTGTCGCTGGCAAAGACCGCTAGGATTGGTACGCATGCTATACTTCCTCTCCTATATTCATCTCACTAATGCTGGCTGCAATTGTGGCTGATTTCGGGATCCCGACAAGGCTTGGCCCGTTATCACTTAAGAGAGTGGGTGGTATTTTCATTTTTAATATACTACTCCACATGTTAAAATTGTCAAGACAAAAAAAAATCCACCACTTGCGCACTAATGCAAATACTTATATTTATATACAATAACTTTTTCTAAGAAAATCCTAGTATTTCTAAGAAAACAAAATTAATACTTAGATATCAATAATCCTTCAGGACTATTTTTCACTTTTGACAAAACTGTGGTAGTTGGTTTATCTTCAAAATTAGGCCCGTCAATTTGAGTTATTGCCCGCGGGTTCGCGGGTTTTGACCCGCCGCGGGACGGGTGCGGGTCAATTGTTTTCAAATGCGGGGTGGGTGCGGGTCGGCATTTTTTGGAGACACGGGTTTACAGGTACCCGCATTTATGTGTGTGTGTGTGTGTGTTTTTTTTTCCAACTGTAACTTGTGTTTTCATTTTTCAAACCCTAATTTTTTTTTTTCTCATCGGCGACGACTTCCCTTTTTTTTTCTTTCTCTTCTCTTCTCTTTCTCTTATTTTTGTAAATCGTTTCTCTCTGCATATCGATCCTTGCCTTCCTTGTCTTCCTCTCCATCTCCGTTGCCTTTGCCGTGATCCACAAATCAGAGATCCGATCCGATGACCGGCCCATCATCCCCTTGGACGAATTCGGCTTCACTCACTCGGGCCGCCTTGAGCTCGATGCCTCCAAGATCTCTCTCTCTTTTCCGACAACAACAATCTCGACAAACTTGTTTTTTTTTTTTTCATAACCTGGGGGTTACCCGCCAGACCCGCTTGACTAATGCGGGGCGGTACGGGTTTACGAAATATAATTCGCGGGTCTAGCGGGTAAAAAAAAAAAAACTCGAACCCACGGCGGGTCGGGTTAGGCGGGACGGATCCGACCCGCTTGACAGGCCTATTCAAAAGCATTCATAAAAGCTCTTCTTACTTTTCATATAAACTTTAAATCGTATATAAATTAATTCTTTTTGTTATAAATAATTAATATAGATGCCCATTATAAAACATATATTTTAGAATGTTCTAGGTTTACTTATTCCTCAGTTCAACTTATTTTTCAAATCTTTGTAAACATATATATATCTCTCATTATTCATGGAATAAGACACAATAATTTCCTCTCTCTTTTATTCACAACACTTTTTGCATACATTATTTTTTACTTAGAATTTTTTTTTTTTTTACATGTAGCATAAACACACACAAACTGGTAATTTTGATTCGTAGAAAGAGGAAGGAACAAAAGAAAGAAAAAAAAAACTGTTTCTCCTTTGGATCAATCGATTGGAAGCTTGAAAAGCCTACAGTGTTTAAAGTCCTTGCAGGTGATAGGCTTAAACATAGAAGGATTATCGTCGGTGATGAGCTCCGGCAGTGGTCCGATGACCACATCAGGATCAGCATCGACAAAAACCGGCCACGACATCCTCTGCTTTTCTTTATCCACCGTCACTCTATGCAACACATTCTTGTACTTCCCATTGCTCAGCCTCTACAAAATAAATCCACCGAAATATATATCTTTTTGAAAAATAATAATATAGTGATATTTCATACATTCATAACATGGTTAGCAATTAAGGCTAAAATTGATAAGAATGTCATGTTTTTATCAGACCAGTATCTGATCACCGATGGTGACGGTTATGGCGGAGGGAATGTAGTGGACATCGAACCAGTGGTCGTCTTTGAAAACCTGAAGACCTGGAACCTCATTGGTGAGGATGAGTGCGATTGCGATGACATCGGTGTGCTCCGGCAATCCCAAGGTCGCATCCGTTTTGGGATTAGGCGGGTAATTATTGATTCTCATGTTGTACTCTGTCTTTTCGCCGCCGAGACCTTCCTTCAACGCCTCACGCCGTAACCCTAATCCTTCTGATAAAATCCCCAAAAGCCTCTCCGATAACTTCTTCGTCTCTTCTGTGTACTCCTCAGTCACCTCTCTATAACCAACCATCAAATGAAAATGGTTAAATGAGTTTTTGACAATTAGTTGGAATGTTTATAAATAGATAACATGAAATGAATTAATGTAATAAATGTAAATGGAATGAATGAAGATATGTAGAATAAATGAATAATTTTATCCTAACTAATTAGTGGAGTATTTCTCTGCATAAGATAAGAGTAAGAGATAATTTAAATTTGTTTATTTTCCAGTAGAGCCAATAGAGTATATACTCTATTATTCAATTCTATTCAACGTAAACATTTTTTGATGAATGCTTCATTAAATTTATAGATAGCCATTTGCGTCCTAAGATTCGTCGTACCTATATTGAGGAGGGTTTTTGGGCCAGTAATTGAAATTGATGCACGAGGGTGGCCAGATTTTGTGGAAGAGATTATCGGCCCAAACCTCTCCTTCTGTATACTTGAGATTCCTAGTGTAACCTTCGAAGTCTTTGGAGCTATCTGGTTTCGCTACGGCTTTCTTCTCCGTCTCCGGGAGCTCGAAGAACTGTGTGCCAACCTCCTTCAACCGCCGAATCAGATCCATGGAGATCCCATGATTCACCACGTGAAAGATCCCCCACTCTTGGCTCGCTTTCACCACCGCACGCGACACGAGCTCTTCGTCTGGATCGCTTAGCTCGACGATAGGGATCGTCTTGGTCGGTGGAGGTGTGTATTGGTCTCTCTCAACCTCCATGATTCGTCGCTGGGGGTTGATTGTGGAAGATGGGGAGGTGTATGGTTTTAAAAGTGTAATGAAAGGCCAATCTTGTTTTTTCAACCTTGTATATATAGGGCCGGTCATGAGAGCATCATTATTGTAGAAACCCAAATGAGTTTTTTAAGTATTATTTTAATATAAATATGAAGTTAAGAAACTGTGTTAAGAAACTTCTGTTTTTGCTGTTTTATTGGTAGAGTCCCTAATGGGGTTCTTAAAAAAAATTTAAATTAAATTATTTTTTTTAAATAGAATTTATTTTATTAATTAAACATAACTACATACAAATATTACATTTTAAACATAGATTTTAAAAAAAAAAGCAAAACAACATTCAATTATTATTTTGATCACGTCCAATTTTTTGCCAGATATGCTCAACCAAATCAGTTTTCAATTTTAAACATAGCTAATTCATTAATATTTAAAAAAAATTTTATAATTTTAAAGTTGAAGTTATGAAAAAATTTTTTTTTAAAAAAAGTTAAGAATTTTTTTTTTAAGCTAAAGTTAAGAAAAAGTAAAAAAAAAAATCTGGCAAAAAAAAAAATTCCGACGAATTAGGGGTTGACACGTGGCTAAGAACAGTGTAAGAACCCTCCTAAGAACCGGTTCTTAAAACTCTTATTTAAGAACCGGTTCTTACACTGTTCATAATTTTTTTTTTTTTTTTTTGGGTTAAGAACCCCTTAAGAACCTCCCAATAAGAATTTTGGGGCTCAAGGCAATTTAATAGAAATTTTAATAATTTTTTTTTTTTTGTAATTTGAAGACCAAATATTCATATATATTAGCTCAGTAAAATTTGGGGGGCCAAAGCAAATGTTTCACTGGCCTATGTCCAAGACCGGCTCTGTTAATATATGATCGTTTTGTCACGTGCGAAAAGCTTTGTGTCAAAAATCGACGGAAATGTATCTTCGTCCAAACTAACAATCTTTGAAGTTGAAAGATCAAAAATATCTCCTAATATAATTAGATGAAATGTGTATACCATTAATCCTCTAACTATGTAACATGAAACCGGAAATTTAGGTAACACACATTTCAAAGGACTAGATAAATGTCGTTCGCCCAAAACCCACTTTGTAAACTTATTACTCTTTCCGTTTCACAAAAAGTGTCATTTTAAGGTTTTATTTTTGTTTCACAAAGAATGTCGTTTTATGTTTTTAATGCATAATTTTGAACAAAAATCCAGTTTTAACCTTATTGTTTTAGTGTATTAATTAGAGAGAGAGAAAATTTGTTTAGGATATTAATAAGGGATAATATTGAACTTTTAATAGTTTTTTTAATATGTGTGAAATATGTCAAAATGACACTCTTTGTAAAACAGATAGAGTAATGTTTTTGCTAACTTATTAAATGCGTTAGGCGTCTCATCAATTGTGATCTCAAGTAAGTTATTCTCCTTTGTTAAAATCACGTTTCCTTTTTTTCAATTTGTGACAAGTTTTACAGCTTTTGCCGATAGCCCAAAACCCACTTTGTAAACAAGTTTTGCAACCGTACACCATTGATTCGCGCAATACTATACAAGAATATGACTGGAAAGTCAACGAGTGTACAGTATATAACATATTTTCCAATTTTTGAATTTAAATACGGTTAATAAATTGAGTCGGACAACCCGACCCGTGTCCAAGCCTAGGAATAGTAGTTTTTATTGATAGAAAGTGGGTTGGTAAGAGCATCTTCATTGTCAGTTTATAGCTCAATTTTCTTTTAAATATTTAATTTTAATTAAATAATTAAGATTTATTAAAATATTAATATTCTTTTACTTGAGAAACTTTAGCAATGGAGATGCGCTAAGACTTTAGTAGTTAGGGAAATAACCAATCACATAGAAAAAAGGTAATATGCGGTGTTAGATAAGTGACGTGACAAGATATTCGTCTGCGTTCAGATGAAAACATTATTATAAGTACACCCAAAGTTTCGACATCGGTCTAGATTCCTCTTATTTGAAAGTTCAAAACTTATATTCCCACAGATTAGAAGTTCAAAACTTATTTATTCATCAAATAAAAATGCGAAACCAAATTACACACAAACCACGATTAATTTTGGTTTACTGTTTACCGATTCAATTTTAACCATATAAACATGAAACTAAACTAAAATCAAACCGATTACAATCCGATTAGAACCGATTAACCTAAATACTCCCCACCCACCCGAATACCCGATTACAATCTCTGAAAAAAACAAAAAAAAAATCATTTCCTCTCTCTGCATGATTGGGAATATATTCCACATTGGACGTGAGAAAGGATATGAGCTATATAAGGAATTTGGGTCAATCCACTCATTGTCAATTGGTTTTGAGTTGAAAACCCATAAAACTTAACATGGTATCAGAACCCGAACACAGCCCAACCCGAACCAAAATCAATCTCATTATAGTCATTGTATAACGTATGTAATAATACAAATTATAATTATGGTGTACCTAATGTACAATTATAATAATAGTTCTTTTGGTGTACCTAATGTACAATTATAATAATTTTGGTGTACCTAATGTACAATTATAATAATAATAACGGATGTGTGTGTTATTCTATATTTTAGAAGAAAAAAAGTCCTTTAGAAAATTGGTATTTTTGTTTGCTTGATCATGTTATTTTCTTCTTTGATACAAGGTTCTATATTGATTTTTTATTCAGTTTCATATTCTTGAACTTTTGAAAAAGAGCAGAGACTGCTCAAAGCAAGAAGACGACATAATAAAATCTGTCTAAATAAAAACTAAAATGTGTAGAATTACAAAAAAAAACCAGTCTAAAAAAATTCTAAAAGTTAATCTCAATCTATTTCTATAACCTCAGACGCAGCACTCGGTGTAGGTTCATACTTTGACATTCGGTCAATCAACACGGGATCATTTGCCGCTTGCCAAAGATCATATGCAATCTTAAGCCGAGCCTTTATAATGTTGTCATCGTCCAACAAAGACATGTTTAGTCTAAGCAGGTGACACTCACTGAATTTCAACGCATAGACTCCACAAGCACACCTACTCTTATTAAGGTGAGGCTGCATCGGCACATAAATGATTGAATATTGTGTAATATTCATATGTTTCCTGTTTTTTGGTGACTAAGTTCCTTCACCATCCGAGGAATGATGACTGCGAATGCTTCCACGTGCCTATTGTTTTTCTTGCATGAACAATCGAAGACTTCAATTGTTCTATGCACGAAATTATTGCACAAAGAAATCCAGTGATTACCATTTACATGAATCGGAGCGTAGACACGATGAACGTCGACATCCCAAACTTTTTCCGTAATTTAAGAGCCAAGTATCCAATTTGTATCCCTTCTTATTCCCCACCAATTTTTTGTACGCGCTATTGATTTTGACGCCGAATAAACAGTTCATGAAGGCAACTCGATCTGGTTTCCATCGGCGCAAAAATGTGTTCTCCCGGAATAAGTACATACTTGCGTATATATCCTGAAAAATGTATAACCTGTATATATGTTGGGTTTTATGTAAAATTTCTAAGATAATATTTAGTGTAATACTTACCGCGGAGTGAAGCCATTCTTTTGGTTGAATTATACGATTAGCTAATTCAAAGGAAAAAACACTTGGACCAATCTATAAATCTCTGAAATAGTAAAACAAATACCAAAAAATTATAACTTAGTCGAACATGGAATGTATAAAATTCCCAAAAATAAAGTTTTGGGAGGACTTACTTTGGCGACATAAACCACTCTTGTAGTTTGGCCCATGAATCGTTTGACAAGTAAACCAATGGGTATCAGCATCTTGTTTTGGGTTTCTTCTATGGTCTGGCAATTCTAATTTGGTGAAGGGTGTATTTGTGGACTTTTCACCATGCGTTTTTGGTTCTTCGACCTTTGAAGGTTACGTTAGATCAAAATCGGTTACAAATGAATCTTGAGAGAGATGGCCCATGGTTTTTTGGAGGAAATCTTGTGCACCCATTCTAGATCGATATCTGAAACCTGATTCAAAAGTACTTCATGTAGATTATCGGTTACTCCATCTAATATTTCGACCTTTTAATACATAAAAGATCAGTATTTATAACATTAACGATAAAACATGAAAGACATCAACTAAGAACGTTAAAAATAAAAAATTTGTCCACATTGTTGGAAAGAAAATCGTATGTTCCAAACAGTTTAACATATTACATTGTTATGTATCATTACAAAGACGTACTCATAATATGTCACAATCTCATGTTACAAAGAAACATTCAATTTTGATAAACCAACAACTCACGATAATCAGTTTTGATAAAACATAAAGTAATCATGATTTAGAGTTTCTTGTCTTTCTTACCATTTTGTTTGCCTGAAAAGTCTCGATAGTGGAGGGAATCAAACCGGTAGATGGCTCTCCGTTGTTTCTTGTCTTTCTTACCATTTTTTGGGCTGAGAAGTGTCGATAATGGAGGGAATCGACGAGGTAGATGGCTCTCCGTTGTTTTTTGTAAATCCTGTTATAGTGATGGAGGCCCTAAGCTGTGTGGAGTGATTCTCTAATTTTCCCAATCGGTCATCAATTTTCTTTTCAAGTTTCTCCTCCAAAGTGGTGAATGAAGCATGAAACATTCCTTGAATAAAGACTCCATGTCTTCATCAAGAGTGTTTTATTTTTCCGCTGATCGTTGACACAACAATTTGTACTTGCGTGTCTCTGCACCACGATCACCCAGCCTTTTCTTGCCACGGTTCGAACCAGCTACTGAGCTATCTACAGTAGTTGGAGTTCCAACTTCACTTTCATCATCGACAAACTCATTCTCTGCATCAGCCTTTGTAGCTTGGACATTAACAACCGAAGATGTGTTACATGCTTCTTCAATTTCCCAAATATGGTGATTCCAGTTGTTTCCCTCACTGATCATCGTTTTCATACAATTAACTCTGCCATCAGCTATTTCATTAGCCCTTAAAAATTCACCGGAATTAAATATATCGAAATTCCTTGTAGAAACATGTATGGATAGAGAACATCCTACAAAAAAAAAAAAAAAAAAATGGTTAGACTCGTATGGAGAGAAATAAAAAGTTATACGAAATGAATTGTTCTTTTTAAGAAACACTACTCACCTCCTTTCTAAAACTGCTCTTTAGTTGCATAATCTCTTTGTACGATACTCTCGCAGCTCCTCTCCACTTAGAGCATCTAGGAACTTCTGTGATATCATTGGTGAGTCTTTGGCCCAACAATGTACTAAAATCTGGAATTGCCTCCATAATCCAGATCTAAAATGCTAATGAGAAGCCTTCCAAAGTGTAGCCTTTGGTCTGCGTCAGCCTCACCCGAGTTTTGATGATGTTCTCAACTAGATGGGCAAATGCGTGACGATCCCATGGGTACTTCTGAAGCTTACCAATATCCATCACCAATTTGATGTATGTGTGTGGGATATTAACCTTCGCATCCTGCGCCATTACCAATCCTGCAATAATACACAAGTACACCAACCTCAATCTGTCCTCACACTTCTAATTGTTAACACCTTCTAGGTGTTCCTCTAATAACTTCTTTATGCTAATTCATTTGTTACTCATTAGCAAATTACTCCAAAAACCACCATCATCTTTTCATTTATCGAAGTTGCAGTTGTCAACGTCTTTGTAGTTGCCGTAACTGCGTGGAATTCTTGCAGAGAAAAACGTAGAGGCCTCCTTGCATCATGATTCTTTTCCATAATGAGTTACTTACACATGAAGTTGTGGATTAATCTCGCTGAATACCCGAGACCGTTTTCATGAATTGCCACAATCGGACCAAAGACTGGATCGCTCAAAACTTTCTTGTACTCATTTGGCAGCGCTGCCTTTAGTGGGGTTAGAATCGGTATCATGCAGCGGTTATTAATATTTTCTACTTGCGGCTCACTTCCTGGCCTAAAGAGCAGTTTTGGCAACTCCAAATCCATACCTACAAAGAAAAAAAAAACCAACAACATCTATTTAATTCGCAATAACATCAACTGACACAAAATTCACAAAAATTTATAAGAGGTCAGATTCAAAGGTGTCAAAGAACCAACAATTCCATGTATACAAACAAGAACAGAAATGCTACGAAAACAATTATAAACATCTGTTTAATTAGTAACTACTAAGATCAATAAACGACAAACAATTCTCCTTTCCAAAAAGTCTCAGAAGAATGATGAAAGGATCACTAAACCCATGACTAAGAAAATTCTGAAGCAAATGAAGAAAATGGTTAACAAAGAAAACTAAGTCAGTACAGGAGAAGAATCATTTATGTAGCTAAAAGAAAATGGAGAACAAATAAAATTCTGAAGTACAGGATCGAATCATTTATGTAGCTAACAGACTAATAAGAGCTTGATCATTGTAGACTATCAAAGCATATTTGTAACTTGTCAAGGAAAAAAAAACAGTAAAAAAAACAACACATGCATAGCAGCTAAACAAAATCAAGCTCAGAATCGAGATCTAACCTGTAATAGAGAGATTTGCAAGCCCTGCAAGAAGAAAAGTAAAAATACAACTTGTTAAACGATACACAAGTCGAGTAAAAATACAACTTGTTAAACGACAACAAAATAATGAACCTAAAAGAGACAGGTTGATTGAAAGATCCAATGTTTAAAGCAGATAAAAATCAAATGCTTAGTCGAATGTATACAAAAAACATGTATCAGAGTAAATGGAGAAGTACCTTATCCAGATAGTAAAGAGATGATGAGTAGGAGTTAGGACTTTAACACCACTTCTTGCCTGGAATAAGAAAAATGAAAAGTTAATATCATGTGCCTGCAAGATATGAGTTAACTCAAGATGTGTAAAAGACACTAATAAGAAGTTTCAGGAAAGCAGAGAAGATCAGTATATGTATCAAAAACACTGGTTTTATATAATATTCATATATATTAAAAACTTTGAATCTGTCTTCTTCCGATAATACTTTGAATCACTAACAGGTTTGATCACCGTGGTAGTACCGTGTGTTCAATCGGTTTAAATTCAAAACTAAAAAATTCTATTATGTATAGTCGTTCTCACCGTGGTAGTACCGTGTGTTCAATCGGTTTAAAAAAAATATTAAAGCAAAGAACTCTATAGGATTAAGTTCCATAACATAAAGTCATAAACCATTACATTAACAAAACGGATGATCTCCATCATACAAAAATCTCAAGCTACCGGTAAAAAACCAAAAACAAAATTAAAACTTACTACAAAAGAATTATTTCATCCGTTCATCAAACCGCACGTACACAACATCCTCAAAACAGAGGATTGTGAAACGACGATACTCAGCATTGAGTTCTAGAATACTCTAGATCCTACCGAGGACCCTCTCGGCCGCAGAAATCGTGAACTGTATATCCTCGGGAGTGTGAGCCAAGCTCGTAAACCCGGCCTCGAACTGAGACGGTGCAAAGTAAACACCTTCTTCTAACATTCCCCTGAAAAACCTACCAAACTTCTCGGTGTCGCTCTTCTTTGCGTCCGCGAAGTTGAAGACCGGTCCTTCCGCGAAAAAGAAACCGAACATCCCGCTTATGTAACCGCCGCACATTGGATGCCCAGTTTTCTTTCCGGCTGCTAATATTCCGTTAGTTAGTTCCTTGGTGATCTTGTCTAAATACTCGTATGTTCCTGGCTGCTTTAGCCGCTTCAGCGTGTGAATCCCCGCTGTCATTGCCAGCGGATTACCACTTAGAGTCCCGGCTTGGTACATAGGTCCTGCGGGAGCGACCTGCAATGAAAAACAATTACAAAAATATTATTAACTACAATGCTTAAAGTTTAGTTAATAATATATAAACTAGTCTAGGTGCAGATCTTACCATCTCCATAATATCTCGTCTTCCACCGTATGCTCCCACAGGAAGACCGCCGCCGATGATTTTTCCAAGAGTTGTCAAGTCTGGCGTGATTCCAAAGTATTCTTGGGCTCCACCATAAGCTAAACGAAAGCCAGTCATGACTTCATCGAAGATGAGAAGAGCACCATTGTCTTTTGTCAGCTGACGTAAACCATTGATGAATTCAGGCGTAGGAGGGATGAATCCAGAGTTACCAACAACAGGTTCGAGAATAACCGCAGAAATCTCGCCTTTATGCGCCTCGAAAAGCTTCACAACAGCTTCGATATCATTGTATGGAGCTGTTAAAGTATCTGAGGTAGCTGCTTTAGGGACACCAGGAGAGTCCGGTAGCCCTAAAGTGGCTACACCGCTACCAGCTTTAACAAGGAAGGCGTTGGCATGACCGTGATAACATCCTTCGAACTTGATGAACTTTTCTTTGTTCGTGAAGGCTCGGGCGAGACGAAGCACACCCATACATGCTTCGGTACCGGAATTAACAAACCGAACCATTTCAATGCTCGGAACAGCTGATATAACCATCTCGGCTAGAACATTCTCTAAGAGACAAGGAGCACCAAAGCTTGTTCCTTTCTTCATCGTCTCAGCTAGAGCCGCAAGAACCTGCACTAGATCCGTGCTTTTTTATCAAAACCCAAGCTCATAAAATTTCTGTTTTCCAAGAAAGAAACGAGAAATGGTAACCTCATCATCGGCATGGCCAATTATAGCAGGTCCCCAAGATCCAACGTAGTCAATGTATTCATTTCCATCAATGTCCCACATCTTTGAGCCTTTAACGGAATCAATCAAAACGGGTTGTCCACCAACGGATTTGAAGGCCCGAACAGGGGAATTCACACCTCCAGGCATTAAATTCTTTCATGAAGAGCAATCAATTTTGCCAATAGTCAGGATTATTACAAGGTACCAATGAATCACATTTCTATGCGCAAAACGATGTATTAGAAATCCAAGTCAAGCCTACGGAGTAACATGTAACTATTATGTACCATCTGCTACTAAAAGAAACACAAGCAAGAAAGTGAGTCCTTTGCACCAAAATCTGATCATTTCATCCAACTCTAACAAACATTTCCTTACCACTGCATTGCCAGGGTTCTTAACACGAAGAACTTGGCTAATCAAAATTCCAATGGTTACTCGATTCAGACAAATTCTGGAGGCTGTGAAAAGAAAGAGACAAGCTTGCGATTCTCACGATTTGATCATTCTGGAGAAAATCAGAGACTATAATAAACGAGAAAATTTGACAACTTCTCTCAAGTTTCATCCAAACTTTGACCAGAATCAAAACGAAATACAATCAATTGAAACACGGGTCACCAAAAACCAAGAGTATCGATCGAACGAAATCAATTCTATATCACTAACCTTAGCAGCATTGAAAGCTTCCTCGGATTTCTGAAGGGTAAAACTCTTCTTCTTCTCGTCGACGGAAACAGACATCTTGATGCAGCAACGGTTAGACGGCGAAGAAGAAACTCTCTTCGAGATCTTCGAGGAACACGAAAACCCCAAAGCAGTTCCCGATCCCGTAAGCGTCGCCGACATCTTTGCTCTCTCTCTCTCTCTCTGAAACTCGCGGTCGGAGTTGGTAATCGTAGTGGGTGGGCTTCTTAGAGAAGAGTCAACAAGATAAGGCGATGGCGAGCCACCGGGTTTTTATATGTCAATACCGGGGGATCCGACCCGGATACCGAATTCTATCAAATGGATACTAATATTTTAATTGATTGTCAAATAAAATGTAATTTTGTGTTATACTAATATTGATTTGGAATGGAAAAAAAATTATGTGTTATGCAATTTATTATTTTAGATATGAGTTAAAATCTTACAATTGGGTGTTTTACAAACTAGATAATTTATTTTTTGCTAAAGTTTAACTCAAATATGAAAGTTAACCTTTGTTTTTTCAGATTGGTTTATGTAAACAGATTGAAATTTTTTCAACAAACGAATGTGCTTACGACTAACTACTATTCTTTTGTTTGAAACTGTAATGCTTGTAGAAGTTGGATTAACTCAAAGATGAACTTAATTAAACCTTTGTTTTTAGATTGGTTTATGTAAAAAAAACTTTATAATTGAAAAACTTTCTTCACCTAGATCACAACCGAAGACGCTTACGACTAATAACTATTCTATCAATTATGTTTCTAGCAATCAAATCCCAATTTCTTGTGGGATAAAGTGAGTTTTGAGTTAATACCGGATCGGTTTTATATATTAAAAGAAAAAAAAATCTAGAATACATATTTGAAAATCATGAAAGTACACAACACATACGAAAACTATATAATAGACATTAAAATAAGTTCGAAGGACAGATTCTTCTAATGTTCATTACTTCATTGTGTATTGTGTGCATCAATGTGAGTATGAATTACGTGTTGAAATAGCGATGAAGGATGTAGAATTGGGCTAAGCAATGCTTGAAATGGCTATGTATAATTATACGAAGCTGCGCACGTTTTCCTTTTTAGTCTATTCTTGACTATTTGTTAATATGTTCATCGGTGAATGCCATGATTAAATTAAGAGAAAAGATAGATCGAGTCGAAGATTTACCAAATGGATTTTAGTATAGTAGCGTTTTTTTTTAATAAAAAAAATTGGCTTTCCTAGTATGTTTAATTCGATTTCTGCTTGGAAGGGATGTTGATTCTTTCGAGATGTATTACAAGCCGGTCTCTAACCAAAAGAAATTTAAAACATTTCATTTGGAGTCTTTCACATGGATATTTCAACTTGTTAAAAAAAAAAAAAAAAATAGATAGGTATTTTTAATAATTGAGAAATTCACCCCAAAAATTTTCTCAACTATTTGAGAAACTCACCAAATTAATTTTTTTTTTTAACAAATTAAGATATGTATGTAAGAAACTTCCAATAAAGATGCTCTTCTGATCAATTGATCGTAGTAATATATTTTTTTCGCTAGATATGGTTAATATACACATATATGTATACGATACAAGTATACGAAAAGTATAACTACAAGGTAGAAAAGAAGATAAAGATTTGAGCTCTTAACAAACACCATTTTAGTAACACAATAACTTTCTTCTTTAACCAGAAAAAAAAAAAAACACGCACAATAACTTTCTTTATTAAACTTGATCTTAACATCTTAGTTACATTTTGCTACACCGACGAGCAATATTATATACGACCACAAACACGTAATCGATCATCCATTATTTATTTATTTAGAAATCATAATTAATTCAAACACATACATAAACCATATATAACTAATTAACTATATTCATATATCCATTAGCCCTTCGAACACCTTCATAGCCGAACCAGGAAGTCCGAGCAACACATTAATACTCTTCGTGTCGCTGCCACATGGCAAAAACAGAATCACTTCCTTCTCAGGTAAACCGACCGGTCCAGACACCACCGGTTCACCCCAACCGAAATCTTTAGTATGAAATGACAGTTTTGCCCACGACGTGATCAGAAGCGTCGCCGTTAGACTCGGCCTAGCCCGAGTCACCTCAAAGTAATCAATCGCTGACCTCATGAAGCCGTCGTTGACCATTTCAACGGCTCTTTTGACCAAACCCACCGAATGAGAAAGAGGGTTTAAAGTCACGTCACCAGCCGTTGTAACAGAATAAGTGAAGACAATCCCGTTTCCTGAATATCCTTTAGGAAGTTCCGGAACGAATCTCGACCGTCCATCTGCAGCAAAGAGAAGTTTTATCCGTTGGTCTGGTTTAAGCCCTAGGGCCTGACAACGAGCTCTCCATAGAAATCCAGTTAGGGTTTGAAAAGTCGTGGATCTTGTCTCTGCCATGATCTTGAGCTTCTCGAGTTTTTCGGGTCCGAAGAGGAAGGATTTGTAGACGAGTTGCTCGTCGGAGTAGAGTTTTCCGGTGCCGGAGATGTCATCGATTTCCTCGAACTCGTTGTGTGGGAAATCGATTTTTGGTGGGGTCCGGGGTTGGAGAAGCGTGCGGTCCAAGAAGGGTGGGGCCGAGAGAGGGAGGCCACGAGCAGTCTCGGCCCAAGAGTTGAGGAATTCCATGGCTGCGATACCATCGAACATGTTGTGGTTCATGCCTAGGCCTAGCACGAATCCTCCACATTTGAAATTTGTCACCTAATAATCAAAACAAAACAGTTGTATAGAAGCATAGTTGTTCATTTTTTATTTATTTTTCGACGAAAGACATATTGCGATCAACTACAAGTAAGTAAGTAGTGTAAAAATTACTCCGTTGTGTCATTAATCCAGATTCAAGCCTAAGATTGTGCGTGTGACCAAAAAAAAAAAAGTTTTATTTAGTCGTATTAGGTATGTATTTTCTATATTATTAAAACATGCATGTTCTTTAATAAAAAAAATTATGTGCACTAGAAAATATTATAATAAAAAAGGTAAGAAAATGTAATCAACATTCCACCAAAGATATTATCAAAACATATATATTCTTTTCGTTACTTTTATTTTATTTTGCAACATTCTCTTTTCTATTTTTATATATAAAAACTAAAACCTTAATAGAAATGTAATTGTATTTATACTATATATAAAGAACATATATAAATAAATACTCTTATTTTAATTTTACGAAAACAATGTATATCTATAATGATATATGTAGAATTACTTACAGGCAGATAAAATTCTGAATAAAGTGAACCATTTTTGATATGTTCCTGCAAATACATCTATTAAGTGTGTGAATAATATTGATTTCTGATTTTGTTTAACTAATTAGAGTATTCATGCATGCATGATAATGAATCTATGTTGATCTAGTTCTTATATATATATATAAATATAATATATGTATTTGCAACCAATTAATATCAGACCAAACCCTAGTTCTAGAGATTTTCGTTCACTCACGCAAAACAGCAAGCAAAAGAGTATCAATCGATCGATCAACCCCTCACCTGAACAACCACCGGTGGAATCTCAAGAATATTCCGGGCACCAGGAACGTCGTAAACCAGCTTTTCAAGAGTCTCCGGTTGATCAATCTCCGATATAGCCTTCTTGATCTTCTCTATCCCACAATTAGCCTCAGCTTCCACCACCACGACTCCTTCTCCAGTGCAATTCACGGCGATCTTTCCTTCGGGACTGATCACGAGTCTTCCTGCGGCAGGATAGTAGTGAACAAGAACCTCGGAGAGTGATTTCTTGATGACGTCAGCGGATTCCTCGTTGGATCTTGAGTTTGATTTGAAGTAGTAGAATGTTTTGACGATGATGGCTATGTTTTGATCGAGATTTGAGAGGTAATGGAGACCTTTTGGAGTTTCGGAGGCTGGAGAGACGAGAACGGGTTGTTTTCTGCTTACGATGAGCTCGAAAGAGTCGGCCATCTTTCAGGGTTTTTGTCGGTGAAGAAAAACCAAAGATGTTATATGTTTGGAGAAATGAGAATGGCTCTGATTTCTTGGGAAATTTTATCAGGGGGTTAAGTAGAGGTTAGGGTTTGAGGTTAATTGTGGTACAAGTAAAACTTTCAGCAAATGGTAGAAGAAAGATGAAAAAGAGAGCGAGACGAGTCTTGAAGAACACATGTTTTTTTTTCTGGAGACTTAAGTACTTTAAGATTTATTTATTTTTCTTTTAAATACTCTAAGAATGAAGTTTAATTTCCATGGTATATATATGATATTCTAAGTTAAGGATGTTTTGACGAGTTAGATCGGTCAATAGAACTGACTCTATTATAAGCTTGGTTCAAAATAATTCCTGGTTTTTTTTTTGATTTTGCATGCATTTAATTAAAATGCTTAACACAAAGTAAAAATGATAACGTATAATTGATCATTTCCGACGACTGGGCTGATGATCCCATATAAAATTGGCCGGATGTAATCCTGGTTTCTCAAACCTCGAAATTTTCGTATAGTTCTGTTTAATCCGTAGATTAATTTTGTTTCACCGCGACATTCTTAAATTCTAGTTTTTTAAATCTAGAGGTAGTGCGAATTCTTATTATGGTTTCATCATGGCCAAGATATTAAATATCGACCATAATTGCACGTTCATTATTTAAGAAATATAAAATTGTAAACCATATATGGATATACTATTTTTTTTTTCTAACTGGATATACTAAAAAAAAATGGTTAGTTTTTCGCGGATCCTATGTAAAAACACACCTTGTACATGTCAAGAACCGGACACAATTGGATCGTTAAATATTTGAATCATAACTTGTAAGAATATGTTAGAATTTTATCAGTAATACGTTGATGAGATACATCAAACTAATGCGTAGATGGTAAGTCAATGAAACAATTGATTTTTTATATATATATATATATATTTAACAGTTGGTGGGTTGATTGATCTACAAATAGATAGTTACAAAATTATGGAGCCATCTTTAATCAGTCTGTGTAAATGGGTTTATCACTACAAAATACCAGGCTTCTAACGACGTTTATAAATATGGTTAACGTCGGTTATTAATGACCCAAATATCATGGCGTCGGTTTCGAAACCGTCTTCTCATCGTCCGACGCCAACATTTTAATTTCAGAAAATTTGAAATATGCTTATATTCAGTCTCAGGCCTAAAAAATATTTATTTATTCATTAACAAATAAAGTATTATTATATTAAAAAGCTTATTGGTTTTAAATAAAACCACACCAATTCCTTCTAGTTTAAACTTTCTTACGTCGGTTTGAAAATTGACTTAGAAAAAGTAACGTAAACCGGCGTGTTTTTTGTAGTGTATTGTTTACGTTTACATTTAAAGTTTGAAGAACTGTAGAGAGCCTTGACTTATATTAATAAATCAAATATTAGTGCTGATTAAATTTCAGTGTAAACTATAGGGAGTTGGTGGCTATAGTCTTAAGCCACCGAATTATAAAACAAAAACCCTTCACAAACAAAGATCTCATTTGGACAGTAGCTTTTCTTTTAAAATGAGAGATATTTTGTGATATTCACCACGGGATCTTCTATATATATAAATAGCAGTAGTTGTACTAGTCCTATATTTTTTTACTCGGGGTCTAGAAAAACTGAAATATATATTATTTTTTAAACAAGTTTGGGCCTAATTAAGGCCGATAATTTCATTTGGCCCCGAAATCGGAAAACCGAATTATTATTGGGAAAATTGTTTAAAAACGCATGCCATTAAAAACACGAACTATGACGAGAGAAGTTTAAATCATATGATTTTGTTGACTTCAATTTTAAACTTTGAACTTTTGTTGACCGAGCCATAAAAGGCACGACGTTAAATCCGATAACGGATCTCGTAAACGGGGTTACAATCCCGTTTAAATCGACAGTTAAATGAAACTATATCGTTTTACAATCCCCATCTCAACACCAAAATCCATATATCTTCTTCTTCTTCTCCTGCGATTTCTTATTCTTCTCCTGCGATTTCTTCTTCTTCTCCTGCTCATATCGATTTCTTCTTCTTTATATCAAAATCGATAAGTTTTCCCCAACGCTAGCAACTCCTCTGGATCTTCATTATCTCTACGCTCTGCCTCATCTCCGTCTCCGTCTCCGTCTTCGTCGTTTGACTTAGGATCTGGAAGCCTCTCATCATCCCAAATATCATCTCCGCTGTCTGCATCATTGCCGGCTTCTTCATCTCTCGCAGCCTCTTGAAAGTCTCCTTCTTCTTCGACAGCTAAACCGTTGTCATCGGCTTCCTTAGTAGCTTCTTCATCATTCACCGTATCATCACATTCATCATCAAGTTCCTCACAATCCTCATCACCAGTAACGGTGCAGTCATCTCCACTGTTGCCTCACGTTCGGGTTCATTATTCACCGCATCACCTAATTCCCAGACTTTTTCCTTATTCATCTTCTTCATGTATTCATCGAAATCACAATCCCACAGTGGTATGTACGGTCGACGAGATTGAATTTCAGGTGCCTCTCGAACTCACATTGTGATCAATTCTTCATCTCTGGCTTCAGGTGCTTCACCAACTCCACTCGTTGTGGCTCGCGTGCTCCAACGGGTTGGAAGATGCTTCTTCCTTTATCCTTTCGGCATTTCGCAGAGAGAAGTCGATCTTGTTTTAAGAGTTTGAAGAGAGTGGTGTTGATCTTGTCTAGGAGAAGAATGAGAAGAATAAATCGGGATTTTGGTGTTGAGAGTGGGGAAATCGAATTGGGGATTTAGGGTTAGAGAAATATTGATTTTGGGGATTTAATCGATTTTGAGTTTTAGATCTATTCACAAAACGATGTGGTTTCATTTAACTGTAGATTTAAACGGGATTGTAACCCCGTTTATGAGGTCCGTTATCAAATTTAACGTCGTGTCTTTTATAGCTCAGTCAACAAAAGTTCAGATTTAAAATTGAAAGTCAACAAAATCATATGATTTAAACTTCCCTCTCATAGTTCGTTGCTTTTTTAGACAATTTTCCCAATTATTATTATCTTGAAATATACCAAGATGTCTTTAATTTAAACTCAGCTATCAGAGGGTATCAAATAGAACAAGGATTAGAAAACCTAATAGGTAACAGCTTACACATACATGATGAAACTATAGAGATTACACAGTACAAAGTATAGATTCAACACTCTAATTATCACTTGCTCTTATTCAACACACATGTTGATCACTTTTGCTTCTCTTCACATCAGATCTTGAGAGAAGAAAATCACTAACCTTAATCCTTTTCCTTTCCTTCTTCTTCTTCTTCTTTTTCTTTTTCTTCTTCTTCTTCCTTCTCTTTGTCACTTTCAGTCTCAGCTTTTTCCTCTTCATCATCTTCTTCTTTTTCTTCTTCCTTCACTTTGTCACTTCCAGCCTCAGATTTCTCCTCTTCGTCTTCATCAGTCATTTCATTTATAGCATCTGTGATAACATCCTTCACCTCTGGTTTTCTATGCGAGAGATCAACACCGAAATGGTCGCCTGATATTATTACAAACAGCAAATGTTACCAAAAAAGTTCCTCAACATTTGGAATGTATAATTAAACATGGATTACGAAGCAAAATCAAAGAACGTACTTAGCTTCTGCAGAATATCTGATAATGTTGCCTGTTATTGAGACAAAACAATGAGTATAAGAACATTTATTCAAGCAAGTTCTTTATAACACCATTAATTGTCAATCGGTTTCAGCAAATTGAACTAGCTCACCGTATTGAAGTCTACTTCCTTCAGAATTTTGGACACCACTGCAAGCATCTCTTCTCTGGTGGGCTCTGCTTTGCCTTTCTTAGTGGCTTTTCCTGTATCCAATCCATGATAGTAGGTAAAAACAGTAAAGTAACAAGCTTCAAAGAAGACTAAGCTTTAGAAGTAGCTGAGAATGGTTGTAACCTTTCTCTTTAGATCCCTTAGCCTGTGGCTTACTTGACTGTTTCTTGCTTTTCTCTTTAGAAGACTCGTCGTGGTCAACTTTTTGCTTCTTGGTTGGGGAGGAAGTTGACTTAGCACCTTTTCTGGAGGAGTTTTCACCAGATTTTTTAGAACCTTTGGCAGAAGCTTGTTTATCCTTACCTTTGGTCCCTGAGCTCTCCTCTTCAGTCTTTTTCGATGAGCTTTTCTTATCAAATGGCTTTTCATCTTCTGCTTTGTCTTTCTCATCTTCAGTTTCAGTCTCTTCATGGTCAGTTTCTTCTTCTGCTGCTGCATCATCTTCTTCATGAGCATCTTTAGTTCCTTCAGAATCAGAATCAGAATCTCCCTCATCCTTGCCTTCTTCTGTGTCAGATGGCCGATCTCGCTTTTTTGTTTGCCTTTTTCTCTGTGTAATAACAAAACACACACCAGGGATGTTTGTAAAACCCATGTTCAGCAGCCAATAAATCAAGTAAGACGGATGAAAAAAGTATATTCATGCTTAATGATTATAAATTTATAATCCAGCCATATACATTTAGAAACCAATGCTATAAAAGGAGCTAATGGTAACAATTACCAGCAAGTAGCATGCAAGGAATACAAACTGTACTATAATACACCACAAACCTTGGCTGGGGTATCTGATGATTCTCCAGATTTCCCTTTTTTTTGTGTGCTCTTGCGCTTTTTGGCTTGCTAAAATATATAATTCCAAAAAGAAGAAAAAGAACTCAATACTCCAATACTGACGATAAACATGTAAAACAATAATCTACTGAATCATCGACCCAAAAAAAATAACGTACTGAATCAAACAGTACCTTTTCTCGATCAGCAAGTATAACATCTCTTGATGCCTTGGGGGATTCCAGAAATTCAAGCACTTTGACAGCTAGTTCTTCCTGAGAGTATCAGGACAGAGGGAATTTTAGAATATAGAACAAGATACAATAAATAGATAAATCACATCTTCTAATCACTTACTTTTTTAATGTTACTTCTGTTTATAGGTATATCAAGCACATCACAAAAAAATATTAATTTTTCTTTTATGCATTTGTCAAGCTTTTCCTTTGCTCGTGCTCTTTGCTTCTCCCCCTAGAAAACATTTGAATGCAAGTCTCAACACGAGGCAAAACCGGAATACACATCCCCCATAACAAAATAGAAACGAAATGGTTACCTCTTTCTCTGACCATACAAAGCCAGAAAATTGACCAATGTTTTTCTTAACCATTTGTCCCTGCAGAGCAATTTCCACAAAACTCTTTAAGTAGACATGCATTCTGGGGCAAAGAAACAATGAAAATTCCAATACAGGATCCATATTACATGAATAGGGACACAAGCTTGAAAGGGAAATATAGATATCAAATGTGGCAAAATGTGATCAAACGTATAAAGCACCTTTGCTTTCTTCCCGTAAAGAATGGTGTGTAGTAAGATCAGGTTGTCGTCAGCTTTTCTCTTGGATAGTTGATAAGCCACTGAAACAGCCAAATTATTAGACAGATTTCAAACTGTAAATTAATGTAAACAAGACTCCAGCAAACGAACTATATTTTCCACCCTCAAGTTAGATAACCATGCAAGAGAAAGAAAGGAAGAAAGATAGAACAGTTATCATCTTCCCACCAACCAAAGTGCAAAGTATCTCTCCACAGTACAGTTAGCTACCAAAGAGAAAACCGAATTGAAATCTACTGAACTAAAACCAAATCACAGACAGAAGTTTATAGGCTAATTGTGATAGCTACAAGATGAAATATTCCACCAGTTAGCCAGACTATCAGTATCCAATTGGTGGAAGTAATAAAATCCAGGTAAACCAAAAGCCCAAGCTTGTCTAAGGTGTTTATTTTGTCTAATAAAATGGCTCTATCTATAATCATACCAATGCAAAAACGAAAACAGCCCTCTCATCTTCTAGATCTAAAAGATGTGTCAAACCAGCAAAGACTATTCATTACTCTGCTTGACCACAATTGGGTGATGCACACAGAAACGTACCATTTGGAATTTCCCTTAGCGGTGTTCCACTACCCTGAGAAACACACAGAAACATCATATAAAAAGAAATCTATCCAATTCTCACAAACACAAATACGAAAGACGGCCAAAATTTTCCAGCCAGGATACCTTTTCAATTGAAACGGACTTGCTCGGTGTAGACCGCATAGGAGTAGACAACGAGAATCGCTCAACCTTCTTTCTCTCCCTCGTAGGCCTATCACTTGTGGGAGTCACCGCCTCCTTCTCCGACGATTTCTTACTTCCACTTCCTTCTTCTTCTTCCTCCTTTTCCTCTGCACTTTCTTTACCGTCGTCTTCACCTTTCTCCTCCAATTCTCCTTCTTTCGCTTCATCCTCTTCTACCTCTTTCTTCTTCTCCCCATCGTCATTTATGGGCGAATCCGTTTCTTCTTTCCTTACCTCCTTCTCCTTCGGGGCATCACCAACACCAATTTCCTCCTTCGCCGGTGATTCCACTTCCGTTGTCTTCTCTTCTAGGGTTTCAGTCGCCATGTAAGTCCAAAAAGAAAAAGCAAAATCGAAGCCAATCAAGACGGAAAAGGGTAAATGAAAAACCTAGACCTCACAAGTTTTCGCGACAAACTTGAAAACCCTAAATTAAGAGAACGAACGATTAAGACGAGAAACAAAACCAAATTTGGGGATTTCAAAATTTCTGGTGCCAAAAATTGGAACACAAAGGCGGGATCTCTCGTCACCAAAATTTCACTAAAAACAGCTCGCGGCAAAACTATCCAATATATATACACCTCCTACACATATATACAAATATACACAAAACTCGGCCCAAAAGTATAATGAGCCCAGTTACGCATCCTGATGGGCCTAATTATGTTCCGACTTCTTCTGACAAAACAGATTTTTTTTTTTTTTTTAAAGCAAAAAGGGTTTATTAGAAAATAGATTTTGGAGGGAAAAAAAGAAATCCCTAACTTTCGCCGGCGAAATGCCTAGACGACGCCTGAGGCTCCGATACTCCTCCGACGAAGAAGAAGATGATGAAATTGGAACAAGCGGAATCGGTGATTCTGTTCAGAGCGTTGGTCTTGCCCCTTCTGTGGCAGCGTCACCTTCTAACCCTAATCCCGCCGAGCCAATCACGGTATCGGAAGTTGAGATTATCGACGTCTCTGGTAATCCCACTTCTACACCGCCGGATTCTAGTATTCCTACACCGTATCCGATTGATCCGTCGGAGTCAGAAGCCGAAAAAGGCTATGACTCGCCGATCGCTGAGGTTCTTTCTCGAATGGGGATTAAACTGAAGTCGGAGTGGTGGGTCTCTTGTCTTGCTGGACTTGAAATTTCCGTTCCACAATTTTCCCGCCTCGAAGTGGCAGCAAAAGCTAAGCATTGCTTCGAGCAGTTCCTGTTTTCCGACATGAATCTATGCGGAGGTGGGGTTCTTCCTCGGAATGTTGCGTTTATGAATCTTGTAGAACTCGCTGGTCCGTTTGTTCTACAGGTTATCTGCTTTTTTGGTACTTCCCTTTTTTGTTCGAACCGCATATATAATGCACAAAGTGTGATTTCGACTGAACCTTCTGCTTAATTCTTCTACTTCAGGTTGATGAGATTGTCAACATCGGCTGCCCACTCAAAGGAAGGTATGAAAACGCTAATGCAGGACTTAAGAGGTGCCTTAAGCTGTCCATGACAGATGGTGTTCAACGCGTTTTTGGTATGGAATACCGACCTATTAAAGATCTCCAAGTCTTGGCTCCTGCTGGTTTGAAGGTGTGTGTGTTTCTTTTTTTATGATTGTAGTTTTGAAATGGTAGATAACCTTTTTGGGATGAGAAATTAACATCTGAGATTTGCCTCTAAGGGCATTGTACAGCCTTTAGGATTATTCATTAGTTGTGCTTTTCCAATCCATGCTTTTATGCGTTTTCTATCACCTAAATCTGTTCCCAGCTCACCTTATAGGTTGAAAACTCTATCTGATGGTTACACGTCTGTATTCTTTGTATAACCACTGACAAGGACAGTTAAATGCAGATTGTTGTATCTAGTGTACAAGTTCGACATGGGCTTTTAATGCTAGTACCTGAGATTATAGAGGTTTTAGGAGGGATGGTTGAAGAATTGGAAGAAGCACGAAAGCGTCTGGTTGTTGAAGTAAACAAACCTCCAAGAGGAAAAAGGTAGTTTTATTCAGAGAATGGTTTACTTTGTTTTGAACTTGGTATTTCTCCTGCTTACTTCATATTCAGAAGTTGTGTCGTGCGGCCTTCTTTAGTTGGAACTATTATTTGCTCCAAGTATTTCACCGATTTCATTGGCTCTGGGCTTTTGCTTATTTAATCTTTAGAAGTGCAACTGGTTTGGAAAAAGTTTTATGTATCACCAGTTTAGTGAATTTGGCATTTGCAAAACTCTGCCAGCAAAAATATTTGGATTGGATTCTCTTGGAAAGATGATGCATGATTTTATGTAACACATTTTATACACACCGCCAATCATCTTTTCTCTTTTCTTACTCTAATTGCAGTAGTAAGTTTGAACCCTTCTTATCGAAGTTCTTATTGGATTTTAACTTTTGCAGAACAAGGAGCGGAGTGGTTCCTTCATTGGCAACCAGAGCAACTCTAGCTGCATGGTCGCTAAATGACAATCGTACTGGTAATCAAGTAAATAATTCTACCTCGGGAAATGCTAGTCACGTTCAGGCCAATGGTCAAGGTAGGGATGTTTCTACATTAATCTTCTTGCTCAGGAAAAAAAAACTGCATGTCTCCTTTTCCTGGTTTATATCGTAAAACGTAACATACTAGAGCCGAATCAGAGTTCTTTCTGTGTTCTATGATATTTCCTCACTTAACTATAGCAGAGTCGCAACATTAAAAATATTTTGGTGTCTTTTCTGAGAGGAAGATGGTTGTTATTAGAGACTTTCAGTAACATAAGACAACCACTTTCTTTTGAGAGTATTAGTAGCTATTAACTCTCTTTAAACCAAAACATGTATGGCAGGCATTTCCCTGAATGTATCGAGAACTCATATCAGTCCGCAGACTATGAATGAGCCTCCTGCTTCCATCAATGTTGAAGCTACTGTTTCGAGGGTTGGGCATATGCCGGTTGATACCGCTTCTGCGCATGGGGAAAGAGCGTTCTCTGATTTACACTCGACTTTTAGTAACATTCACATGACGGCATCGACAGCTGGTACTAGCTGTAGTGGTACAAGACCTATTTACAACAACGGTGGCAAAAATACCTTGTATCAACAAACATCGAAAGTGACTTCATTTGTTGAAGAAATGCATATCGACAGTGGTCGTGTAAGGAATACGACGGGCCCTGTATATGGTTCAGGTTCAGGCGCTATAGCAGATGATAAAGTCAGTAATATGGTTGTCGATATGGAAACCCCTTCTGTGATGTCTGCAAATACGGAGACACCTTTCACTTACTTGGCCGAGTTGTCTCAAAAGTGGGCAGTAACAAAAGATACCGTGCATTTTATTCAAGGAAGGATTAAGGTACTAACACCACATATTAAAAAAAAACTCAGTCTTCAATCGATGCGGGTTACAGTCTTTGAAACTTAACTATCTATGTTTTGCAGTGCTTTCTAACTGGAGTGAAGAAATTCCAGTTCAAGCAACAGCCTACATTTGAGCTTGTATGCTACGTCGATGATGGTAGTCTCATCTGTGAGGTCTTGCTCCATAACGACGTGAGTCTCATCTCTCATTTATCAAATATTTTTGTCGAGTTAGAATGAAGATCGCCCATCATCAGGTCCATGTTGTTCCCTCTGCAGGTTGTACAAAAACGGATAGGTCATTCATCCATGGAGGTCACAGCTGCTCTTTCCTCTTCAGCACCAACAGTAAGTGTCATGATGAAGGAGAAAATAAAACGCTTCCAGTTGTTTCTAGCTGACTTCGAGGTAAACCCGCTAACTTTTTCGTTCCCAGTGGTTATAGTTGAAAGTCAATCAGAAGTCATCGATGATCAGACACATCAAACATAAGTTGCTTTCGAACAGAAGTTGGATATAGAAACTATGCTTAGGACTGAATGAGAAAACCCAAGCAGACACAAACCAGACTAGTTTTTTTTGGGGGGGGGTCCAAATTGTTGATTTGTATGTTGCTGCAGGGAATGATGGTGGTAGAAATTAACAGATCGTCGCAATATCCAGTAGCTATTGAAATGAATCAGGGATGTTCATTTACCGATGCTCGGTTACTCTTTGGAAGAATCAAGTCTTCCGCAACACCATCCTCACGCATAGCTCCAGTTGTTGTTTTATCCCCTTGATCCAGTAGTTAACTAAAGCAGTGAGGGGTTTTAGTGACTTCATCTTTATCTGCTTAGGTACTACTTCCTGGTTCAAGTAGACCGGGTAATTTTAGTTTTGGTAACTAACTAAACCGGGTGTTATAAGTTAGTATGAAGTACAGCATTTTCAGTTCTATTATTTTTAGATGGTAACCTTTAAAAATAGCAAGTAGATTAGGCGTATATTTTCTTATATGAATTTATATGTTTTTTTAGAGGATATCAGAAAGGTTATATATGGGAGATTAGTTATGAGTCTATTAGCATTTGGTAATCTTGTAAGTTGTAACGAGGTGAATCCTCGAAAATTTCGCTATTATCTTTAATTCTTTATAGCAAAATTCTTGAAAAGGTTGAAAAGGCTTTTGTACTGTGTGATTTGTTTAAGAAATAAAAAGGTATCCGTTGTCGATAAAAGAAATAGAAAATTGTTGTTGTATTATTCTATAAATAATAAGAGGTATATATAGTTTTACATAGACTTAAAAAATAAGTTAAATTTGGAGAATAAATAAAGAGAGAATATTTTAAACCTTCTTATGATATTGGTCTTATAACGGGCATCTATATAGATGACCGTTAGATGACCATTTTAATTCATAACACTCTCCATTAGATGATCATTATACAAAAATGATCCTAATGCGCGCATAAGATGCTGTCTCATTAAAAAATTTACTAGGAAAACTCAATGGGAAAAACTATAGTTAAGGGAAAAAGAGTGCAACACGCTATTACTCTCTCTTATGAGTACATCACTTGAAATGTTTGAGATGACGCGATCCAGTATGATGAACTAGTTTCTTGAAAGTAGCAGTTGGAGACATCTTGGTAAATAAGTCCGTCAAATCTTCACTTGAACGAATTTGTAGTAGATGTACATCGCCATTCTTCTGCAATTAATGGGTGTCGCAGATGATCCATCATGATCATTCTCTTTGCTTCTAATGATCTCATTAATCTTTGGAATGGTGATAGACTTTCATATTTACATTCTCTTAGGTGTCTATCATTTGCGTGTTCTTTATTGCCTCGTTAAAACTTTGTCATGGAAAAACCCAGTGGGATAAAAACCATGATAAGGAAAAAGAATACAACCACACACATCATCATATTTCTCCCCCTATAAGCATCTTCTTCAAGAGATGCATTTCAATCATATATATCATCTTTAGGGAATTGATATAAGCATACCATTAGTTAATACACTCGTATGATTATCATAATTTCTCAGGTTATTGGACTTCTGGTCCATAACATCATTTTCATATAGAATATATTTTCTTCGTCTATTTGGACTTCATGCCAAATTTCCTTGTACTTACAATCTTCTAGATATTCATATTGTACATGTTTGTACATACGAGCTATTCATGCTTCTTGTTATATGAAAGTATATCTTTCAATCATGAAAGAGATATCAGTAAACTACTCAAATAACATTTAAGTGTCGTACTTCAGGACCAACTAAATGTAAGCATTTTCTATGTTAAATCTTGCAAAGATCTTTGAGATAACATCTCTTTCCCTAGATCTTTAGTTTGTAATCTCAAAATATTTCATTGGAATATCTGATCTGTGTAAAAATTGTACAGGCTGAAAACCGTGCAGAATTCGGGTATAATCTGACCCATACAGATTCCGTACAAAATTCAGTTCGTGCAAAACGAGCAGTCCTACTTGTTCAAATCTCGGGCACATATGCCTTGATTGTTTCAATTCATAAACAATATCGATTTAATCTTATATAGTAATGTTCTCGAGAACTATGGTTTGCTGTTTCTAGCAGTTTAAATCCTTATAGGCTGCTTCTGGCAGTTTAAATTTTTTTGAGACTAAATCAAGTCTTTCTATTATTATCAGACTCATAAAGGATCTTAAAAATAGTTGCATCCACCACAAAAAGTATATCATTTTCTTTCATCTTTCGCATAAAGATCCACTTATGTCTCACTAGTTTTACACTTTTAAGTGTACGGACTACTGGTCCAAATACTTCTCTGCAAGAGATTCTAACTTTGCCTCTACGGCTTTTTCCATGATTGGCCAATCATCACTTCATGTACATTTTTCAATAAATCTTCTTCTACTGCGGTTTATGATCCTCAATTCTCACCAACTGCTTCATTGCATGCAAAATTATTATCGACGTCGATTTGCTTTTAGGTCCATTTTATTCCAGACATGACACAACTAGTTGAAATCTCTTATCATTACCAGGTACCTGGATTTCTTTCTTAGTCATGTCTAATGTCTCTTATGGAGATCCTCCATAATTCTTTGATTCCTCGATCTTGCCATTTCATAATCTGCTCCATTTCTTTTCGAGGATTCTAATCTTTGGAATCAATAGGTCTATCACGCTTCATGCGATCTCTAGACTCAATAGCAGTTGATANTTTCCTCCCCCCCCCCCCCCCCCGGGACATCAATATTAATTGGAGCACAGCTGGTATATATGACTTTATCACTCAATCAGGGTCAGGAAATGCTTATGGCATCAAATTTGCTAAGCTTTGCAAATGAATTATCTTTTGAACTTCTAGTGCACATTCTTATGAGGATCAAGATAATTTCTTTCACTGATTTTCTTTTTCAGTTGTTTATTTTCTTCTCCCCCCTTGATTGTTGGAAAGACTGACTCGCTGAAATAACAGATTGTAAATTGAACCTTATCCCTTGTTGATGGCTCAATATATTTACTCATCAAGGGATATTCATATCCAACATATATTCCTTAATCTCCTTTGAGGTCCCATCTTAGATCAATATGGTGGAGCAACATTACATCAAAAACTTTTAGATGAGAAATATATGGTTCCTGACCAAAAACCAATTGTGGGGAGAACTCAAAATTATTTGTTGGCATAATGCGAATCAATGCGGTTTCACTCTAATCAATTAACCAAATATTTTCGCAAAGATACATAGTGGGTGATCAGTCCAAAATATCTCCTTGTATACATACCAGAAAATTATTAAATTCCAAATTTATTGGATAGTGAGAGCCGTATTATCAACTTGCTTTATGGACAACATATAAGAATCTTCTGGTTCTTTAATTAATATCCACATAATTTTCTGATTCTTTTTTGCATTACTATTGAACCAGAATGGCATAACCGGTCATGCCAAAATAGTGAGATTTTCAGTAAACTTCTGGTTTACTATTTTCCTTATATTTATAATATAACCCAGATATTTTGTGCAAAAATCGGGTTGATACGAAATTGAACATAGATAATACAAAATCAACCACAGATAATCTGTGCATAAATAATACCGAGAAACGGTGCAAAATCATTCGTGCACAGAGCAATGATAATGACAGATAATTCGTGCATAAATCGTTTTAAGGACACAAACAGAATCAATTACACATAATCTGTGCAAAATTTGTGAATCATAAAATAATTCTATAATTCAATAAGATAACTCAAATTTAACCATGTCTGATAAAGCAAATAATATCATAGTGCGAAGATAAAACCCAAATAAAGCCAAAACAACATGAATTAAAAAAAAAAAACCAAACACCATAGCTAAATCAAAGAATCAAATATTCCCTTCATGGGATCGGGAATCATCAACTTCCATTGGAGAGAGATCATCATAATCATTTTCATCATCGTACACGAGGTTTGTTTCTGCATTCATTCTTTTTTGCTTCAATGATTATTGATAAAGGTCAATAAGGTGCTTTGGTATACGACAAATGCGAGACCAATGACCTTTTCCTCCACAGCGATGACATACATTTGTTACCTTCTCTTCTTTGTTATCATCTTTCCTTTCCCACTTCTGGTGAGAGTACGATTTCTTAAAAGAAACACCTCAGCCTCGACCTCGACCAAAACCATATCCTCGTCCACGTCCACGTTTGTGTCCACGTTGGTAGCCACTTCCTTGATCATCGTGAGATACCACATTTTCTTCAGGCAATAGAGCAGAACCAGTTGGGCGTAATTGATGGGTTTTCATCAGTAGCTCATTGTTTTGCTCAGCCACAAGGAGAGAAGATATAAGATCATAGCATTTCTTATATCATTTTTCACGATATTGTGTCTGTAGGACAACATTGTTTGCGTGAAAGGTAGAGTATGTCTTTTCAAGCATATATGCATTTGTGACTTTCTCTCCACATAATTCCAATTTGGAAGTTATCATGAACATTGTTGAGTTGTATTCACATACAGACTTAAAGTCTTGTAGCCTCATATGTGTCCATTCATAGCGAGCTTTTGGTAATATCACAGTTTTCTGGTGGTTAAACCTATCCTTTAGGCTACTCCAAAGAACTTCTGGTTCTTTTACAGTCAAGTATTCATCATTGAGGTCCACATGGAGGTGATGACAAAGGAATATCATAGCCTTTGCTTTTGTTTGAGTGGCTGTTGCACTTCCTTCTTTGATTGCATCACCAAGATTTTCAGAATCAAAGTACATCTCGACATCGAGCACCCAAGACAAATAATTCTCTCCAGAGATGTCAAGGGCCTCAAATTCAAGGTTGGTAATGTTCGGCATAATTTACTGAAATAATAAAAGGATGATCAAGTTTCATAAAAATACAATCATCATATCTTATTTTGTTCCTATTATTCCATTAAACTAAGTTTTCAATCAATCAATCAATTCATCAGACAAAATCATATGACAAAATTGTGCAAATTTAGTGATCAAACATGATTTTAATTTGTCTGTGGAAAATCTGTTTTAGAAATCCTTAAGTAAAAGTATGGTAAAATCCAGCCGTGCATAGATCGGGCATAAACAACGCTATTATAATCTAGTCGTGCATATATCGGACATAAACGAATTAGTGAAAAAGCAGTATTCAGATTAATAAGCAATATTCAGTTTAATGATAGAAAATCACCGTGCAAAATCCGTTTTAGAAATAGTGCATGTTATAATATAAATTCATGCAGATTCAGAGATCAATAAAATACAAAGATCAAACGATCGACAATCATTATTCTATATAAGCATTGATAACCATCTTTTGATCTAAGGAGACATAGTCTACCATACGATCATGATCGTGGAGGCATAGCCTACCATGACGATCGATTTGGAAAAAGGCATCGCTTTATCATCCCGGAATAATATAAACATAGACAGAAATTAAATCTCACATTTTCGGTGGAAGAACAGATCGAAGAGACGATCGTGCTGATAATGTGTTGTGAATAAAAGAGAGAGAAAAAATTGTTGTTGTATTATTCCATGAATAATAAAAGGTATATATAGGTTTACAAAAACTTGGAGAACAAACTAAACTTGAAAAATAAGTAAAGAGATAATATTCTAAACCTCTTTATATGAATCTTATAATAGGCATTCATATAATTAATTCATAACACTATCTTAGTTTTTGACCGTGTAGAGATCTTTCTCTAAAATGAATAATGTAAATCTCTGAATGTTGATTTAAATTTTGTGCGAATTAAAAATTTTGCAAAAGCTTTCCCGTTTTCTTTTTCTTTTTGGTCTACAGGTCTCATCTCCGGTTCTATTCATCTTTTTTCTGTTGATTTTATGACTCATATATAACGAGTGTCCATTATGGGTAAAAAACAAGAATTGGGATTTGATAAGTTTTATTTGACTTGAGTGTCGAGTCTATTCTACTTTTTTTGTTGTCCTAATTTATCTTGAGTCTTGTTTAGGGAAAACACACAGTGTAATGTTTTTTCGGTAGTTTCCTTTTAAGATACAGCAAAGTCTTTTATTAGTTTTTTCCTCCTTTCTTTATATATGACTAAAAATATGAAGAGACCTACTAAAACAAATATGTTATATCATATATAAATTTTTCTGTTAATTGAATATAAAAACAATAATACGGGAAAAGAAATCCTCGGCTAATCCGTTATGCGCTAAATCTTTTTCGGAACATCCGATTTCGAATCTTTGAAGTTTGGTTTTTTCCGAAGTCAGGTTACATCGGGTATAAAGCGATTTAAATATGGACCATTAATATAGACCTAAAAGAAACGATCTGAAATGACTACAAAAAAATTAACGAAATTAGCCATCTATCTAGGTATCTACATCGTAGCACATAATAATAGGTCATCTTCAACCATACATCTCAGCTTCTTTGCCTCTACCCCCCACTAAGTGATGGGATTTAAAGACCTTTATTTTTTCATTTTTTTTTCTTATCAACAAATTCTTTTGTAAGAAAAGTTAAACTTTCTTTATTTTAAAAGTATTTTGTTATATGATTGTTCTATAGATTTGGCTCATGTCTAAATCTCAACAAAATTCTTGATAAATTTCAAAATCATGTTACCATGTTATCGTTTTCGGCAGATAAATCTTATTTGCTTTGTTTTCTTCTGTCACAGACCTACATTTTTTCTTTAATGTGTTTCACATATAGAACTCGTTAACTGAGTGGACTTTAACAAAACAGTTGTACTAAAATCATCTTCTATTTTTCTTTATTATGGGCCTACATTATTATTTTTGTATGTGTTAGGCTTTCAATTATTATTATTTTTGTTTGTGTTTACGTTTGCATATTATAATAATGCGTTTATCTTTAAACCGAACCATAGTTTTTATTGAATTAGTCAAAATTTCATTTGTAGTTTGTATAGCGTAAACGGCAAATGCAATGGCAAAGAGAAATTAATTTGTTACGAACAAATTGTTTTATTTAAATATATAATCAAAGTGTATAAGAAACCAAATTTATTTTTGATTAAAAAAAAAACAAAGAAGCTAAATTATATATGAAACCATCAAAACCTTAATCTGTCTACTCGTATTAAATCTTGAATCCGGTAAGTGAGTGGACTTCAACCAAAAAATTGTACTAATATTTCCCGTACCTTTCTTTCTTAATTTTTGTTTTTTTGTCATTTTTTAGATTTTTAGTTATGTATCTCGAAAATGTGAGACGTTAAATGTCAAGGTCTAAAGGTTGGCTTATCAGTTATCACCTAATAATCTAAGCTGTTCTATATAATTACAGGTCTATCATATATGGTTGAAACGAGGAAAGAATTTAGAATTAGTTTTTACCAAGGGGCAAATCTTATATATGATGGAAAACAATAAATTTTTAATGGAGGCATAATCAAAACTCTTAAAAAGAATACACTGATTTTAACAAAATCATGGGTGGTAAGTACCCCCTCTGAAGCATCCGCCATTGGTTGAAACTTGAAACCCTATCTATATTCTAAAACATATTTTATAAATTTTGGATTTGAATCTTCAGTATGGTGCAGATCTAATGATTCGTGAGTTGAAACTCTCATTACTCAGCTCAAAATAGAGATAAAAAATGAAAATTAATCAAATAATAACTAAATGGTGGTCCAGATTAATAATTAGGATAAATTGAATAAAGAATGAAATAAAGGTGGTATATATATATGTATAAGATCCCAAAGGAGAATATATTGCTTGGCAGTTGGCGCCAAAAATTAAAAGTCGAAAAATAATTGAAACAAATAATTGGTATAATAGGGATGGATCTATTAACTAGTTTTAGAGTTTTATGAAATTCAGGTAAATGAGATGTTGATGGTCCCAACACTTTAGAGACTGGGTTAAATGGTAGACTTAGTCACGGTTCGGTCGCAATCAAACCTAAACTAATTTAATGAGATCCGGTCAAGTGTCTCAATATTTTAAGTTTATAATAACGTCGTTATTATCGTTCTATATCTGAAACCGCGATTTTCTGTGATTTTTTTGTCTGTACGTTAATTTGGATTGGAGATCAAAATTGTTTCCAAATTAAACTCAAATATGAATTTGACACCACATATATATATGCGGATATTTTTCGAATCAGTTAATTTTTATTTTTTTTTGTCAGTGGAGTTACAACGGGCCAGTCTACTTGGTTCATTAACCCACACTAAGGTGATCAAGATCGAACTTTGGGTGCATGAAACACGCTCGAATGGGTTAAACCAATTAACATTTAGAGAGTGTTGTTGTAAATATGTTTATATTTTCAATGACAAAACATTGTCAAGAATGCAGCTGTAACTAGCGATTTCTTAAAGAAAAACATCTCGATTTTATTAAAGAAATTATTATTTTAAGTGCATCATACGTTCTTAAATAAATTAACCGAAGTATATGCCTGGCCATGCTCTCGATTATAGTTGTTTGTTATAACTCTACAATCGCTTAGGTTTCGTATACATAAAATTATTAATTATCTCTACGTTTATACGTATACGTATAGATAATATACGTACATGCAAATAACACGTAATGTGTCTCTACGTGTCAACATGATCTCGACATAGTTGAAGGTATGGTCCCAAAGGTTAACAGAAAGAAGAAAAAGACCAACGAAATTAATAATTGCTATAATCCATCCACCTTTTTTTGTTTTTTATCAACATTTTCATTAAGAAAACATAAAAAGTCTTACGTAGAAGAGATAGAGACAGAGTACTCCCGGAGAGCTCTCTTAGCTAAAACGTCAGCCGACAAGTTGGAGAGGCGAAGAAGAAAGACAAACGAAATTGATTGAAAAAGATAAGCAAGGGAATGTATGTCGAGAGAAGACCGTATATCTCTTTTAGCTGTTTCCGAGAGTTAATGGCTCGGATGAGATCATGAGCGTCCGATATGAAATAGAGTTGAGTGTATCCCATCTCCAAAGCCTGAGATAGCGCAGCTCGAATCGCCAACGCCTCTGCCATTAGGGGAGATAACACAAAATATTATACGGAGGTGTTCCTACGCAATTCCAGGCCGTTACAATCCAGAAAAATCCAGCCAAGACCTGCCAATTTTGATCCTTCTTGCCATGCTGCATTATATTGACATATGATCAACTCGGGTGAGTTCTGAATGGAAGGGAGATTTACCGCACAGAGGGATCGAGGTTTGATTGAGTGTTGAGCGTCTTGCCATTCTCTGGCTTCTGTAATTGCCTTGATTAGAGTTTCCTCGGGTGTGAATTCTCTGTTTTCAAAAAGACAGTAATTTCGTGCCGACCATATGGCCCAGCAGAGCCAAGGGAACAGAGGGCTCGCCCCTAGACCTATTAGGGGAAGGCATATCATGTGTTTGGAGGCTGCAATGGTTGTTTGGAAATTTGTGAAGCTTGTTGAATCCATAGCGACCTTGAAAGGTGTTAGACGCCATACCCGTTGCGAGAAAACACAATGGAAAAATAAGTGTTATGTGGCTTCAAGATCCCCACAGTGGATGCAGCAAGCGTTGTCGAAAAGGCCTCTGTGAAGTAGATTTTCGCTTGAGGAAAGAGACTTCTGCATAATAGTCCACATGAACACTTGAAGCTTTTGGGAGAAATTCCCTGCCCAAATTGAGGTGATCCAATTGAAGTTTTGTGGTTCAGGAACCATTGCAGGGGTCATAGCGGAATTGTATTCTGATTTTGATGTATAAATTCATGATTTGTTGGGAATCACGCATATGAATCATCTGCTCCTTGTTCACTTGTTCTGAGGCAGAGAATCGTATAGATAAGTTCCGGGAACAGATTATCGATTTTTTCTTTGTTCCATGATTTGGAATCCTCCGAGATCAGGTCAGAAACCAACATGTCTTTTGCTTCAAAGGGAGGAGGACCCATTGGTCTCAATGGTTGGGACAGTGATAACCAAAGATCATTCCATACCGATGTGCTCTTGCCATTACCAATAATCTTACCAAGCTGAGATTTAAGCATATCTTTACCAATAATAACACTCCTCCATCCATGAGATGCAGCTGGGGATGTTGAAGTCTCTAAGAAGGATTTATCTTAACAATATTTGCCCAGTAAGACTTTTGCCAAGAGGTTGTCGGGATTAGAGATGATTTTCCAGCTCAACTTTGCTAGAAGAGCATCATTAAAGTTTTAAATTTCTCGAAAACCAAGTCCACCGTCTCTCTTTGATTTAGCAAGTTTTTTCCAAGAGACAAAGCACATTTTCTTTACTCCAGAGTTTGAGTCCCACCAAAACCTTGTCAACGCCGATTGTATTATCTTACATAGACTTGCGGGCAGTTTGAAGCAAGACATAGGGTAAGTGGGGATAGCCGAGAGAGCGGATTTGATCATTGTTAGCTTCCCTGCACTCGAGAGAAACTTTGATGACCAGCTCACTGCCTTTTGACGGATTCGATCAACAATTTGTGTAAAAATATCTTTTTTCCTCCTGTCAAAACTTTCCGGGAGACCCAAGTATTTACCTTGACCTCCTTCCTTAGAGATCCCAAGTGAGGCCTTAACTCTATCTCTGATCTCTACTGGAGTTTTGCCCGAGAACGTGATCGAAGACTTTTCCACATTGATCATTTGGCCTGAGGCAGATTCATACTTTATAAGGATAAACAACAGAGCATCGCAACATTGGGGGCTTGTTTTGCAGAAAATGATTTACTCTCAGACTTCCCCGTGAGACTCGGATTCCAGAGATTTGTCCATTAACTTGAGCCTTTCTATAGAGTCCTGAGAGGACCTCTCCACAGAGGATGAACATATATGGATAGTGAGGGTCACATTGGCGGATACCTCGCTGTGGAACGACAAGTCCTTGAGCTGC
This sequence comes from Eutrema heterophyllum, assembly GCA_002933915.1. Taxonomy (NCBI): domain Eukaryota; kingdom Viridiplantae; phylum Streptophyta; class Magnoliopsida; order Brassicales; family Brassicaceae; genus Eutrema; species Eutrema heterophyllum. Next base: position 2,728 of record PKMM01032973.1, on the reverse strand, counting down.
TCCATTGACCAAAAAGGAATAAGAAACCGTAGAGATGCATTGGAGAATCCAGTTGATCCATTTAGCATGAAAGCCCAATTGCTCAAGAACTGCTGTGATGAAACTCCACTCGAGCCTATCGTAGGCTTTACTCATATATGTCTTAACATCCATAGAACAATGTTTTCTTGCTGTTGATCCCTTGAGAAAGTGTAGGGTTTCATGCGTAATCAAAACATTATCCGATATTGCTCTTCCCGCAACAAAATCAGATTGGGTTTCAGAGATAATCGAATTGAGAACCAGTTTCATTCTTCGAGTGAGGATCTTCGAGATGATTTTGTAGTACACATTACACAACGCGATGGGACGATAATCTGCAACTCTTTTGGGGCTTTTGATCTTTGGGATTAGTCGGACATGAGTTTTGTTGAGATTCCTTGGTAATAAACCGGAAGAGAAAAACCCATGAATCTCCTCTGTAATTGCCGAGCCAACCACTGGCCAATTTGATTGAAAGAAGCTGGATGAGAAGCCATCAGGCCCCGATGCCTTGTCTGGATGGATTGAGAAGAGGGAAGAGCGGACTTCTTCATGTGATGGATCAGCAATCAGAATATCATTTGTTGCTGGTGATATACAAGGATGTATTGCTTGAGCAACAGTTGTCGTACTGTTCACGTTCCTAAAATTTACTGATTTCTGGGTTGTTACGCATCCTTCTATCATATTTCGAATTTACTGATGTATGTTCACGCTCAACCTTTGAGCAACAGGCAACTATCTTACGGATTTCTGGGTTGTTACGCATCCTTCTATCATATTTCGAATTTACTGATGTATGTTCACGCTCAACCTTTGAGCAACAGGAAACTATCTTACTGATTTCTGGGTTGTTACGCATCCTTCTATCATATCTAGAGACCGTTGATCCGAGGAAGAGAAGGTTTCAGATAAGAGATAACAGGTCGATGGTCTGAGCCTTCGAATTGCAGGTAGTTACATCGGCCAGAGGGGAATAAAGCAGCCCAAGCGCTGTTGGACATGGCACGATCAAGCCTACAGTGGACAGTATGGTTGTGTCGTACTCCTCTCCAAGAGAGGGGATTGCCAGAGTGTTGGAGGTCGTATATATCACATTGTGATAGAAAAGTTCGAAATTCAACAAAGGATCCTTCAGCTCGCAATGGCCCCCCTGATTTTTCAGAATTTTCAATGATGTCATTGAAGTCCATGTAAGAAACCATGGAGCATCACGACTTTCCGAGAGAGAAGTTAGGTTATTCCATACAGGTTGTCGCTTTTGTTGATCTGGTTCCCATACACAAAGGTAGAGAAAAATTTGTTGCCTTTGTAAATATAGAAGTGTTAATGTAATCTTTGCAACAGAAAAGCACTTCTAATTCAACTTCTTGTTCCAGAACAGGGCTAGCCCACCACCCCCAGGGCTATGGGGCGATACAAGAGTATGAGAGTAGAGATATAGAACATCAAGTTTTTGCAGCACAACATTATCAACATTTTTTGTTTCCATGAGGAAAATTATATCAGGAGCAGTTTTTTGATGTAGCTCATTGATTCGTCGAACTGTCGTGTGATTCCCCAAACCACAACAGTTCCAGCTCAAAATCGCTAAGGAAGAGGATTTCGCGGAATGTGAAAATCCGCTTTCTTCTTAGATGTAGCTGGGATGATGGTTGATTTTTGAGATGTTCTACTTGATGACGGACGGATATCCCCAATAGAAGGGATAGAGCTCTGTGTCGATACGCTTCGTGTATTGCTAGGACTAGCTTGATGCAAGGTGTTATTTAACCGGGATTGACTAGAAATCCTCGCTTTGGGAGATTGGTGAATCTGTTGCATCCTTATCTTGCGTGAGCTCGTTCCTCCCATGAGCTAGGGACTATTGCTAACAGCTTTTTTTGAAGGGGGACGACCTCTTCTCTTCTTTGGAGGCGAAGGGCATGGATCAAAGGTTGGAATTGCGTCCAGAGATGGATCAAGCTCTAAAGATTGGATTCTGGGCTGAGGCGATCCAAACTCGTGGTGGGAAGTGTCGATGACCAAAGAGGGATCATTAAAAGGCGCTGCAAGCATGAAGGTAGCCGTTTCAGCCATCATGCCTCGAGATTAACTGTCGATGACTCTCTAGTATCTTGCTGCACTCTCGATAGGGTACCCGCAGTTGAAGTATTGAATAGTGACCTCCTGCAATTGATTTAGAATATCCTCTCTTGATTGTTGTGGTTGCATCACTTGGAAAGCTTCATTATCTAAGTTCATCTCCAAAGGAGGATAGTGGGTTCTTGGCAATTCAGAATCTGCCTGAGTGGTCTGAGGGCCTTTAAAACTTTTTTCTCGCCATATCTGAGTAGACTGCACTTTGTAGTTGTCGTATGGCGGATGTTTTAGTCGAAGCTTATCCCTTAGATCAGCAGAGTTTTCGCTATGGCGGTTTGACTGGTTTGGGGGGAATAGTTTTTCTCCCTCTGGGATGTATACGATTCAGCCGGGATACGAGGCTCTTGGATTTGCCTTGAGGAATTACTTGGATGGGAATCCAGATTTCTATTCGTCTGACCATGTCGACTATATGGGATTCTTGCCGAAGGTCTTTCTCCGATAGGTTTGTCGTGTCTGTCGAGACATTGGCAAAACTCCTTATCTCATGGAGCCGTACACTACAAGAAAACATGCATTTTGCAACGATTTTTTGCGACGATTTCATTTCGTCGCAAATCAACAT
>PKMM01032949.1:27353-76468 GCA_002933915.1 Eutrema heterophyllum | reverse complement strand
ATTTTCGTGGCAATTCGTGGGTCACTACCCACGGATGAATTTGTGGGTGGTCGTGGGTATATCTACCCACGAAATATTCCGTGGGTGTTCGTGGGTATTTTGCCACGGATAATTTCGTGGGTTTTCGTGGGTAGCCTTACACACGAAAACCGTGACTTTTCGTGGGTAAACCCACGAAAACCCACGAAAATTACTCTATATTACCCACGAAACTTTCGTGGGTATTTGTGTTTTTTTTACTAGTGATAACTTTTGGATGTATCAGGAACTAATAGTTCTTACAAAACAAAGACTTTCATCCAATACAAGTACATGGTACCTTGCGCAACAATGAAATTGCAGAGTTTATAGCATCTTCACTCGGAGGTTCCAAAGCCTAAAGAGTAAAGACAGTAAGTGAAAAAAGAGTAAGACGAATGATAATGTTAGTTCTTTTGGCACTGAAAGTTGGTGTCACTTTCCTTGGACAGAAAAGGCTTAATGTAACCCAAGCCAAGCAATTTGATTTGTAGACATAATTCAACTAAAGGCACCCGCAGCATCTCAGGAACCTAGCCATTAAAATGTAACTGGTGAGTTTAGGGGCAAAACACAAGTGATCGAGAAACCAGGGAAGGAGAGTCTAAAAGAAAGACACCTGATAGGGACGCATGAGCTTCTCGAACCTATGGCGTGTGTACAATGAAAAGCAATGTCCAGGTTTGACACGTCCAGCTCTTCCTGTTCTTTGCCTTGCATTTGCTTTAGATATCCAATCTTCCACCATGCTTGACAATTTCTGTGATGATAAAATAACACCAAAAGATGACTATCTCAGAGACAAAAAAACAATGATCATTAGCATTTGGAATACCTTTTGTGGATTATAGCGAGTTTCCTTGTGTTTCCCACTGTCAATCACATACACCACATCATCAATTGTTATACTGGTCTCTGCAATATTTGTAGCTACGATAACCTGAACATAAAAGACGATGTAAAAGGCAAATCAGATCAGCTTTGCACACAAAGGGATTCAACACTCTTATGATAAACATTATATTTTCAATCGGCCTAGTATTATCAGCTGATTTAAAAGAAGACAACACATGAAATTCTTTCAACTACATCTTCTCAAGTTGTGTGAATGTTCCTCTCATCAAGTCATAAATGAATTGAACTGCTCTCTGTATATCATTTTATATTTTTTAACGAATAAATCCATATTAAATTCAAAAGAAACTCTCAAGAAGGACCAAAATGCATGTAATGAAAATGAAAACCTTTTGTCAATATGAAGGTGGTAAGGGAAAAGGTTGTCTATGGAACATGATTAGTTTTAACCACAAGTGATGTTAGTTATTGTCCATAACTAAGGAAACAAAACAGTTGCACGAGACGAGATAGTAAGTCTTATAACACGATAAGCCTAGAGCCCTTAACAACTTTAGATTGTTCTCCACTAGGTAATTTTGAAGCCATTAAAATTTGCTCATGTGGAACAAACAGAGTAAAAGTGACTCCTAACACAGATTCAAAGACCAGCAAGGAGGAAAAGAAAAGTAAGAGAATATATTGAGGTCACATGAAATTACCTTCCGTACGCCTTTAGGTGGGAGCCGAAACACCTTTTGCTGTTCTGTAGGTGCAATAGAAGAATGTAGAGAAAAAAGCCAATTCGCAGAAGGTCCACGAAAGCGATAGGAAGCAGCTAACCTATTGAGTAACATGGAAATTTCTGACATTCCCTGTTATTCACCAAACAAATGTCAAGCTGAAGTGATAGACAAGATGATTGATTCTCAATCAACACAAAAGATCTCAGTATCAGCTTACAGGCAAAAATACAAGAATGGCTCCTTCCTCATTATTGGCATCAATGTGGCAAATCAACTCTTCAAGAACCTCGTAGTCAATAATATCCTCATTTAACCTTTTCTGCACAGATCTCACAAGTTATTTGGACTCATGACAACTAGGTGAAATAAGAGAAACAAAATCTCAAACTGGAAGGCTTAAAGTACCAGATTTTCTTTCGTACGGTCGCTGTAAGATTCGTAATTCGTGGAAACATAAGACGAGTTAAGGCAGTCCTCTGAAACCAAATAATTGTCGCCCCAGCCAGCCAACATAAGATTCTTCTTTCCCCTACGGACCTTAACAGGACCAAGCTGCAGACATTGAATCCATGTATTAACTACACAATATCCAAAGTTTCAACAATACAATCTCGATGAAATTTCAAGTGAATGAAAGAGATAAAGTTAAGACATGGGAGTTGCTGGTCAGAGTGAAAAAAGTGATCAATAAATATAACAAATCATAATTTTGGTTACACAATATATACCTCATTTTTATTGGATGTATCAGATCTTAACGCAGCTGGAGAATCTGGAGCCAGTAGGTATCTAGTCTTCTCATAAATCTCCTCCAGAAAGTAAGTAGTAACCGGGTGTGTTCGTCCTTGAGCCGTAACTACAGGACATTGACCAAAATATCTTGAGAACCGATCTGCATCAATAGTAGCAGACCTGAAAGGGCATCAGACGCATGAATACATATAATGTTTACTTGCTATTTAAAATTTGCCATCGGAAAACAAAAAGCTACACATACGTACATAAGGATAACTTTCAGTTTAGGTGATGCTTTGTCGCAGGATTGCTTCTCAATCAGTCTCTTCAAAATGATGAGAAGAAAATCACCCTGAAATGGAAATAAAAAAAAATAGTTTTTTCTCACCCACAAGTTGATTCTTAGAATTTTTAAAAAGTTGATTTTAGAAAAGAGTGAAAGGCATCTTCTGGTCAGATTGTTCAACACTTGCAAAGTGACATATCAACGTATTGACCACCAAGGCTTTGGATTTCACCGTTATAAATGCCTAACACAATATTCGGTATTAGTAGCATTGTACTGGAGTGCCATTCTAAGTGCATATTCTAGAAGTAATGCTAACAACTTGGTTATCGTTGCTAACAAGTTTTTTGTATTCTGGTGATTCACTAGATAATCTTCCATAGATTCTCAAGCAGAACCTTTAACTAGTGTCTCTTTTTCTTAACAATGGTGCCAAAATATATTTATTTTGACATACTTATTTAAGGCTAAGTTAATGGATACTCACCTCAAGAGACCGCTCATGCACTTCGTCGACTATGATATGTGTAGCATCTTTCAAGGTTTTATCCCCCTGCATGTGCAAGAAGTTGAAGAAACAAAAAAAGTGAGATTTGCTGATTATAAATTAACAGTATTCTCCACACAAATTAGTAGGGTCTACGAACTGGAATTGCAATTTCTAGAAATTTTTGCAGCTATAACCTCTTATACTACCAATGATAAAGCAATTCAGGACAAAGTTCTTTTTATCACCCTTTGACGCAGGCAACTATATCTCAACTAGTGGACTCTCAATGTTACCATTAATTATCAGCGACTCTGTTCAGGTGTTATCTTTTCTGCAAGTTCAGGTTTTCTAGTTATGGTATTGCACCTTTATCCAAACCCCAGAATGCTTGTGCAACAGAAATTGTTACTATTTCTCAGCATCTCAAAAATTGCTACAGAAAGTAAAAAGAATCAATTGCTTTGCACAAGGGCTTACTAACAAAATAGGGGACTCGATTCAAAAAAAAAAAAAAAAAAAAAAAAAATAGGGGACATACCGCAAGTTTTCTCAGTAGAGTGCCAGTAGTACAAAACAGAAGCCTTGTCTTGTCACTCCTGAACAAGTACACAAGGACATAGCAATACGCCCAAGAAAAGATTCGTAAACCACAACTCCAAGGAACATTATTCAAAATAAAAACCAAATTTAAAATTATACTGACAGTCATCATACTGTAGCATCATAAATGCAGAAAGGCAGCATAATGAACAGGCAAGATTATGTGTTGGAGGACACAATGAGGTTTTCTTTCCAATCATGTTCTAAACAGAAGGCGATAACTAACATTCATATAAGATTTTCACAATTGCATTCCACCAAAACATAGACCAAAAGGAAGAAATGTTTCTAGTCATCCATTTCTAGCCCCAATTTATCATGGCAGTTGAATGGGCTCATAAAACGATAGAAAAAATGCTTAAAATTATGACGCAGACCTTGCACTTTGATGACGAACTTGATAACCAACCAAGGAGTCACCTAGGCCAGGAGGGGATTCACAGCGCTCATCAGCAACTCTTTGTGCAACAGAGATAGCCTAAACCATATTACCCAGTTACTAACAGAAACAAAAAGTAGAAAGAGTATGGCACTAGGCTAAATGACATCACTAAGCTTTGCAGAAGTAAAAGGATCAATGAGACTTAACAGATCGGAGTATAAACCAAACAAGAAATTCCTGAAAACATGACTGAGATACTCACTGCCATCCGCCGAGGTTGTGTGCATATAATATTACAGTATCCACCATGCCCCAAATCGATCATATCATCCAATATAAATTGAGGAACCTGAAATAGTGTATCAATTAGAAATGACTTAAGGCTTATAGCTGGAAAATAAGTTCAGCAAACAGTGAATAATTTTATCAACACTACGTAACAGGGAGCAACTGAAGAGACCAAACCTGTGTAGTCTTTCCAGAGCCTGTTTCTCCGCATACCACCAAGACATATTTTTCTTTCAGCTGGTGCAGTATGTCATTCTTCACTTCTGATATAGGAAGAGCAGCTCTAGTTTTCAACATGTCCTACAAAAGAATAATAGGATTGCTAGGGAATGCAGTAACAAAGGTTTTACCATGCTAAAAACAAAGTCCTACATTCCTAACTGGAATGAGCTAACTAGTCTGTGAAGCTTTATACATATAACTGTAACGCATAAAATTAGCGACGTGCTGTCACTAGAGCCAAAACTTATGTTCAAACATAAACAAAAAAAATTTACCTTGTACTTCTGCATTTTCTTATTGTTTTCTTGTTTTCGTTTGAGAGAAGAACACTCAGCTTCCATGGAAGAGTCTCCTGTAACATATCATACAGAAGTTTATACTTCCTGCTAATGGTTTTGGGAGTAAAATCCAGGGTTATATGATTTACGCAACAGATACAATCTGTGACAAACTGAATTCAAGAAACATACTTTTAGCTCTATGGTTAGATTTGACAACATCCAAGTCACCATTCTCTTTGACACAGGAGTCTACCATTGAAAGTGCGCCGTGTATGTCACTCGACGAAGTGGTCAAGCTGTAATTGTCTGCCTCAAACAAGCTGTCAACAAATTTTGCTCTTCGTTCTTCTTCTCTGCTTTGTATACCCAATGATTCCTCTGTGAAAGCTCAAAGCAACTCTTTTATAGTGATTATAATATTGCAAAACATTTAAGGCCAGAACATATGAATGCTGAATCCCAAAGATACGTCAAAACATTAAGCATACAATTATGTCGTACTTCATCCACTACAGTTCATATTTTCTTATAATTTTACTCAATACTGATGCTCTTTTTAACAGTCATAAAATTTTGAGCAAATGAAATCCAAAACTCCAATGGAAACTCTAGTTTCTTTATACTCCCACAACTCCAGAACTAGTGAGAAGAGACTAGGTCAACCATTCAAAACTTTTATGGACATTCCTGCAAATCTCACAGCAAAATTCTGTATGAATAAAAAAAAAATAAAGAGCAAGTTCACAAAATCACCTTGTTTCCAGATCAAAACTAGAGAGGCATAAGGCTCAGTAATTGCAAAGTGAACAGGCAAATCAGAAAAGAGCTTATGGAGAGCAAATGCCGCAACTCTGTTTTGTGCATCCTGTCACACACAAGTGCACTCTTATGGTCAGCATATAATACAGGCACAAATGATTATTTCCAATCAACAGCTAACAACTTCTATAAAGTCTTTATTCAGAAATTTCCAAACTTTTGAAGCAAATAATAGTACACTATAAACCTTTCTGGCAACTCTAACTTTCTTGCAAGAAGATATATCCCTGACAACATTTACTCACACGAGCCTAATTGGACACTTGTTTCGCATCTTATCAAAAGATTAGCAAATGTTGTATTACAGCAGCACGTACCTCGATGGATTCAAAATCCTCAACCTGATGAGGAAGTTTAAGAGTTACCAGATCCCCAGCTTGTCTGCTTTTACCACATCCACTGGATTTACACATAACAGTTATGGTATATGAGAAGTTGCTTCCTTCCCCCCTTACTTTATTGAACTTTGGTGCTTCCCACCCTGACTTTTGACACAATTGATGGAGAATTGCCTTTGGAATCTTTTGTGCTTGACCCTGTATAACTTTTACAAGTTAAGCATATTTGAAAAAGTGACTGGAATAAACCAACAGGAGAAGAGAGCAGTGCAGGGAAGAAAAACCAAACTGTAGCTAGAGGAGGAAGTTCTATATCTATCAAACCATTGTTAGAACTCAACTGCTTGATCATAAAGTCAGTTTACATGACGAAGTGATAAATGAAGAAGCATTAAAGGACCTATTACTTGCAATAGTATTTTGAAAGCTAAATGGTATTTCTCCTAGGATCTTGTTGGGTGAAGAGTTACCTTCTTCCAGATACTCTTTAGTTTCCCAAGATTTCTCTCATTGCATAGTTCTCTCATAATTTCCTTCTTCTGTAATTCCAGGAGCTCAAGGGGCGAAGGTTTAGAAGGCGGAACATCTTCTAAGAACAAATTGCCAAGCTCCATGTCATCTAAAATATCATCCGACATAACTAATTTGTGTCCTGAGTTATGTAAGGGAAGAGCTTTAGGTTGAACTTCCTCAGAATTACAGCTCCCAACAAGATTTGCATCCAAGTTCAAGTCATCTAACAGCTGAATAGAGACGGCGTCAACATTTAGAGACTCAAGAACGTCATCAGGCATGGGGGAGGTTACTTCTTTTTCTGTAGCGTCTTCAAAAGATTGTTCACGCTGAAACTCAGATTCCAACATTGCTTCTGATATCCCTGCAAAACAAACACAGATAGCTCATGACATACTGCACCAAGTCATGATTGACAGATTGATTACTAAAAAAAAGTTAAACTTAACCAATACCAGATAACTCTTGCTTAAGCTTGCAAATGGCTAGGCCTGCTTGCTTCTGTCCTCTTATATCACCCTTCCTCTTTGCTTTTATAGCATCTGATCTTTCCACACAATATTCTTCGGCAATCACATCGAAACGCCTTGGACCAGATACCTAGTATGGTAAGTAACAATATATCACTACAGAGCCGACTTTAAAAATTAATAAAATATCTCCAAAACTTATGTCAAGTCTCTAATGATGGATACTCATAATTTTGTAAAAGTGACGTCATTCTATAACATACAAGAAAACTGTAGAAGTATTATCGCGCCCACATCCGCAGTAGAGCTGGTCTAACTAAGTAGTCTAATATGACAGAAAGAAGCCTGGAAAAGAGTTGAGTTACCTCCTCCTCGTCCGAAGATTCCATTTCTTCCTGAAAATTTAATTTAAAGAGCAAATCCAATGTGATTCAGATATTGTTTTGTTTTGCGCCTTCAGATCAAAGTATAAGGCTTTTGGAAAATGGTTGAAGCGTTCTGTATGGTTACCTCTTCCAGTCTTCTCATGTACTGACGAATCCAATCAGCTTGAGATGATTGACAAGAACTAAGAGTGTCTTCTTCATCTCGCTTGCCCTTCACTCGGACTAAAACTTCAGGCTCTTCCTGCTTTGACTGGACCGAAGAATCAGCAGACTCAGTCAAATCTTCCCGTGAGGTCGATATCACACCCACAGAACCGCCTGCAACACCAATGGGAAGGTACAAGCATCAATGCAGGACAAATAATACAACCTTTAAAGCCTTTATTGGCGCGATGTTACACATACCTGTGGTAGGAATGCAGGAAGATTCATCAGACCCATTCCAATCTTTCCGTGAGGTCGATATCACAGCCACGGAACCGCCTGCTTCACCATATAGGAAGGTACAAGCATCAAATGCACTAAAAATCGCGGAAATTCCCAGAGAATATTGCAACATACCCGTGGTAGGAAAGCGAGAAGCTCCTGTAGAAAACTTCAATGGCAACTCGTGACTCGGTAAGTTCAAGCAGAGCCAATCAAGAGCAGACTCAAACGTTGCTCCATCCTTAAACATAAACACACACACATTGAACAAACATCGCCCGAAAACGGCGAAATGTTACTGAAGAAAACGATTAACTTCAATTTTAGGTTAAATCGAACTGAAATTTCAACAAAGGCGAGAAGTTACTCTAAGAGAGGAGAGAACGGATTCAATCTGATCATTTGAAAACCCTTCGCAATAGAGTTTCTCGTAGAGATTAATGAGTTTCGTCTTATTCTGAGCGTTGGAGAGCGCACTATGGTTAGGAGCCCTAACCGGAGAAGCGGTCCGGCGAAAGTTGAGCAAGAGTCGCCGCAAACGGTCTTCGTCTTCGGGCGAAATCAAAAGCTTTGGGGCTTTAGATGGTTTCTTGTGGCTCGAGTTTGGTAGTGAAGAAGCAACAGTTTTGTTGGTTTGCTTCTGAGGTTTCTTCTTCGGTGCCATTCTCGTCGTACGATCACTCGGAGAAGAAACTGTTCATTTTGCCATTTCCCGAGTTTCTATTCTTTTTTAGGGCTTTTTGTTTGGAGCCAAAAGTTTGAATAGTATTTTCAACTTTACCCCCCAAATATTTGTACCTTTTCCAATTCGCTACATAGTCTTAGAAGGGGAGTGTTAACCCTAATTGAGCCGGAGTTTTGCAAAATGAGCAACTTTTGCAGGTTTTTTTTTTTAAAATGTCAATTGGTAATGAGAAGCGTCGCCCATGTCTCTCATTATCAAAGTTCAAAAAATCTGGGTGCTTGGCGTTTGATAAGGGCCTAGTGCCTAAAACGATAGTCGGAGCGAGGCTCGCCTAGGCGTTAAGAAATTATTTAATTATTTTTAATAAATATATTCACAATTTTATAATAACACAAATATTTTAAAATATAAAAATAAGTAACTTCTTCACTTATTCAAATCCCAAAAATTTAATAACGTGTATAAACTAAAAAGCTATAAGCAATGATGCAAATCTAAAGTCATAAAAATCAAAATGGTGTTCAACGAAAAACAAAATCAGCTAGAAAACACTAAAAGAGTAAAACTTAATAAAAAAATCCGCTAAGCTTCTTCTTCACCAATCACTTCCATATCCACCACCTGTTCAGTATCATATTCAAATTCAATATCAATAGGAATATCATGTTCTTCATCAGAATCAAGATCTTCTCTAAGTTCATCACTTGGAGCTTGATAAACATGTTCATCACTACTCTATTCTCCTCTTTGACTTGGCTCCACTAGCCACTCTTCTGCATTCCTTTCATTGCCATCATCTAATATCACATCAATATTTTTTTTTCTTTGATTTTTTTTCGCTTGTTGAACAATTTGGCATTGAATTGGACATAAACTAGACTATTAAGTCGATTGACATCTAAGCTATTCTTTTTTTTGTTTGAATCTGCAACAAAAACAATAAGTACATAAAGTTCCAAATTCAGCAAACACAATACAACATATATTAAACTCCAAAAAACAAAAAAATAACTTCAAACAAGTAAGCACTAACCCCTTCAAAAGTACTCAAATTTCTTTCACAACCGGATGAGCTAGAGGTCAAAGAAAGAATCCTTGTTGCTAATTTTTGCAGAACATGCACATGACAACCATATATTGACCACCAATTTCCTAAAAATGTAAGCTAAATTAATAAAATGAGTCATCTTTAAGGTTATTAAGATTTGAAAGAATATCTGGATCAAACTTCTCATCATTTTGTTGGCATCCTCAAAATGCTAAACGTCTCCCAAAAGCTCCAGATTTTGTCTTGTAGACATTGAACTCATTATTGACAAATTTATCTTGTTTTTCATAATCACCATGATAAAATGTCTCAACACAATTAAAAAATCCATCAATTAGTATCTGATCGTGCTCGATGGTGGAATCATTGTAGAAGTAGAATGGATTTAATAAGTAGGCTCATGTGCAACAGAGAATCCAATCTACCTTTCATTTTCTCATCAATAATCTCGAATATAGGCTCGTAGTTTCTCTCCAAATCACCAGAAGCCAACTTAATCTTACTCTTTGCTTCCAAGAGCTCTCCAAAAATAAAACCCATTGAAGGTTTCTTTTCTCCATCGGCAATCCTAAGAAGTTTCACCAAAAGTCTAAAAACCTTCAACACAAATTCCACACCATTCAAAAATGCATGACTCATAATAGTTGAGAAACTATTTATCCCCTTTGCACTCTTTGAATGTTTACATTTGTCCCATTCTTCAGTGGTGAACATCGTTTTTAGTTGTGTTTTTTTTCTCCAACAAACTTTGTAACGTCAAGAAAATGGTAGCAAATCTTGTTACTCTTGGCCGCACAATATCCCTCTTCTTAGTATGAAATCTCATCATTGCTAAGGTTTTATGATGAGCATAGATGAAAATGGTAACATCCTTAGCTTGATCAATGACTTTTGTAAACTTAGGCAGCTTAGAAATACCTTCAAGCATAAGATCAACTGTATGAGCAACACAACCCGTCCAAAAAATATTCGGCCTGTTCTCTTTAAGCTTCTTTGCTGCTGCCACATTATTGAGAGCATTATCTGTTACTACTTGAACGACATTTTGAGCACCAACATTTGCAATGCAATGATCAACATACTCAAAGATATATAACCCAGTGTGAGAATATGTGGAAGCATCTTTCGCATATATAAAACATGTTCCTCCTCTAGAATTAACACACAGATTCATTATGCTCCTCTTTTTCCTATCAGTCCATGCATATGTCATTACAGAACAACCTGAGCATTCCCATTCTGCATCTTGGCTCTTTAATTGTGCCTTAGTTTTTTCTTCTTCCTCTTTCAACAATGATTCCCTTAGTTGGTATTGACTTGGAGGAACCCAACTAGGTCCAAATTGGCCTAGAGCCTCACAAAACATTTTAAAATAATCATTATCAATGGCATTGAAAGGTATACCTGACTGATACATCCATCTAGCACAATATTGGCGCACTTGATGCGTTTTCTCCTTGAAAAGTCACTACTAGAAAACACAGTTTTTGTGACTATCATTTGCGACTATTTTTTTAATCGCAAAAAGGGACTGTATAGTGACTGATTTGCGACTAATAAGCAACTACTCATAATGTAGAGGCACAATAGTCCCAAATTACCGACTAAACAAAGTAGTCAGACAAGAGTCGCTTATTTGCGACTGTTTAAGGACTTGCAAAAGTAGTCCCAAATTTGTGACTGATTTGCTTCAGTTTAGCAACTCCACTCAATTTTTTTTTAAAGATTCGTCAATATATAATTGTAAATATGTTAATTTATAATTTTTAACATATTTTTGAACTGCTATATACATATAATCATTGTAAAGTCATATTCAAACCTTCTAAGTTCTTAAAGTTTAGGGTTTATGGTAAAAGTTTTTGATTCTACTCATAACATGTATAAGTAGTCACAAAATGGTCCCAAATTTGGGACCGCTTAGCAACTCCACTCAATTTTTTTATTAGTAGTCACAAAATGGTCCCAAATTTGCGACCGTTTAGCAACTCCACTCGATTTTTGTTTTTAAATCATAAATTCTAAACCCCAACCACAAACCATTAACCCTAAATCATAAACCTCTAACCCTTAATCATAAACTTGATATAAATCTTAAATTGTAAGCTAGATCTTACACATAAACATCAAACAATATACAAAAAATTCAACACTTACAAAATTTTAAAATATAATCATTTTATAAATCATAAATTCTAAACCCTAAACCCCTAACCCTTAATCATAAACTCTAATTCTTAAATTGTAAACTAGATCTTACACATAAACATCAAATAATATACAAAATATAACATTTACAAAAATCTCAATATAATCATAACATGTACTAAGTGTTACATGTGTTTTATAAGGAATGATTTTGATCTAAATCCTAAACCTCTAACCCTTAATCATAAACTTGATCTAAATCTTAAATTGTAAGCTAGATCTTACACATAAACATCAAACAATATACAAAAAAAATTCAACACTTACAATTTTTTTAAATATAATCATTTTATAAATCATAAATTCTAAACCCTAAACCCCTAACCCTTAATCATAAACTCTAATTCTTAAATTGTAAACTAGATCTTACACATAAACATCAAATAATATACAAAATATAACATTTACAAAAATTTCAATATAATCATAACATGTACTAAGTGTTACATGTGTTTTATAAGGAATGATTTTGAAAGATAAAAATTATCTCAAAATTTACTTATTTTTAAGTTTTAACATATTTTGTGTATATATAGCAGTTCAAAAATATGTTAAAACTTAGTTGGTATTGACTCTCTCTCTCTCTCTCTCTCTCTCTCTCTCTCTCTC
This sequence comes from Eutrema heterophyllum, assembly GCA_002933915.1. Lineage (NCBI taxonomy): Eukaryota > Viridiplantae > Streptophyta > Magnoliopsida > Brassicales > Brassicaceae > Eutrema > Eutrema heterophyllum. The sequence continues at coordinate 64,084 of PKMM01032949.1, read as the reverse complement.
TCTCTCTCTCTCTCTCTCTCTCTCTCTCTCTCTCTCTCTCTCTCTCTTTCTTTCTCTCTCTTTCTTTCTCTCTCTCTTTCTCTCTCTCCTTCCTGCGATTCTTCTTCTTCTTCTTTCTCTTCGACAAATCAATTGCTATCTCTCCTTTCTCACACTTTTTTTTTTGCAGATCCAGCCGCCGGCGAGGCTTCTTCTTCTCCAGCCGCCGGCGAGGCTTCTTCTTCTCCAGCCGCCGGCGAGGCTTCTTCTTCTCCAGCCGCCGGCGAGGCTTCTTCTCCTCCGGCTCCTTCCTCTGCTTCTTCTTCTCTTCTTCTTCTCCACGTCGTAGACCCTGTTGGTGGCGGCGAAGAAGACGAGATCTGATTCCGGGTCGGGTTAAGAAGGCGATGAAGGAGAGGATGGAGAAGAGGAGGAGACCGACGGGCTCACCGTTCTCGCCGCTCCCAGCGGGTTTCCCGGCGGCGACATCGTTTTATTTGTTTTCATTTTTTTTCATTTTTTGTAATTAATTAATTTAATAAATAAAGATTTTTTTTTATAATTAGTCGCAAATCAGTATCTAAATTATGACTGATATGTGAGTCACATATTAGTCGCAAAATAGCGACTGTTTTGCGACCACTTTATTTAGCGACCAAATATTTGCGACTAATTTTTTTAGTCCCAAAATGGTCGCAAATGAGTCATTTGCGACCATTTTGGGACTATTTTGGGAGTCGCAAAAACTGTGTGTTTCTTGTAGTGAGTGCTGCATTGATGTTTTGTTGTCTTCTTTGTGTCCCAAGAGAAGCTTCTGGGCGGATAGATGTTGCAAACTTATCCATAGGACCCTGAAAATTGATTGGTTTTAGAGTTCCAAGGTCTTCTTCTAATTCATCTTCAAGCGTCTGCGTATTTATGTTCACCGCGGCTCTCAACATATCATCTTCCTGTTTCTTGCTCACTTTCTTCTTCTTTGCTTCTACGATGGCATTTCTACACTTAAGTTTATCATCAGGCGACGACTTCGGACATGGAAGAACGCTTCCAGGGATATGGGCAATATGCTGCTTAATCCGATACACTCCTCCAAACACCTCCTTTGAACACAACTTGCATTTAACTCTATCAGGATTCTTAGGATCAAACAAAATTCCATATTCCTACCCAATATCAGTAGAATTCCATTTTAGTGATGGTGGTGCCTGCGATTCGGAAGCCATGAAAATCTGCAGAATCGTGTACACTAAAAAACATTACCATAAGGCAGAAACAAACTCAAAAGAAAAAAAGAACAGAGAAGAAGGCCAAATTGATCAAAAACGTAGAAACACAAATTGTATACAAAACATAGAAACCCAGATAATATGCAAGCAAAAATACATATGACTGCGATTATAATGAACCCATATTATATACAAACCAAAAGAAAATAAATAAAAAAGTTAGACATAACGAAGCTGAAAAAGTTGGTAACAGGACAAATAGCAAAAAACAGCGAAGTAGAAGATGAGTCAAACTTTCAAATCCATATAACAATCGCCACTTATAAACAAGAATAAATGAATAATTAACTTAACTAACCAAATTGAATAATCGAACGTGAGATCGACCAAAGAAAAAGTGATGAAGATGGAAGTCAATTTTGATGCGAAGGAGAATTGAGCCGCAGAAAGAAACAATTTAGAATAATAAAACCCTAATTTAATACTTCGATAAGTTTTAAACGTTCTATTTATATTGCTTTTTTCATCTCCTAGGTGTCGTCTTTACAAAAAATTACCAAAAAATAAAATAAATAACCGGTGTTAAACCGGACGATTTGACCGACTAGGCCGATTATAAACGATTTGGCCAAGTTGCCGATTTGATCTGCCGATTTCTTGAACACTGCTCATTATAGAATTGTTCTTTAGTTTTTCGACCTCTCGAGACTCATTACCATTTTGATACTCATTACTATATTTTTTTTTTTGGATAAAAATTACTATCCATTTTGAGATCCTCTCGAGACCGATCGATCCATTTAGCTTTGTTACTCAAAACTGCTAAATAATCCTTAGGGTTATGAGTTATGTTATGAAATTTTTATGTTAAGTTTCATGGGCTTATAACTCAAAACCAATTGGCAATGAGTGGATTGGCCTAAATCCCTTATATATTAGTTCAAATACATTCTCACTTCCAATGTGGGAAATATTCTTCACACTCTCCTCGAGATAATGGCCCGTCTAGCCATTAATTTTGACAATGTTTCATTGTAAAATTAATTTCAGATTAGATCAATCGGGCCTCTTTCGATGGGCTGGATCGATTTCGGTTCGGATTGGGCAGCGTTTGTTCTGGCTCTGATACCATGTTAAATTTCATGGGCTTCCAACTCAAAACCAATTGGCAATGAGTGGATTGGCCCAAGTCTCTTATATATTAGTTCAAATACCTTTTCACTTCCGATGTGGGATATATTCTTCACATTTTAACCTATGCCACACTTCACTACTTACATATTACCAAAAACACACTTTTTAACACTATCACATTTTAAGGGTTTGATAAGTCAGTCCTACCCTATTGTTATTGATCTCTCCCCTCTTCATCTCACACACTCTCACACGCTTCTTTCTTCATTTCTCCTTTTCTCTCTCTTTAATTCTTCTCTTCGATCCTTCTCTTCGATCCTTCTCTTCTATCCTTCTCTTCGATCCTTCTCTTCGATCCTTCTCTTCGATCATTCTCTTCGATCCTTCTCTTCGATCATTCTCTTCGATCTTCTCCTCATACTCTATTCTTTTATTTTGCTTGTATTTCTTCTATGAATCACTGCAAAAACCAAGTTTCGCGAGCTCCGATCAAGGTTCCTCTCTCTCTCTCTCTCTCTCTCTATCTCTCTCTCTCTCTTTCTCTCTTTTTTCCCACTCTCTCCATCAAGTTTTTGATGTGTTATGGTATTTGGAATCGTTTTTAGGGTTTTGAAAAGATTCAAAATGAGTATCGGTACAAGCCTCAAGTTGGATTTTGTGCATGTATGATCAAGGTAATAGTACACAAAAGACGCTTTCAAAGTGTTCGACGAAATGCGTGAAAAGAGATATGTGTGTCCATTTAGCAACAAACACATGTTCCACTTTCCGAAAGCGGAAAACTTAAATGTAATTGGGGTTCTAGTGAGCCTCATTTGAGGTGAACGGTCAGAGATAGACATATGGGTAGTGGATGTTCAGAGATGGACGGAGGGGTGTGGATATTTTTATATGGACAAATCCTTTTATTACCACAATTTTGAACGCATGAAAATGTTTACATGGAAAAATTATCATGGATACGGTATGAAAAAACAACTATTCGTGTATATGTATAAAAGACAAATTATCATGGACACGGTATGAAAAACAATTATTCGTGTATATGTATAAAAACAAATTATCATGGACAAGACATGTGTATCCATTTAGTATAGAACATTAGTATTGAACAAATATTCAATATAAGATAGATGAATTTGTTTATTTAAACAAAATAAGATGTTACGAAAGGTTATACAAGATCAAATGCTTTTATTACGCAATTTTGATCGTATGGACATGTTTGTATGGACACATTATTATGGACACAACAAAAAAATGGACTCCTTGCATTTTCATGAATCAAGATGCATATGATCGCTGTGTTTTTAGATTATTGAAATTTTCTTTATAGTTATCAATACCAAAACATGTCCATTATATAGTGACCATCGAAAACTATCCACAAAATCTTTGTCCACCATGTTCTTGCCTTCTTAGATTAACTTTAAAACCATGTTATATTTTCAACCATGTCTACACTGGGATATCAATATACCATTGATAACTCCTTTTTGTTCACATGTCAGAGAATAGATGTTCAAATAGGAATGGACGGTCTGCATATAATTCATGAAAGTATAAAAGAACAATTGATCATTAGTTTATACAAGAGATACCACAACATTAAAAGTCTATTATCCACATAACAGTGTCCACACCCATTTGTCCATCTCTGAACATCCACCACCCATATGTTCATCTCCGAATGTCCACCTCGAAAGAGGCTCACCGGAAACTTGGTTACGTATAAGCTAGCCGCTTTCGGAAAGTTGAACATGTGTTTGTTGCTAAATGGACACACATGTCTCTTTCACGCATTTCGTCGAACACTTTGAATGTGTCTTTTTTGTCTGCCATTACATTGATCAAATCTGCGCAAAATCCAACATGAGACTTGTACCAATACTCATTTCTAAACTTTTCAAAAACCTAAAAATGATTCCAAATACCATAACACATCAGAAATTAAACTTGATGGAGAGAGCGAGAAAGGGAGAGAGAGAGAGAGAGAGACGAACCTTGATTGGAGCTCGCGAAACTGTGTTCTTGCAGTGATTCAGAGAAAAAATACAAGCAAAATAAAAGAAGAGATTCTGAGGAGAAGATCGAAGAGAAGAATTGAAGAGAGAGAAAATGAGAAATGAAGAAGAAAGAAGTGTGTGAAAGTGTGTGAGATGAAGAGGAAAGAAAAAAAAGACAAGTATTACGGTCAATAAATCACCTGACCAGTTGAAAAAGTGTGAAAGCGTGTTTTTGGTAATAGATATTTGCGTCAGTTGTCATTTTATTCTAGAACCATTTGCGTTTTGTCACTTTCGAAATGAGCAAACAATAGTTAGCCATTTTGTTGTCAAAATTACGATTTTACCACTTTGGTAATTTCCTTTTGCATTTCTCACACGTGACAAATCTCATTGTCGCCGAACATTCCTCAAACGAATCCACCACCGTTTGACTCTGTTCAGATGTCTTCTCCTCCGCGATTTGAATCGCCTCCGTGAAACCCAGTCCTGACGCGTACTCTCCCCACCGCATGATCTGACACATTCTCTCCGCCAGCTTCTCTCTGACGATTTTCTCTGTCTCCTTTATCGTCGCTCTCTATCTCCGATCTCGGCGTGATTAACAGCACATACATTATCCTCCCCGTCGATTACTACACTCCTCTGCTGCCTCCGTCATCTCCGCCATCTCTCGCGCCATCGCCGACAATATCTCTGTCACGATGGTCGACAGTGGATGCGATCTAGAAGATCCACGAATGGCTTTAATCGGCGAGATTTCACCGCAAGATCCGACTCATCATGTCCGTCAGCTTCTCTCCGACGATTTTCTCTGTCTCCGTTGTTGATCCCTTACCGATGATGGTCCATCTTTTGTGCTTACCGGAATCGAAGTAAAGTAGTTGGCAAGTATGGATAAGGAAGCTTTAGTTATATATGGCGTTGTAATGGACGACATTGAATCGATGCCGGAGGAGATGGTGGTTAGATGGAGCGCTCCGGTGGCGGCGATGTTTTACTATGCCTCTATTTCCGGCGCACTCCGCCTCTATTTCCGGCGTCGTTGCGTTATCAACCCTGCGACATGGCTGTCAAATCCCTTGCCGTTTGAGTTTGAAGAAGATGGAGCGGTCCGATGGCGGCGATGTTTTACTCCACCTTTGTTTCCGGCGCACTCCGCCTCTATTTCTGGCTTTCGAATCCCTTGCTGTTTGGGTTCAGGGAAGATGAAGCAATGGTATCAAGGGAAAAATCGTCACAAATTGACATATACAGTAGTTAAAGTGTTATATTTGCACACATCTTTCAAAAAGTGACAACATTAATAACCAAACTTAAAATAAATGACAACCTCTGCAAAGATCTTTTTTGGTCATAAAAAGAGGCATAAGAGTATCAAAGTGTAAAGATCTTATGTTATTATGGGTTGGAATAATTACTAGAATAACTTTGTAATGTTGTGTTATTACTAGAATAACTCTGTCACACATTCCTCTAACTAAAATAACCTTTAAAAAGTGGTAAAATTCATCCATGTACATATTTTCGTTTTAATCACAAAAATGCCATTAACTTTTTTTTTTTCGTTTTAATTTTGAGTTTTTTATAGAAAATAAAGTAATGAAAAAAAGAAATAAAACATAAAGAATATACTAAAAAAAAAAAACATTCGTCATTGGAAAACAAAAAAAAAGAAGAAGAAAGCCGACGATTTTGAGGGCGACAAATCGAAAACCTATTGTCTTCTCCGGCGAGTGGAACTCCGACGCCGACTGTTACTTTCGGCAGTGCATAGATTCCGGCGTCGATTAGGTAAACTTTCTCTCCTTTGTCGAGTATTTTCTTCTTCTTCGGCGAGGCTTGCGACGGGGCCGATTTTTTCTGGGTTAAGCGCCGAAATCGAGTTGTAGGTGAAGCGCCGGCGAGAAGTAGGTGAATTTAAGGCGAAGTTAAGGCGGAAATCGGTTTTAGTAGGGGCTGTTTGCGAATACTGATTTTTTTTGGAGAAAAAATTGAACCCTAATTTTTATGTGTGCAGATATCGGTGGTTCACGGTGAAGCGGTGGTTCCGGTGAAAGTAGACAACTTTCCGGTTAGGTGAATAAATCTACAAATATTTTAGGTTTGGTAGACTTGTTGATTTATTTGGTGGTAGACTTGTTTGATTTATTAGACTTGTTTGGTTTCATTTGGTGGTAGACTTGTTTGGTTTCATTTGGTAGACTTGTTTCGTTTCATTTGGTAGACTTGTTTCGTTTCATTTGGTAGACTCGTTTTGTTTTATTTGATAGACTCGTTTCGTTTTATTTGGTAGACTCGTTTCGTTTTATTTGGTAGACTCGTTTCGCTTTATTTGGTAGACTTGTTTCGTTTCGTTTCATTTGGTAAACTTGTTTCGTTTCGTTTCATTTGGTAGACTTGTTTCATTTCATTTGGTAGACTTGTTTCGTTTCATTTGGTAGATTTGTTTCATTTCATTTGGTAGACTTGTTTCATTTCATTTGGTTGACTTGTTTCATTTGATTTGGTAGACTTGTTTAAAAGGTATAGTTGTGATATTACTTTTGATGTATTTGACCTTTGACTTATTATGTGTTTTACAGAGATGGCCACATCTAGCGAGTCTAAGGATTATCCTCGAAGATTGTATCCACCAGGAAAGTCTCCCTTGCAGATCCATAGCTTTAATTACGGTTGCAACCTGAGTGATTTCGGGTTGCTGAGGGATGTAGTGGGTGATGAGGTCTACAATGATATTATGAACAAATCTCAAGTTGGAGTAATTCTCAAGCTTGCATTGAAGACGTATGTTTGGAGTGCACACACTGTTCATCAGTTTATAAGCAACCAATTGCAAATTGATAGGAGGTATGAGATGTGGTCAATCATAGGTGGGCGGCCATTGAGGTTTTCTATGCATGAGTTTGGTGAAATAACGCGGCTCAACTGTGATCCAGTTGTTGTAGATGATTGGGACACGGATCACACAGATTTTTGGGAAGAGATTGGTGTGAATCCCTCAGAAGGGCCTAGCTGGAATGAGCTGGTTAATGTCTTGGAGAAATGCAACACTTGGAGCGTCTCGAAGAAGGAAATGGTAGGAAAGCTATTCATATTGCATGTAGGAATATTTGGCCTGCACCGGAATAGTCGAGTCCCCTTGATGTTCGCTAAAAGGGTGTTAGACGAAAAAGCTTTTGAGAATCATCCGTGGGGTCGGCATGCTTTTAAGAGTTTAATAGATTCTATTAAAGTTGCTTCTTTAGGCGGAGCTAGTTACATTCTTCGTGGGTTTGTGCATGCGTTGCTCATATGGGCATATGAGTCTGTACCTATCTTGGGAGAAAAGTTTGGGAGAAGAGAAAAAAACGAGCACAATCCTGATATTGTTCCTCTACTTCGGTGGTGTTCATCACGGCCGTGATACACTCTCGACTCTGTTTTGGCGGAGGATAAAAATACTTCTGAGGACAAGAAGGTATGTACTGATTTATGTTTCCTTGTATGTGATAATTGGTTTGGTTAATCTGTGGTGGTAACTTGATTTCGAATTGTTTTGGCAGATCATACTAGGTGGTAGACTTGTTTATGAATCGTTTGGTAGAGTTATTTATATATTTGAATTGTTTTGGCAGACTTATGATCTCCCAAATTGTTTTGCTAGGTTGTGGTAGACTTGTTGATGACGTTTGGTAGAGTTAATTTTGTATCAAATTATTTTGGCAGACTTATGATCTCCTAGGTTGTGGTAGACTTGTTTATGACGTTTGGTAGAGTTTTTTTTGTATCGAATTATTTTGGCAGACTTATGATCTCCTAGGTTGTGGTAGACTTGTTTATGACGTTTGGTAGAGTTATTTTGTATCGAATTCGTTTTGGCAGACTTATGATCTCCTAGACTGTGGTATACTTGTTTATGACGTTTGGTAGAGTTATTTTTGTATCGAATTCGTTTTGGTAGACTTATGATCTCCTAGGCTGTGGTATACTTGTTTATGACGTTTGGTAGAGTTATTTTTGTATCGAATTGTTTTGGCAGACTTATGATCTCCTAGGTTGTGGTAGACTTGTTTATGACGTTTGGTAGAGTTATTTTTGTATCGAATTCGTTTTGGCAGACTTATGATCTAGGTTGTGGTGAACTTAACAATATTGTTTACCTATGGTCGCAGGTTCGTGTCAGACACTTATTGGTGAAGCCGCGAGAGGAGATTTATCCATTTTGGCCCGACGAAGACTCAAAGCCAGACGTTGATAGGAAGCTGGATAACATGATCCAAGATATTCTTGATGGATGCTTAGATGAGACGGTTTGGGATAACGCTGAGGCGGCTGTGAAGTCCTCGAAGAAGGAAAAAAGGAAGAAGGAAACTCCAGAGGCTATTCATGTAAAGAAGAAGAAGAGGGACAAAGAAATTGAAGATGAAGAAGAGGGACAAACTGATGTGGAAAGGAAGAAGCAGAAGAAGAAGAAGGAAAATAAGAAGAAGAAGGAAAAGGAAATCGAAAAGGGAAAAGAAGAAGAAGAAGAAGATTTTGATCTCCGACTTGAAGAGTTTAAGAGAAAAGCGAAAAGGGAGGGAAAAAAGGAGAAGATAATTGAGAAGAAAAAGACTAGTGTGGACAGGAATGAAGAGATCTTAAACGCCATTCAGTTTTTGGCAAACCAAGTGGGACAAATGGAAAACAAATTTGGAGGCCAACTTAGTGGGTTGGAAATGAGGTTGTCTACTCTCGAGGCCAAAGATATGTTGAAAGAGAAGGAAGTTTTGGTCATGGAGAAGGAAGATTCGGTCGAATCCGCTGCCAAAGATGCCAAAGATGCAAAATCCAAAGCCCGAGATGGTTCCGGGGAACAAGATCCGGTACGCAAGTCTCTATTTTAATGAAAGTAATTTAGAGAAGTTACTTGGAGACTACTAGAAAACCTAAAACTTTCGAACAAATTGGGTGTTTTAAAACCGAGATGGTAGGAAGTTTGAAGAACAATAATGTTTGAGTTTTTTCTTCTTGATGGTATACTTCTTTTTTCTTCTGTTATGGTAGACTTGTTAAATACGAATTGACTCGCATTGGTAGACTTGTTCGAGTCGCATTGGTAGACTTGTTCGAGTCGCATTGGCAGAGTTGTTTGATACGATATGGCAGAGTTGTTTGATACGATATGGTAGACTTGTTTGAGTCGCATTGGCAGACTTGTTTGATAAGATATGGCAGACTTGTTTGATACGAGATGGCATACTTGTTTGATACTGATGTCTCTAATAACATTTTAATGTCACAGTCGTGGATGTTAGAGGTACATGAAACGTCTGAGCCAGAGTTTCCCATAGCAAGGGTCGTTAGAACCCTGTCGTCCAACTAAAAAAAGGTTCGTAAAGTGAAAATAGAACCAACTGTCCCGAAAGTGACGATGCAACAAGTGAAAACCAAAACCAAACCTCAGCTTCGAAAGAAATATGATGACGAAGACTTTGTTGATGCACCTCCACGACAGAAACCTTCATCACCTATTTCACTATTATCTGACCCTATGGAAAATGCAAAGATGCAAGCAATTGGCAGCGGTTTAGATAAGCTGATGGCACTTCTAGCCAAGAAAGATCATGGACTCAGAAAGTAACGCACCCTAGCTCCCACTCAAGTGTCACCATTTGTAGGAAGTTCAGCGGTCAAACGCATCATGTTTGGTGTAATCCCTTCAGAAGCTTTCTACGATCCTTTTGAAGAGGTGGACAGTCGTAAACTGGATCGATTGATCAAGTTTGTGGCGACAAATCTGTAAGTCATTTATGTTAATGGTATAAAAATTTATTTTAAACGATGTACCTCTCATTTCATCATTTTATCACGTCCGCATTTATAGGGAGAACCAAATCGATGACACCGATCCAGTTGTTGAATTTTACCTTCATCTGATGACACGTAAACAGGACTGGCCTTATGAGAAGTTCGGCTGGGTGGGTGATAAGATATTTTTCTTTTTGGTAGATTTATTTTTGGTAGATTTATTTTAATAATGGTTTATTAGCGGCATATTTATATATTTTTGTAATTTTGCAGCATATGTCAGCGCGGCAATGAATATGTTTCGACAACGGTCTTTGGGAATCCCATCTGCTTATCAAAGAGGTGGAAAGGTTGCATTCCTAGATCCTCTGTTCACCGCACAATGGTTTGTAGAATACAACAGGGACTTCTTACCTAATGAGAAGAGTTGGATGTTTGACAGTGGATATTTTGACGTCGCCAATGGCCGATCTCCTGATTTTGCAATGACAAATAAGAAATGGTTCAAGGATGTCGAGCTCTTGTACATTTGCCACAATATCGACAATCAACATTAGATTGCCGTTGAGGTGGACATTCCGAAGAAAAAGGTTAATGTCTATGATTGCATTAAAGGTTTATATGGCGATAATACCATAAAAAAAGATATGAGGGCATACGCGAAGATGATTCCACTGTTGTTGAACAAAATGTTTCCAAGCGAATGGAAGAGTGAGAAAGCCTTTCAGACCTACAAGATGAAGGGTATTGTGCAAAACGAACAAAGTGGTGATTGTGGCGTTTATACGTTGAAGTATATCGAGTGTTTGGCTCTTGGTCATGTTATGGTAGATCTTAACGATAATAACATTGTTGAGATTCGTATGAAATATGCAGCTGAGATTATGGACGAGATTCCATCGGACTGGTTTGGAGAAACAATTCAGCGATCTGATCCTAACCCTCGTGGTGAGTATGATGATAGGGTTCCGTTGCAGACAGTTTCTGGGAAGTGAGGGATCATAATTTGTGCTTTTGTAGAGTAGTGCTTCTGTAATCGTTGTAGGTTTCAAAGGACCATGTTTTTTGCATGAAGTGGGTCATTTGAAAGTTTGGTAGACTTGTATGTACATATTGTCTCGCAAGAAAAGGTTTTTTGGTGAAGTGATGTTTGCGAGATATTTTGTTCACGATTATGGTAGACTTGTTTCACGGTATGGTAGATTTGTTTCACAATATGGTAAACTTGTTTCACGATTATGGTAGACTTGTTACACGATTATGTTAGACTTGTTTACGATTATTGTTCATTTCAACAAAGAAGCAAGCAACGCATATCACTGTCAAACTTATTATTACACATATAAAGGAAAATGTAATGAGTTCACATTAGACATGTAGCACGATTATGCCCGCCGTCACCACATTTGGAACACTTGTGTTCTTTCCTTGGACGTTTCTTCTCCATTGCCACTTCCATTGCACTTTTGATTCGGGATTTTTTGGGCCAGCCGGGTGGGTTACGAACCAAAGGAGGCATACAAACTTTCTTAGCCACTTCTTCGGGCACAGGTAACGCAACATCCCTTGGCATTACCGTCCCCGAGTAAGCGTTGTACAAGAAATTTGTATGAAAGTAGGGATGGCATAGAGAGATCCTTGAAATTTTTGCAGCTTCCGCCGCTGCAATGGCATGGACGCACGAGATTTTATCAATGTCAAACCTTCGGCAAGAACACTTTTTCTCATCCAAATTGACAACATGCAAGGATGTTCCGCCGGTGACCTGTGCATGATGGTCATCTATCTCTTGCACAGTCAGTTGCTTGGCAGCTTCAACTCTGACCTGTTTACAGTAAATACAAATTTGCCATCAGATATAATAAATCTACCGTCAAACTAAACAAATCTACCGTCAATCTAAACAAATCTACCAAATATAAATAAGAAGGTAAACGTGTACCCGTAACAATTTCTCAACAGCAGTAGTAAGCTATGTTTTCATTACACTTGCAGTCCGGCGCCTTTTCGCAAACCACCTTGTTAGAATCGACCTTATCTCGTCCAAAAGTATCACGATTGGAAAACTTCTTACCTTTGAGAGGACCTTATTTATCGATTCCGCTATGTTGCTAGTCATGAAGTTGTACCTGTCTCCTGGGAAATGAACCCGAGTCCACATACGTACATCCGCTTTTTGAAAATAGTTATAAAGTCCGGGATTACTCGCTTGAATCTACCCAAATAAGGCATTGAACTCTAGAAGCCTATATGCGGTTGCGGCCTTCTTCACAAGTCTGAAAGAATCCCCGCCTTTAAATTTTACCAAAATATTCTTATGCAAATGATAAGTGCAAATACCCCGACTAGAAAGGGGGTACATCTTCCCTATCGCGTTTTCAATTGCTTTATGCCTATCTGAAATGATGGCAAGTCCTTCATCATCTGGGATAACCCGGTGTACTTGTCTAAAGAACCATTCCCAAGACTCATATTTTCGGTATCAACGACAGCAAAAGCAATCGGAAATATATTAAAATTCCCATCTTGCGTTGAGGCAATGAGTAGTGTACCTTTGTATGTACCAGTCAAAAACGTCCCATCAACAACCACAACTTTCTGCATAAACGGGAACCCATGTATGCATGCACCAAATGCGAGGAACATAAACTTGAACTTGTCTCCCTCGTCAACTTCAAGCTTTATAAGTGTCCCCGGGTTAGCCCGCCTAATCATGTATAAGTATGACGGAAGGTCCTCGTAACCATTCTCCGAACTTCCTGTTACAAGTTCCCGTGCATACTTTAATGCACGATGGGCCTTCCAATACTCCATCTGTATTAAATTGACCAAATTTAATCTACCAGAAAAAGTCTGCCATATCGTATAAAACAAGTCTGCCATATCGTATAAAACAAGTCTGCCTTATCGTATCAAACAAGTCTACCCTATCGTTTCTAACAAGTCTGCCCTATCGTATCTAACAAGTCTGCCCTATCGTATCTAACAACTCTGCCCTACCGTATCTAACAAGTCTGCCCTATCGTATCAAACAAGCCTGGCCTATCGTATGATGTAAAGGATGTCAAACCTTAATACCATATCGTTTGGTGAGAGCATCAGCAACATGATATGGCAAAACAGTCGGTCCAACACCACCTACAAAGTCTTTATAAAGACGTCCTAGTATCTCATGAGTTGCTTGCCGTGCACGAGACGAACGCATCGTAACAGAACATGTGTGCTCTACAACAAAAGTCTTAATATGGAACCTTGGATTATCTTCTACTGTTGATGTACGAACCCTCCATTTACATCTTTCTACCCAACACTTAACCGTCAACAATTTTGGTGTTGAATAACCAACATCAAAGTCGAATTTATTTGCAACCGCATAGATCTTCAATCTCGTCTCCAACTCCTCTTTTGTTTCATAACATTGCCCAACAGCGAAGTCTATGGACTTCATTTCCATCTGCACAAAATCAGGAATCGTTGTTGAAGACGGTTTCTTTGGTGGCAGATTTTGCATGTCTTCTTCGTTATCGGAATCCTTTCCACACGCCTCGTACTCTTCATCATCAGAACTTGCACCATCCGGATCTTTGCAATTGTCAAATCTGTATTCCTCATCTTGTTCATCAATTTCGTGAACTTGTTCTTCTTCTTTGCATTTTCTTCTTGAATTTTTCCCAACGACACGATCACCTTCTGAGTTTGATAGTTTGACATCTTTGACGACATCCTCCACTTTCTCTATAATCTCCACGCATAAACGAACTGTTTCGTTTTGAAATTGTTGCAAAAAACCAAGGAATTGTCTACTCGTTGCCACAAATACTAGAAGTGTATCTTGTGGTAATTTTTGCAAATATTGTTTCGACAACATATAACTCAATTGTACCTCATAATAGCGATGATCCAATCCGAAATCTTCATAAACCATCCGAAGGAAATCACCAAACGAGGTTTTATGATCCACTCCTAAAATTCGACACCCTTTTGACTTATCAACCAAGAAGACCCAACGATTTTTCTGAAAAATCCATTCCAGAAACTAGAATAATTTGCTCCATTGTTGAAGATGAGGAGATGATGAAGAAGATGATGAAGAGAAAAAATTTTCAAGATACAATACAGAAGCTAAAGAGATTTGCCGTCGGCAGCGCGATTTGGGCGGTGGGTGGCGCGACCTAGAACATCTTGGAAAAGAGTTCATCCAAGAAAAAAAATCTGGCCGGTTCATCATCTGGGCGTGGGCGGCGCGACCTAGAAGAAGATCCATGACGTTTTTTTGAAAATCTGAAGTTTTTTTGTGGGCAAAATCGTCATTTGTTAATCACCTGTTTCAATAAGTCTGCCGTCAATAACAACGATCAATTTCATATAAATCTACCAACTTCATATAAATCTACCAACTTACGATAAGTCTGCCAACTTAATATAAGTCTGCCAATTTCGAGTGTCCCAAAAGATTATATAAACCTACCGCCATTACCGATAAATCTACCGATTTAATAGATTTAATATAGATCTACCGATTTAATATAGATCTACCGATTTAATATAGATCTACCGATTTAATATAGATCTACCGATTTAATATAGATCTACCGATTTAATATAGATCTACCGATTTAATATAGATCTACCGATTTAATATAAATCTGCCGTGTCGTAAAATAAATCTACCGTCATTACAAACCTAAGAACCTTTGTTTTGACCTTTAATAAATCTACCGTCATTAAAAATAAATCTACTATTTAAAGCATAAGTCTACCACGCATTTAAAAGTCTACCGTCATTACAATAAATCCACCGTAACAAAAAAACGAACAATCTCATGATAAGTCTGCCGTCATTACAAAAAAGTCTACCGCGGAGGAGATAAATCTACCATTACAGAAAATAAATGTACCAATTTGGTCAAATATCGACCAAAAAAGTCAACCGATCTCCCGTTAAATCTACCAATCTTTAACAAATCTACCGTCATTAAAAATAAATCTACCCAAAAAAATTAAGTCTACCGCCCAAAAACATATCTACCATGTCGTAAAAATAAGTCTACCGAAATAAGTCTGCCGACCCAAAACAAGTCTACCGGCCCAAACTAAGTCTACCGGCCCAAACTAAGTCTGCTGTCCAAACAATAAGTCTACCGTCCGAAAAATAAGTCTACCGTCCGAAAAATAAGTCTATCAAAAATAATTAAGTCTACCGTTAAATAACGGCATACTTGTTTATTTGAGCGCGCTGATGTATAGTAATAGCAATATCATAATTACGTTTTTGTTAACAAATGCCAAAATGGTCAAATCGGTATTTTATCATTTGTTAGGTTATTCTATTAATTAACAAAGATTTGCATTGTTCTAGTAATTAAGGCATTTTTGAAAATTAGTTTAGTAATCCTCCCTTGTGGGTTAGGTGTCTTACGTCACGACATTATTAAAAAAAAAAAAAAAAAGAGTAAAATTCTGAAGAAAAACAAATTTCTAAACAGAGTATCAAACAAACATCATAAATAACACATTTCATATCAATCAAGCGATAATAACTCTGTGTATTTAGTAGCATAATTTATTTATGTGTTTGCCCAAAATTGTTATTTTTTTTTAATGTGTTTGCCCTGCTTTAAAATGTAACTATTCCTTATTCCTTTTTATGGGTGTTTTTGTCTGACAGAAATAGCAAAGCAAACATCAACAAAACTTTTTTTGCGATTTAAAAAAAAAAAAAAATTATTTTGCAAATTTAGGGATTTTTTAATTGGTTTTCTTCCCTTGTTCATTGAGATATGCTTTTTGTAAATTTTGCTGGTAATATTAATAGAAAACGATTACGATATAGAAAAGAGTTGCTGCAACATCATCGTTCAAGGTGAAATGAGACACTCTATCCCAGAAAAATCCCACTAAATAGCTTGACTTACATTTTATACCAAAACGCTCCTTAAGGCTTAAATCTTATCTGAAAAGGAAAAAATGGATGACCAATTGATATGCTCAAATTAATACCCTAAAAAGTATTAAAGCAGTGTTGTAGTATAAGCAGGGGTCGAACACAAGAACTCCAGAATTCACGCAATAGATTATGTAGATTCGAATTACGCTAAACCAACATATGTAAATGAAAGCAATGCGTAAACTAAATGTCTTGTAAGTCGATTGGAAGGAAGATATGCTCCGGGTATTTCTCAGGAATTCAATGAATGTAGATAAACTAACTAACATGATTCAGTTTTAGCGCGGTTCTTGAACTCAAATCACTAAAGTATAGCTAACCAACTCTCGTTGCGAAAACTATCTAAGTCTAAATCCTAGAATTCCAAATCTCTTTGCGAATCATAAAGTCTAAACCAGCTTTTAGTTCAAGTTTGATTTGTTCACAAAACAACTAAACCAAATCTCTTTGCGAATAGTTATTTTGCTCACTCTAGGTTCTGTCAGGTAATTAATGGCACTCTCATGCCTAACCAATTATCCTAAGATCTAAGTTCTAGGTGATCAGTCTAGAATTAGCTTTGAAAACAACCTAGGGCGAAGAACTAATTCAGATGGTGAATCCTAATTATTCAATTAACCTAACATTCAGAGAAAACCTTTATGAGAACCCTGAACCTAACAAGAGAACTATTTAGACATGATAATTGAGACAATAAACATGACTGAAATAATACTCAAATAAATAATAAAAAGGAGAGTGACAAGAGGGTTCGAAATCTTCTCTCGGACGAACAGAGTCTCAGACTTGTCTCCCTCAGAAAGCTCTCTCACGAAACTCAGAATCAAATCAAGTCTAATCAAGCGAAACCAACAAAAGTGGCTCAAAAACCTAATTAATAACCTAAAACACGTTTTGGGGCTTATTGCAATTATTAAAGTCTTCTGGGCAATTTTGCAATTCTTCAACTCTTCATAAAAGTCGCGACTTCTGTCTTGCTGCAATGAGTATCGACCGATACTAGGCAGTATCGATCGATACTGAGACTCTAAATCGGGTACTCAGCTACATGAACTTCTGTTTTGCTCCAAAATGCTCCAAAAAGCTCCAATATCTCCAATTATGCTACAAACGTGCTAAAACCCGTAAAAGACTCTAAAACACTACAAAACAGTAGAAAGACTCTATAAACGGACCTATATCATGACTTAAAAGGGGTAAAAACCATGATATATCAAGCAACCAATGTTACTCAGCGGAGGTGCCCACCAGATTCACAATATTATATTTAATCTATTAATAAATGTAGCATGCTAGCTAATAAATGATATTGTAATGTCAAATTAATAAATGCAGCCAACCATAATAATTGATGCAAGATCTCAAACAATCCTATCCTGATTTTTCACATTTCCAAGGGTAGCAACTGATAACGAGTATTTTCGATTTCAATGTTCCCAAGCGTACTCATGTCATCGTAGTACTTGAGATGTCAATCCATAATGGGTTAAGATTAAACACTAAGAATACATAAAACTTCTTAATCTAAGCGAATCAAAAGAAGGTTTTCTAACAACCTAATTATTAATGAAAAAAAGTTCTAATTGACTGAAGTAAAAGATAAGAACTCAAACTAGAATGCAAATCACGGTTTAAGACAATACTAAAAACGAATCCAAGGGTGAAGTATACGATTTGTTGATAATTTTAGAGGTTCACAATGATGTCAATATAATCAAGTAATGTTAATCCTTAGACTATGATCATACAATTAGACTAATCCAATCCCTTGGAATCAGTCGCTTTGGAAATTACCAAATCAAGAACAAATTCCCATATGTGATTTAGTATTCCAAGCATTAAAAACCAGATCATTTAATCAATAAATATCTTAGACAACTACTTCCATAGGCTAAGAATGCAATATCCCTTGATTAGTTCATTGGGGAATTTCGTCGAACACATTACGGGCGAGAAATTCCCTATGATCTAAATCGACTAGATCAAGGTCAATTTAGCATTAAGAACACTAAACAAGGAAGGATAATTAATAATTTAAGCCCTAACATCATTGATTCACACTAACATTACCTAAATCTACTTCACCCTAGAATCCTAGAAATCTACTCACAACTCATGTTTATCTACACAAATCCTATAAAGGAAGTATTTAGATTCATGGGAAAATATAAGAAGATAGAATTAGACGAGAACTTGCATAAAACACCAAAATCTCTTACAATCTCTCTTCTCTCACAAAGAAACGTGTTTTAGGTCTTAGAAAAATAAAAGTAATCCCTCCTCTTCTAATTAGCGTTTTTGGCTTAAATACAAACAGGTCAAGCCGGGTCAACCCGGTGGGTTTGGGTCTTCGTAGGATGATATCGGTTGCTCCATGTCGATGCTTCATGTCGATATTGATATTTGCTGGGTACGTGGGATTGCATCGGCATGCGTAGTCCCAGAACAGAGCACCGATATCTTCTTCTTCGCAGTGACAGGTCTTTTTCTCTTGAACTGATATCGGTATGCTCAATACCGATACATGGCACCGTTGTGTTCTTCTTCCTTATTTCCTCAGTTCCCATCGGTGTGCACGACCCCAGAACACAGCACCGATAACTACTTCTTCACAGGGACGGGTCTCTTTGCCTTTACCTCATATCGGTATGCTCGATACCGATATACCATGTCGATGTTGTCTCCTTCTTTTCTTCTTTAGCTGCATCGGTATGCATGACCCCAAAACCAAGTACCGATACCTACTTCTTCGCCAGTGACGGATCATTTCTGTTGAGGTTGTATCGGCATGCTTGATACCGATGTGCAGGGCCGGTATGTTCTTCTGCAGGTGTATCGGTGTGCTCCTAACCGATGCACACCACCGATACAACACCCTTCTTTAGACAGCTCGATATCGGGGTTGTGCATTGGTTCTGAGTACCCCGATACAAGACTTCAAGTTTCGGTCGTGCGGCTCCTCTTAGTCCATGATCTTCCCGTAAACTCCAGCAAGCACCTGAAACATTCCAAATGCACCAAAACTCTCTAGGACCTATCTAAAATCTACTAACTTCTACTTATGAATGCAAAATTATAGAAAAACTCTATGAACACACAAATTAAGACACAAAAACTAAGTGAAATGCATGTCAAAAAGAGTTAAAATACGCTAATATCAATTCCCCCAAACTTGCAGTTTGCTTGTCCTCAAGCAAACAAACATAAACAAGTCGAAGAAAACGATTGGAGGCGGGAGCTCAAATCAAAAGAAGCTAGCAAATCATTCACCATGATGTCCTTGGAAAATGATAACAAATTGCAAGAACAAACTTCCTAATCAACTCTAACTTCTCAAGGCTTATTGCAACTCCAAATATTTTTCTCTACACTCAAAGTCAAGCACTCGATTACCGTCATATCAACCAACTCTCACATTCAATTATTCGTTTCAAAGCGCGGTCTCACAAATGGGCAAGTGATCTATAGACCAATCGGTTGAACAAGCTAAAAACTTATCAATGTGAACAAGAGTTCAATTTGGTGGTTAACTCTAAGTCAAAAACGGAACACAAACACTTCGCAAAAGCAAGGAAGATCGGAACAATTAATACATACAAAGTATTCACTTCCATTGTTCTACCCTTCCCTAAACTTTGAGTATCCAAATCTTAATTTCTACCTAAGTGCTTTCCTCTTTGTCTTTTACCAACCTAAACCTCTACCCTTTAGATCATTTTTTTCTCAAATCATTCTTAGAAAATTCTTTTCGCTCTTTTCGATTCTTTTTCTTTTCAACACTACTCCTTTCCCTTTCTTTTTTTTTTTTTTTTTTTTTTTTTCACTTATCTTTTCTTTCTTTCACTTCTAGAGGGAGTTTCTTTTTCTTAACAAGCTAGAATCGAAAATTTCTTATGCTTATTTTTCTAGGAATCAACTTTCTCAACCCATGATCTTTCTTTTTCTAGTCACTAGCCAATTTCCCGAGAATAACAAACCTAGCAAATGGAAGCTATCCTTTGTCGTTCTCGATACTTACGAGATTTTACAAGTGTAGTACTATCAAGAAAAGAGGCCTCACTCACAAAATCATCAAGGGCGGAAAGAAATGGTTGGGTTTAAAGGCGGGGAAACCATTTATTCGCACGAATGGCCACCCAAGTCAACAAGAGTGGTAAAGATTAATGCAAAGATGACTTGGATGTTTTCAAGTGACCATGGTTAAGCATACACAAGCCCATAAGTGAGAAAATTAAGTTCAATTAAGTCCAATAGTCAAGGAGTTGGTTTCAAATCAAGCAAACATCAACAAGACAATGAGTTTCAAGTGGAGAGTTCAAAGCTCGAAGTTTTACAAGTTTCTCAAAAGATGTTCAAGCAATATGGTATGATTAACAAGGGTATCACGTCGAATGAAATGCTAAGCTTTTGTTTCTATCATCGCTCCCTATGCATATGCAATGCATATCTATATGCTTCTAGACTCAATCCTCAAAAAAAAAAAATGCAAAACTATATGATGATTTTTTTGATTTTTCAAATTTTTCGATTTTTATGGTTTTATATGCACTTATATGAATGCATGAGACTCAAAAGAAAAAAAACGAAACACATCATTAGCTACGGGTAACTCCCCCAAACTTAGCTCGCACCGTCTCAGTGAGAAAGAAATTTCGGAGAAAGTACCAAAATAAAAGAAAAAAAAAAAAAAAAAAAGTAAGAAGACATATTTACAAGGTTGGAGTGTTACCTTTTAGAAATCGACGGACGGAGGAGGATGTGTCCATGGAGTAGGACATGTTGCTTGAGCAAGGTGTCGGTGATCTCGTTGCTCGCCTCTTCTGCCTACGCCGTTCATGGGAAGAAGCACGTGGAGGGTCGGGATTGGTATGGAGTACCATGGTTCCGTTAAAGGAATGGCGCCTATCGATATCCATGTTCTCCCCGGTGCCTTCTTCGTGAAAAAACTCGCTTTGATGTGGATTGTGAGATGAGCTTGCCCCGGTAACCTTCGCCGTGAGCTCCTTGATTTGATTTTTCATTTCCTTCGCTTGGCTCTTCATTGCTTTGACCGTTTTCACCAAGCTCCTTATTGTTTTGTCTTGCCACTTGTTCCATCTTTGATGGAGCTTGACGTGCTGATGGGTGTGTCGTGAAGCTGTGTCGGGAGGGGGCCCGTCATAAGGTTGGAAATAGTACCTTTGACTTCCATAAACGGGACTCGAAGGAGGCTGTTGTTCTTCATCTTCAATGGCTTGTGAGTAGGCTTTTGCTCCTCGTGAATCCGGTTTGCGGATTGGTTCAAGGGTTGGGTGGATGGCGGCGTTGTAGAGGTAGTCCGCGGTCGGGTAAAACGTGATATTCATTCGCTCTTGGAATGTGGTGAGGGCCTGGTTCGGTAGTATGATCTTCACCTCATTCGGACTATCTCGGTTGAACTTGTAAGCGTATGAGCTTCCCAACCTTCCTTCTAGAAATTTTGTTTTGTTTAAGTACACCGCATCCATACGTTCTATCCCCTTTGTGGTGCCGGGTTTGGCTTTGTCTCTCACCGAGCCTACATCAATCCCGTTTGCTTCCAATATTGGAGTAATGATACCACCCACACTCAATTGCGGAGTTTTATCTTTTGTCGTCGACACCCACTCTTTGTAGCGAAGAAGTTGTTGCACAAGTATCGTTACTAGAGCTGTTCTGGAACTATCTCCTTCGAGTCTTTGTCCATTGTCGCATATGACAATGAGTGGTGCGAGCCCAATATCCAGCAAACCCATCTCCTCTTCAATAATGTACCCCGTCTGTCGCCTAGCAAACAATGAGTGGGATAGTGCCTTGTGCACATAGCGGATGGCTGGATGACGGATGTGTGACGACTTGGTATGCCCAGGTTTGAAAGTGCCACCATATCCGATGGTGCTCCACAAGGAGGTGAGCTCATCTATTGGAAAAACGAAGTGCGTGTGTGCCAATTTTCCCATCTCTTCAAAACCAAAAAGTGCACTTAGCTCGCTGAAACTCATGTGGTAGATCGTACGGTTCACAGTGAATTTGATGAACCCATGATCTCGGTCTGCTCGCGGTTTCCGGTGCTCATAGAAGGTTGCGGTCAAGGAGGCCAAAAATTGGCAAGTAGCAACTTGATACGCGGGGAATGCCATCGCGAAGAATTTCTCCAACCCCATGTTGTTGTAGATCGCTCTCACTTCCTCAAGAATCCCGAGTTCTCCGAGAAGGACATGATCCGGGTATTTAGTCCCTTTGAAACCGACGTCCATAAGCTTCTTGTAAAGCACTGCGTATGTTAGCGGCGGTGTCGATTTCGGCTTTGGTTTAGTAGCTTTCTTCTTTCTCACTACAACCCGCTCATTCTCACTTTCATTCTTGCTTTCACTTCCACCGTCATCCTTGACCACTTTCTTTTTCGACGCGGCAATCTTTTTCCCCCGGGCTTTTTCCTTTTGAGCCTGAGCTTTCTTTCCCTTTACCACAGCCCTTTCACTTTCCGTTTCACTTCCGTGATCACTCTCAAGATCTTGCTGTGAAACAAGCATCAATTTTCCTCGAGCTCTCGAGCTTGTTTCTCCATCACCCTCTTTTCGTTGAACGGTTGATTGGTCCTGTTTGCTTGCGTGCTTTGTTCGAACCATTGCCCCTACAAGAAAAATAGAACTTGAAAGGGAATTAGCAAATGTTGTGAAATTCAATCAAAAGATGAAATTTGTCAATTACAAAGTTCAAATTTCACAATCTTGCTAACGAGCCAAGCTAGTTCTTTGTTGTATCTTTCAATCATGGCAGAGACGGGTTAAGTTCTCAGTCATCAATCAATTTCCCAAAAATGCTGTCGATTTTCGTCGCTCCTTAAAGCTCAAGAACCATAACTCACAAAATTTCAAAATTTCTCACGATTCAAGAAAATCAGCCCACGAAATCGACAACCCAATATATTTTTAGTCAAACCCCAACATCTCCAACCAATTTCGAACCCTAAACAAGCATTTCTAGCAAGAGGAAACTTGGGAAGCTTTCATGGAAACTCAAGGTTCAAGGGACCATACCGTGGTGACGATGGCAATGCTGCCAAAATCTGTATGGGAATCGCGAAGTGCAGGGAAAATCGAAGAGAATGAGCTTTGAATCACAAAAATCGGACCAGAATTGATAGAGGTTTTAGAGAGAAAGAGAGGAAGAAACGCGAAAGTGAAGAAGGAAGAAAGAAAGAAGAAAGAAAACAAAGAAAAAGAAAGGTCGCGAGAGAAAGAAGCAGGGGAGAGAAGAAAACCGAAAAAGAAAAAAAAAAAATTCAGGATTAAACCGGATTGGTTTATCGAAATTGTACCGGGTCTACACTAAGGAAAGGTTGACTTACCTGGAGGGGATGCATCGGTGTGTAGTAACTCTGAACAGAATACCGATACAGAGGTGCTCCACAGACTGGTGGCTTTTTGTCTGGAAATATCGGTATCCCTCTCTCCAGAACGCGATACTGATACAGAACTCGTCACAGCAAGCCAGATTTTTCATGGAATTGTATCGGTATGCTTCTCTCCAGAACGCGATACCGATACAGACTGTATCACAGGACGCCCAAAATTTTCTTGGTTTGATATCGGTATGTGTCTCCCCAAGGCAGGAAACCGATATGGAGCTTCTCAACAGATGACAAAAATTTTCTGGGTTGAATATCGGTATGCCTTATCCCGCTACACGAAGACGATGCTAGTCTAGAGAAGTTATATCGGGATGCTTCTCCCAAGTACAGGTCACCGATACAAGTGTCGAAACAGGACGATGAAATTTTCGTTGCATCGTATCGGGGTGCTTGTTCTTGATACACGGGACCGATGCAGCTCCTTAAAACTTTTCATGAGATCATACTGGGGTGTTTCTCCCTAAACATCATACCGATACAAGAGGTAGATAGGTCACTGAAGCTCTTAGGTGGTTCATTTTGGGATGTCTGTTCCCGATACGCCAAGCCGATGCAGATCCAAATTCTACCTCGATGTGTACTATGCCGATATCTCATGTCCATATGTTATCCGAATTTTCTCAAAGTTATTCTTCACCCCCGCATTCGAACCCAAACTCAAGGAATCTGAAAACATGAAAGAAAACATAAAAAGGAACTAGGAAATTTGAAATATGTACACAGATAACCATGGGAGTGCCTCCCAAGAGCGCTTGTTTAACGTCACTAAGCTTGACGTTTTGTACCTTTTAGGCGGTTGATGGGCTCGAGAGAGGAACCGAGGTCCCTTCCTCAATGAATTCTGATGCTGAATATAGTTTGAGTTTGTGCCCATTAACCATGAATTCCCCACCGGTATTGTTTCATAGCGTCACCGCGCCATAAGGCTGTACCTCTTTGACCTTAAACGGGCCCGACCATCTTGATTTCAGTTTTCCGGGAAACAACTTCAACCGGGAATTGAAAAGCAGCACTTGGTCTCCAATTTTGAAACCCTTCTTGACAATTTTCTTGTCATGGAATGCCTTGGTCCGTTCCTTATAGATCTTTGAACTGTCATAGGCATCGAGACGGATTTCATCTAGCTCATGTAATTGGATAAGACGTCTTTCCGATGCCGTCTTAATGTCAAAGTTCAGCAACTTGACTGCCCACAATGCTTTGTACTCTAGCTCGACGGGCAAATGACAGGATTTACCATAGAGTAAGTGGAACGGTGTAGTACCAATGGGAGTCTTAAATGCGGTTCGGTATGCCCACAACAAATCGTCTAACTTCTTGGCCCAATCCTTTCTCGAGCTACCCACGGTTTTCTCCAATATTGCCTTGATTTGGCGATTCGAAAACTCCACTTGACCGCTGGTTTGAGGGTGATAAGGTGTGGCAACCTTGTGTTTGACCCCATGCTTCTTGGGCAAGCTCTCAAACACTTTGTTAATAAAATGGCTTCCGCCGTCACTAATTACCACTATTGGTATCCCAAACCTTGGAAAGATGATTGACTTAAAGAGCTTAATGACCACCTTGGCGTCGTTCGTCGGGCTAGCGATCGCCTCAACCCATTTGGAGACATAGTCGACCGCTACCAAGATGTATTGGTTGCCATAAGAAGAGGGAAATGGTCCCATGAAATCAATTCCCCATACATCGAACACTTCAACATCCAGGATGGGGTTTTGGGGCATCTCATCCCTTCTGCTTATGTTCCCCTTTCGTTGGCAAGCATCGCACGATAAAACGTAGGTGTGAGCGTCTTTGAACAAGCTTGGCCACCATAACCCGGATTGGAGCACCTTTGTTGCGGTTTTAAAGGAAGCAAAGTGTCCTCCATAAACCGAGCCATGACAATGATATAGCACTCCATTCACTTCTTCTTCCGGGATGCACCTCCGGTAAAGACTGTCCGAGCATCTCTTGTAGAGATAAGGTTCGTCCCAATAGAAATGGGTTACATCTCTAAAGAACTTCTTCTTGTTATAGCTGTCCAAGTTTGGTGGTTCCTTCCCGCAAGCTAAATAGTTCACAAAATCAGCATACCACGGCAAACCGAGATCACTCAAACTCTTGATCGCCTCTAGTTTCAAACCCGCATGATAGCTTTTTTTCAGCAGCTCAACGATCATAAGGTGTTCCTTGGGAAGAGAATCCTCGATGGGAATTGTCTCTTCAACTCTCAATCTCGACAAGTGGTCCGCTACTCCGTTTTCGATACCCTTCTTGTCTTTAATCTCCATGTCGAATTCTTGAAGAAGGAGGATCCACCTTAGAAGCCTTGGTTTGGCATCTTTCTTTGCTATCAAGTGTCTCAAAGCAGCATGATCCGTGTATACCACGATCTTGGATCCCACCAAATAGGAGCGGAACTTCTCAAAAGCAAAAACCACCGCTAAGAGCTCCTTTTCCGTGGTTGCATACCTCGTTTGAGCGTCATCCAAGGTTCTACTAGCATAGTATATGACATGAATTTTCTTGTCCTTCTTTTGACCCAAAACCGCGCCAACCGCAAAATCACTAGCATCGCACATGATTTCGAAAGGAAGGACCCAATCCGGTGCTTGCACAATCGGAGCACTTACTAGAGCTGCCTTGATTTCCAAAAACGCCTTCAAACATTCGTCATCGAAGACGAACTCCACTTCTTTGCACAGAAGTCTAGTGAGGGGTCGCGCTATTTTGGAGAAGTCCTTGATGAACCGTCTATAGAAACCGGCATGACCCAAGAAACTTCTCATCCCCTTCACCGAGTTTGGCGGCTCTAAACCCGTCATCACTTTGATCTTCGCTTTGTCCACCTCAATGGCCTTTTCCGATATCTTATGTCCCAAGACAATGCCTTCCCGCACCATGAAGTGGCATTTCTCCCAATTGAGCACGAGGTTGGTGTCTTCACATCGCTGGAGTACCCTGCAAAGATTTGAAAGACAAACACCAAACGAAGAGCCATATACCGAAAAATCATCCATGAAAACTTCAACCATATCTTCAATTAAATCCGAGAAAATCGACATCATGCACCTTTGAAAGGTTGTTGGTGCGTTACAAAGCCCAAATGGCATCCTTCGATAAGCAAAGGTACCATATGGACATGTAAATGTCGTTTTTTCTTGATCATTAGGGTGAATCGGGATTTGAAAGAATACCGAGTACCCATCTAGAAAACAATAATATGGATGGTTTGCAAGCCTTTCAAACATTTGATCAATGAAGGGAAGAGGGAAATGATCTTTTCTAGTGGCGGAGTTAAGTTTTCGATAATCAATACAAACTCTATGACCGGTGATAGTCCTAGTCGGGATTAGTTCATCTTTTTCGTTTTTAATAACCGTGATTCCCACCCTTTTTAGGCACCACATGGACCGGGGATACCCAAGTACTATCGGATATAGGATAAATGATCCCCGCATCTAGAAGTTTGAGAATCTCTTTCTTGACAACCTCTTTCAAATTATGATTTAACCTTCTTTGATGCTCGATAGAAGTCATCGATTCGTTTTCTAGATGAATTCGATGCGTACAAAGAGATGAATAAATTTCTTTAATATCAACTAGTGAATAACCTATGGCTTTCCTAAATTTCTTCAATTCTTTCAAAAGAGTGGAAGTCTCATGCTCATTAAGCTTATCATTAACTATCACCGGATATGACTCATTTGGACCTAAGAACGCATACCTTAGCCCAATCGAGAGCGGTTTGAGGTCCACCTTTGGGGCCTTTAGCTCGCTCCAATATTCATCATAGCTAGTCTCACCATTGCTAGCTTCTTGATCATCCTCTAGATCGACATCCAAGGCACTCATGTAATCGATGTCCAATGCCCTTATATTATGCTCCAAACCGTCTTTGGCAATTTCATTGTCGGTTAGCTCCAAAAACGAACTCTCTCCAACGATTTCTTTGTGCGAGTTCAGCAACTTCATGTAACCAACACTCCCCTCATGAAGATACCCATTGTCACCATGCTCCTTTGTTAAAGCAATCTGAAGATGATCCTCCAAGTTCAGTTCCTCTAGAAGCTCGTCTGCTAGCTCGTCCATGGTTTCAATGTAGAAGGCTTGTCCATCGATTGTGGGTTTCTTCATCATCTCATTGATGTCAAACTTAAGCACATCGTCTTTGCCCAAATGAAGATCAATCTTCCCTTTCCGTACATCTATTATAGCCCCGGCGGTGGCTAAAAACGGCCTTCCAAAGATTAGAGGATCCTTGGGTTCTTCATCCATCTCAAGAACAACAAAATCGGTGGGTACCTCAAAGTCTCCAATTCGTACCGGTAAATCCTCAAGCATTCCAACTGGATGTCGTACCGACCTATCCGCTAGCACGAGAGAGATTCTACAAGTTTTGTAGACGGTGAAGCCGAGACGTTTTGCCACCGAGAAAGGCATCAAACTCACGCTTGCTCCAAGATCACACAAGCAATGTTTGAAGGCTAGTGGCCCAAGAGCACAAGGAAGAGTAAAACTTCCCGGATCTCCCAACTTCTTGGGTACTACTCGCCTTTGAATTATGGCGCTACATTCATGAGAAAGCACCACCATTCCTTCCAAGTCCTTGGTTCGATATGTGATTGCATCTTTTAGGAACTTGTTGTATTGTGGAACCAACAAGAGAGCATCAACCAAGGGCATTGTCACTTGGACCTTGTCCATTTGTTTATCAAAAATTGCCCTATATTTTTCCAAGAGTTGCTTCTTGAAGCGGCCCGGGAAAGGAAGCTTTGGTTCATACGGTGGCGGGACAAAGGTAGTCTTCTTCTTTGTAGGTGTTTCCGCTGGTTTGTCTTCCGCAATCCTTGTTTCCTTAAGTTTACCCAAAACAACATCTTCTTCGCCCACATGCTCTTCATTTTCATTGACCGCCTCCCACTTTGTTTCTCAACGCCCTCGTTGAGATTAGATGGGTGCTCTCGTGGGGGAAGCTCTTTTCCACTACGCAATGTAATAGCGTTGCAAAATTCCTTTGAATTAGCTTCGGGTTTGCACGGTAAAGTTCCTTGTGGCCGCGAGGAAGATGAGGCACCTTTGCCTTCCATGTGCGTTATTCTTGATGACAATGCCTCGAATTTGGAGTTGAGGTCATTGTAAGAACAGTCCACCTTGTTGTGCATTTCCGCCATTTTTTTACTCAAATCCATGGCTCCTTGAGCTTGGCCTTGTAGTAGTTGTTGAAGCATGTTCTTCATCTCGTTGTCTTGTAGCGGTTTGTTGCTAGCTTGTCCTTGGTGCACAAAACCGGGTGGTGTGGATTGTTGTTTTGGTTGAAACCCACCTTGGTTTCCTTGAAAGTTGTTCCTTGGAACAAACGGTCTTTGTTGGTTGGAAGTGTTGAAGTGCTTTTGTTGGAAGCCTTGACCTTGAGTGTTTTGTTGTGGATATATTTTGTCTTGAGGGTTGGACACGTTGTTGCTTCGATAGGAAAAGTTTGGGTGATTCCTATAGTTTTGGTTGAAGCCTCCTTGGTAGCCACCTTGACCTCCCACATAATTGATCTCTTCTTGCTTAGCATCAGTTTCAACTCCCTCTTGATAGCATTGGTTCTCATCAAAATCACCAACATAGTTAACCGTTGATTGTGAAGCTTGGATAAGCTTATCCATCTTCTCATTTAGAGCTTTGATATCACTTCTCGTCCTTTGATCATCAAATTCTCCACCACCCCGTGAAGATCGATCATAGTCTTCGCCATAATTACCGTCGCTTTGTGCCAAGTTCTCCACCAATTGTAAACCATCATCCACCTCTTTGCCCAAGAAATTTCCATTACTTGCGGTATCAAGTAGCATGCGAAATTTGGGAAGAACACCGCGGTAGAGAGTGCTGAGTAGAGACTCGTCCGAGAACCCGTGGTGAGGGCATTGCATGGTGAAACACTTGAAACGTTCCCATGCCTCACAAAAGCTTTCATTGTTCTTTTGGGCAAAGCTGGATATCTCATTTCGTAGCCTTGATGTTCTGGAGTTGGAGAAAAACTTTGCAAGAAAAGCCTTCTTGCATTGGTCCCAAGATGTAATTGAACCTTGTGGAAGGTTCTTTTCCCATTGATGTGCCTTATCTCCAAGCGAGAACGGGAATAAGCGCAACTTGAAAGCATCTTCCGAGACTCCATTGATCTTCATCATACCACAAATGCGATCGAATTGATCCAAGTGATCTAATGGGTCCTCCATGGCCAGCCCATGGAACTTGTTGTTTTGCACCATAGAGATAATGCCGGATTTGATCTCAAAGTTATTGTGTTCAACCGGTGGTGGAGCTATCCCTTGGCGGTTAGCATGTGTGTTTGATGCATCACCGGCTCCAATTGGTCTTGGAGGTCGTGGTGGATGAATTAGAACTCGGTTTGCACCAACACCTTGGTGACCAACACCATGAACGGGTGCTTCTTGGTTTGCAATCGGAGGGTCTTGAGCTGCCTCCATACCCAACCCTTCAATCTGTTGAGCACGCCTTCGTTCTTCTCTTTCCCTTGTATTTGCTCTTTCTAACTCGCGGATGTTGTCAACGCGTTCAACAAGGTTTGCACTTCCTCGTGATCTCGTGTTCATGCACCTATATTAGAAGAGGAGAAAACAAAGTGAAAGAGATTAGGTAATAAAGTAAAAATAAAACTTAGTCTCAAGAAGAATCAAAATCCTAATGATTAATGCTAAACCCAAATGGCAACGGCGCCAAATTGATAACGAGTATTTTCGATTTCAATGTTCTCAAGCGTACTCATGTCATCGTAGTACTTGAGATGTCAATCCATAATGGGTTAAGATTAAACACTAAGAATACATAAAACTTCTTAATCTAAGCGAATCAAAAGAAGGTTTTCTAACAACCTAATTATTAATGAAAACAAGTTCTAATTGACTGAAGTAAAAGATAAGAACTCAAACTAGAATGCAAATCACGGTTTAAGACAATACTAAAAACGAATCCAAGGGTGAAGTATACGATTTGTTGATAATTTTAGAGGTTCACAATGATGTCAATATAATCAAGTAATGTTAATCCTTAGACTATGATCATACAATTAGATTAATCCAATCCCTTGGAATCAGTCGCTTTGGAAATTACCAAATCAAGAACAAATTCCCATTTGTGATTTAGTAACTTCCAAGCATTAAAAACCAGATCATTTAATCAATAAATATCTTAGACAACTACTTCCATAGGCTAAGAATGCAATATCCCTTGATTAGTTCATTGGGGAATTTCGTCGAACACCTTCCGGGCGAGAAATTCCCTATGATCTAAATCGACTAGATCAAGGTCAATTTAGCATTAAGAACACTAAACAAGGAAGGATAATTAATAATCTAAGCCCTAACATCATTGATTCACACTAACATTACCTAAATCTACTTCACCCTAGAATCCTAGAAATCTACTCACAACTCATGTTTATCTACACAAATCCTATAAAGGAAGTATTTAGATTCATGGAAAAATATAAGAAGATAGAATTAGACGAGAACTTGCATAAAACACCAAAATCTCTTACAATCTCTCTTTTCTCTCAAAGAAACGTGTTTTAGGTCTTAGAAAAATAAAAGTAATCCCTCCTCCTCTTCTAATTAGCGTTTTTGGCTTAAATACAAACAGGTCGAGC
Source organism: Eutrema heterophyllum (assembly GCA_002933915.1). NCBI lineage: Eukaryota > Viridiplantae > Streptophyta > Magnoliopsida > Brassicales > Brassicaceae > Eutrema > Eutrema heterophyllum. The sequence continues at coordinate 32,973 of PKMM01032949.1, read as the reverse complement.
CGGGTCAACCCGGTGGGTTTGGGTCTTCGTAGGATGATATCGGTTGCTCCATGTCGATGCTTCATGTCGATATTGATATTTTCTGGGTACGTGGGATTGCATCGGCATGCGTAGTCCCAGAACAGAGCACCGATATCTTCTTCTTCGCAGTGACAGGTCTTTTTCTCTTGAACTGATATCGGTATGCTCAATACCGATACATGACACCATTGTGTTCTTCTTCCTTATTTCCTCAGTTCCCATCGGTGTGCACGACCCTAGAACACAGCACCGATAACTACTTCTTCACAGGGACGGGTCTCTTTGCATTTACCTCATATCAGTATGCTCGATACCGATATACCATGTCGATGTTGTCTCCTTCTTTTCTTCTTTAGCTGCATCGGTATGCATGACCCCAGAACCGAGTACCGATACCTACTTCTTCGCCAGTGACGGATCATTTCTGTTGAGGTTGTATCGGCATGCTTGATACCGATGTGCAGGGCCGGTATGTTCTTCTGCAGGTGTATCGGTGTGCTCCTAACCGATGCACACCACCGATACAACACCCTTCTTTAGACAGCTCGAGATCGGGGTGTTGCATCGGTTCTGAGTACCCCGATACAAGACTTCAAGTTTCGGTCGTGCGGCTCCTCTTAGTCCATGATCTTCCCGTAAACTCCAGCAAGCACCTGAAACATTCCAAATGCACCAAAACTCTCTAGGACCTATCTAAAATCTACTAACTTCTACTTATGAATGCAAAATTATAGAAAAACTCTATGAACACACAAATTAAGACACAAAAACTAAGTGAAATGTATGTCAAAAAGAGTTAAAATACGCTAATATCAGCAACTCATGGTACTCATTCTCCTTTAATCATTTTCATTCTCATTATCATTCCTAGTTCGTCAACCGTTTGGTCCCCACTCACTAACGAATCCTTTGTGTGACCATGGCACTATACTTCACATCTTATCTTTCGTGCATCCAACAAAAAATATTGTGTTACATGGCTCACACCCGTGACGCCGACGACACACAATGACCGATCATGCCACAAATACAATCTTATCATGCATTACTAACTTTCGCGTGTACTTGACAATACCATTTCTAACCATTTTCTTTTTAAACATTACATTTTTCCTTAATCTAATTATCATGTATAAATGATGCACATGTTGGACTACTCAAGCAACAATCAACAACAAGCATAACTAACATCACATATCCATTCATCTCGCTATTCACCCTACGCAAATTAATAAACTAAATAAAGTATTTAATGAATTCTCTAGAACATATACACACCTTAAACTAATAGAACCTGGAAAATAGCGGTTGCAATCAGAGAATGCTACTTCTGGAAAGTGCGCATGCATCTGGCGGTGGAGATCATCGTTGAAGGAACTCCGATTTATATTTGAAAAATATCTAGAAAGCTGACTGAAAGATCTTTCCAATGGTATGCAGATTGCCCCCTAGTTCCTTTTGATTCGCCGGGAACTCTCCTCACAATGTGGTTGTCCGCAGATTCTATAAAGTTTTAGGTCATTCAGATCTGTTTTGCCCATCCTTTTATATCCTACGCCAAAACGGGTCAGATCTGCTTTCTCTTTCTATCTACATGGCTGCGGTGGCTCTTCCTTCGAGGTGGCTGGTCGGTGGAGGCTCTAGCGAGAGTCCGGCAGGGCTTCACCTCCTCTCTCTCACGAGCTCCCTCTATTTATAGAGTTGGGGTGAGACTTTCTAGGGTTAGGATTTTTCGAAGAAATGTCTTTTTTGCCTTTAAAGATCAGTTTGGGCCTTTAGTCTTCAGACTTCTCTTCTCCTCACTCTTGGACCACGAAAATATGATCATTAACCTCTAAGATCATCTTTAGAATGAGCTTCATTATCCTCTTTCTCTTATGGGCTTTCCTTAACCCGAAACATGTCCGACGATTCGCTTGATGCTTCTTTCGGCCCAACACTTCCTTTCATTTTTCATTCTTTGGCCCAACTCTTCTTCAGCCCAACATTGAATGAAGTGAGCCACGGCCCAAAAGATTTTCACCCGGGGATTAAGAGCCCGACCATTGCGCTTCCTTTACAAGCTAGAGTTTTCATCTTCGAAAAGTAAGGGTTTTTTTGGCGGCAAGTTTTAGGGTTAAGGCTCTAGGGTTTTAATAAAAAAATAGGCCCTAATTTTGATTCTTGGGATGTCACGTGAAATCTCTTAGAGCTAACTACAAACAAAGAAAAATAATATAATGAGGAGAGAGTCCTCGAAACCAAATGCTAAGGGAATCCGAGAAACGTGGAAGGTGACAAATGTTTCGTATTCCACAACTTTGAAGAGACCATCAACTAGCGTGATGTAGTTGTTTAAGAGACGATCATTCAGTTGTCTTCAAAGGGCGTGGAGTACCATTATATGTCGCATGGTCTCAGAGATGCTCTATGAGAAGGAGCCCATCCAAGAAAGGAGTTCTTCCCATTTCTCGAAAGCCCATGAAAGGGCAGTTCATCGTAGAAAAAAATACATTCTCCAGCGGTTAGTTAAAGTGATGCATGATATATTCTAGATCTACATAAAGTATGAGATATGTAATTACATATTGAGAATCTATTATTCCAAAACGATATGCGTGTGGTTGTACTATTTTCCCCTTTTAATGGTTTTGTTCCACTTGGTTTTCTTGATAGGGTTTTTAATGAAATAACATAAAACACACAAGTGATAGACATCCAAAAGAAGTGTTGTGAAACTATTAATAAATATCTATCAAGTAACATCTATCATCATTTTGTAGTATATTCATATAAGTTACTTGCTTTGTATTCTCTTTAATTTTATTACAACAAGAATATACGAGTATTTGTTTATCAAAAAAATGACTAGTTTATACTATTAAAACAAGAACACTTTTTGTATATAGCCAAACATGTTTCATTAATGATATTTTTATGATGTATCTATACTATTAAATCTGTTACCAAACGCCAATTATTTTGTAAACAATAGAAAAAATCAGAAAATTATTGTGAATAAAAGAGAGAGATGAAATTGTTGTCTTATTCCATGAGTAATGAGAGGTATATATAGGTTTATAAAACTTGGAGAATAAGTACAAAGTGAATATTCTAAACCTCCTTATGATATGAGCCTTATAATGGGCATCCATATAATTAATTCATAACACTCCCCCCTTGGATGACCATTATACAAAAATATTTATAATGCGCGTAAGATGCTGCCTCATTAAAAACCTTATTAGGAAATCTCAATGGGAAAAATCATATTTAAGGGAAAAAGAGTGCATCGCGCTATAACTCCCCCTCATGAGTACATCACATGAAATGTTTGAGGCGACGCGATCCAATATGAGAAACTAGCTTCTTGAAAGTAGCAGTTGGAGACGTCTTGGTAAATAAGTCCGCCAAATCTTTACTTGAACGAATTTGTAGTAGATGTACATCGCCATTCTTCTGCAATTAATGGATGTTGCAAATGATCCATCTTGATCATTATCTTTGCTTCTAATGATCTCAATAATCTTTGGAATTGTGATAGACTTTCATATTTACATTCCTCTTAGGTGTCTATCATTTGCGTGTTCTTTGCTGCCTCGTTAAAACCTTGTCATGGAAAAACCCGGTGAAATAAAAACCATGATAAGAAAAAGAGTACAACCACATACATCATCATATATCTCCCCCTATAAGCATCTTCTTCAAGCGATGCATTCCGATTATATATATCATCTTTAGGGAATTGATATAAGCATAACCTTAGTTAATACAATCGTATGATTATCATAATTTCTCAGGTTATTGGACTTCTTCTCCATAACATCCTTCTCACATAGACGATATTTTCTTCGTCTATATGGACTTCATACCAAATTTCATTTTACTTACAATCTTCTAGATATTCATATTGTACATATTTGTACATACGATTTATTCATGCTCTTCTTGTAAAAGCTATTATGTTGGCTTTCTTTCTTGTCATATGAAAGCACATCTTTCAATCATGAAAGTGATCAACAACTTGCTCAAATATCATTTTAAGTGTGGTACTTCAAGACCAACTATATATGAGCATTTTCTATGTAGAATCATCCAAGGATCTTTGATAAAATATATCTTTACTTAGATTTACAATTTGGAGAACTTGAAGACTATGTTGTCTTTCCAAAGTCGTTTCTTCCAAATTTCGACTTCCGATAACTCTTCAAGAGTTTTGATTATGTTCAAATCAAGGATCTCATTGATCCATAATCTTTTGATAAATACACATGGGTATATCGGTTAACCTCATAATACTCACTTTAAGAGTATACCACATGAAATATATTTGCTTCAATTCAATCGAATAGCTAGTGTTCACAAGAACTAGAATTTGCTGCTCCTAGTAGTTTAAATTTTCTGGATTGCTTCTAGCAGTTTAAATTCTTTTGAGACTAAATCAAGTCTTTCTCTCATTGTCAGATTCATAAGGGATCTGAAAAATAGTTGCATCCACCATAAGAAGTATAACTCTTCATATTCATTCCTCTTTCGTATAAAGATCCACTTATGTCTTACTAGTTTTACACTTTCAAGTGTACGACCTACTGGTCCAAATACTTCTCTGCAAGAGATTCTAACTTTGCCTCTACGGCTTTTTCCATGATTGGCCAATCATCACTTTACGTACGTTTTTCAATACATCTTCTTCTACCGCGGTTTATGATCCTCAATTCTCATCAACTGTTTCATTGCATGCAAAAATATTATCGACGTCGATTTGCTTTTGGTTACATTTTATTCCAGACATGACGCAACTAGTTGAAATCTCTTATCATTATCATTACTAGGTACTTAGATTTCTTTCTTTGTCATGTCTAATGTCTCTTCTAGAGCTCATTCATTATCCTTTGCTTCCTTGGCCTTGCCATTTTTTAAAGTCTGCTTCATTTCTTTTCGAGGATTCTTATCTTTGGAACCAATAGGTCTATCACGCTTCATGCGATCTCTAGACTCAATAGCAGTTGATATTGTCCCCACGGGACATCAATATTAATTGGAACACATCTGGTATATGTGACTTTGTCACTCAATCAGGGCCAGGAAATGCTTATGGCATCAAATTTGCTAAGCTTTGCAAATGAATTATCTTTTGAACTTCTAGTGCACATTCTTATGAAGATCAAGATATTTTATTTCACTGATTTTCTTTTCCAGCTGTTTATTTTTTTCTCCCCCCTTAATTCACTACAAGAAAATAGGCGTTTTCCGACAGCAGTTTCCGTCGGAAACGGCCTTTTCCGACGGATTTCTGACGGATTTTAGCCGTCAGTTCCAGTTCGTCGGAAATCAGTCGGAAATTTCCGACAGATTTATTTCCCACGGATTTCCGACGAATTTATTTCCCACGGATTTCCGACAAATGTATTTCCGACGGATTTCCGACGGAACTAAATAATTTCGTTTTTTTAATTTTATTTAATAAATTAATTTTATTAATTATTAATTCAAAAATTTTAAAATATATTAAATAATAATCTAATTAATTAATGTAAATCAATTATAAATATAAAAATTTCTTAATTAATAATTCATTAAACAAAATTTTTTTATAAAACATAAAATGTGATAAAAAAAA
>PKMM01032949.1:0-26545 GCA_002933915.1 Eutrema heterophyllum | reverse complement strand
TAAAATTCTAATCTAACAATTATAATCTCATAAACCCTAACAAATTTCATTCCACCAAACAAATACACAACAAATCTCATTCCAAAAAAAAAACTATCTAAACTAACCACCTAAATCTAATAAACTATAAAAACTATCAAAACTAACAAAATTTACAAAAAAAAAATAAACACTTACACATGATCCATGATTGATGATGAAGAATGAAGATTTAGAGAGATTGGAAGTGATAGAACCCAAAATCGTCCGATTTTAGAGAGAGAAGAGGAAGAAAAACGGTAAGAGAGAGAAGGAGAAAGAGAGAAATGAGGGAGAAGACGTTTCGTAGATAATAAATCTATGGATTTCCGACGGCTATATCCGTCGGAAATCCGTCGGATCATCTAAAAAAATTTCGTTTAGGCGGTAAATCTCCCGCGGTCTCGGAAAAACCAAAATCCGTCGGAAATCCGTCGGAAATTTCCCACGGATTTCCGACGGATATGGTAATATACCACACATGTGTTTCTATTGGGCAGTCAACCAACACGTATCGAAGGACCCAGATCCGGCGGAAATCTGTCAGAAATTTCCCACGGATTTCCCACGGATTTAGGGTATATTTGGGGTTTAGGGTTTAGGGCTATGTGATATGGTTTAACTATCCCTAATCTACATGTTTCATTCAAAAAAATTGTTAGTTCATCAATGTTAAAGACTTTCGATGAGTTTATTAATTTTACAACATAAAACTTAAACATTTCACATAACATTTACTATACATTATACTCTAACTTATACTAACACTTTCATCAATTTTATAAAATCTATAACACACATTTATTTTGAAATTTGACAAGTTGAAACTATTGTATATACATCATACAATTGTTTCTCTACAATTTCTAAAAAAAAAAAAACATAAACCTTATACCCTAAATCATATTTTTGGTCATCCGTCGGAAATCCGTTGGAAAATTTCCCACGGATTTCTCACGGATTTCCGAGATTACACTAATCCGTCGGAAATCCGTCGAAAAATTTCCCATGGATTTCCCACGGATTTCCGCGATTACACTAATCCGTCGGAAAAGTTCCCACGGATTTCCGACGGGTACTATTTCCCACGGATTTCCCACGGATTTAGGGTATATTTGGGGTTTAGGGTTTAGGGTTACGTGATATGATTTAACTATCACTAATCTACATGTTTCATTCAAAAAAATTGGTAGTTCATCAATGTTAAAGAATTTCTATGAGTTTATTAATTTTTTAACATAAAACTTAAACATTTCACATAACATCTATTATACCTTATACTCTAAACTATACTAACACTTCCATCAAATTTTATAAAATCTATAACACACATTTATTTTGAAATTTGACATGTTGAAGCTATTGTATATACATCATACAATTGTTTCTCTACAATTTCTATAAAAAAAAACCTAAACTCTATACCCTAAACCATATTTTTGGTCATCCGTCGGAAATCCGTCGGAAAATTTCCCACGGATTTCCGAGATTACACTAATCCGTGGGAAATTTTCCGACGGATTTCCGACGGGTACTATTTCCCACGGATTTCCCACGGATTTCCGACGGATGTTAATTTCGTCCAAATTCCGTCGGAAATTACCGACGGAATTACGGACGTCGGAAAACACCCTATTTTCTTGTAGTGATTGTTGGAAAGACTCACTGAAATAACAGTCTCTAAATCGAACATTATCCCTTGTTGATAGTTCAATATATTTACTCATCAAGGGAGATTCATATCCAACATATATTCCTAACCTCCTTTGAGGTCCCATCTTAGATCAATCTGGTGGAGCAACATTACATCCAAAAACTTTTAGATGGGAAATATCTGGTTCCTGACCAAAAACCAATATTGGGAGAACTCAAAATTATTCGTTGGCATAATGCGAATCAATGCGGTTTCACTCTAATCAATTAACCAAATACTTTCGCAAAAATACATAGTGGATGATCAGTCCAAAATATCTCCTTGTATACGTACCAAAAAACTAATATATTCCAAGTATATTGGATAGTGAAAACCGTATTATCAACTTCCTTTATGGATAACACATAAGAATCTTCTGAGTCTTTTTCGCATTATTATTGAACCAGAATGGCCTAACCGGTCATGCCAAAACAGTGATATTTTCAGTAAACTTCTGGTTTACTATATAACATTAATCTCCATTATAGTATTTTTTGTGTAATACAATCTACTAGAGAACACATGTAGTTTCTTTAAAATACTTTAACTATCTTGGTTAATACTCATGTGAAGATATTCAACATTTCCTTAACTCATTGTCTCAACTTTATAAATCTTAAAATCTTCTGGATTTTCTTTACACATGATTTATCGAACGTGTGTGAACATGATCTTCTAGATGTTTCACTTACTATGAATTGTGGGATTCTTCAATTCTTCCCTCGAGATGATGACACTCCGGGTCCATCCATCTCGAATTGAATCACACTCTTAGGATCAACAACATATCCAACTTGGGGTTTTCCATGACATTTGAGACTTAGGAGAGTATAATGCATCAATACTTTCAAATTGCATTCTCATAGGCAAATATATCTGCTCTTCCGGAGCCTTCAATAATATTTATATTACCTCATCTTGTACTCACAGAAGCTTATTTCATCGTCACATGAGAGAAACATCTCTTGTATGACACCATCTTTATTTTCTCACTTCTAATGAGTTTCTGAGTTTTTGAAAGAAACTCTTTGGCCTCGAGTTTAACCTTGACCATATCCATATCTATATCCATGTTTATGTCTACGACCACTTCTATAGCCACTTTCTCGGCCAGAGTTATTGGAGTGATCTATTATATGATGTTACACATTCACTTCAAAAAATGGGCCATAGCTCATTAGACGTGACTCATGATATTTTCATCCATAACTCATTGTTTTGCTCTTACAAACTCAAGTGATGCAATCTTATATTAACTAATCACAATGAGCTTTAAGCGATATCACATTCTAGTGATCATATCTTTTTTTTAGATTGTTCTAAATAACTAGTGGATATTTTATGGTTAAGTATTCGAACCAAAACAAAAATCGAAAACATTGATTTGCTAAAACTTATATTTTATAAAGTAATAATCAATCATCCGTTCAATCCAAAAAAAAAGGAAATCGTACCTTAAATCAAAAGGTGGGCGATGAAATTGGTGGATCAAACTGGTGGTGGTGTGCTCCTTTTTTCGATCTTATTTTCTCAACGATTATAATAGACTTTTCGGTGGAAGAACATATCGAAGAGACGATCGTGCTGATAACATTTTGTGAATAAAAGAGAGAGATGAAATTGTTGTCTTATTCCATGAGTAATGAAAGGTATATATAGGTTTACAAACACTTGGAGAACAATCTAAACTTGGAGAATAAGTAAAGAGAGAATATTCTAAACCTCCTTATGATATGAGTCTTATAATGGGCATCCATATAATTAATTCATAACAAAAATAAAAAATCTCGGAAAATATTAAATCATATTAGATTTTAGAGATTTTAAGTTGGAAATACCAAACAAAATTGTTTAAATTCCACTATATTTTTGATTTTAACTTACATCATATTAATATCAAATCATACTAATTTTTTAAGATTTTAAATTGGAAATATCGATTTTTATGCATTTTTTTAAAAAAAAATTGATAGTCTAATCTTTTATGTGATAATTGACCTGAAATATAACATAATAAATTTGTTATAAAAAATTAATTTAATACATTAAATTTATAAAAAAAAATTATCCTGCGTAGCTTAAAATCTAGTTATAAATTATATTGATGGTACATTTTAAATTTGACAATACAAAATCAACTTGAATAAAATCAAATCGTTGTATTGATTAATTCAACAGTATAAAACTCGACATTATTATTGAAGAAATATACCTAATTGGTTTTTAAAAATGGTTTCAACTCATAATAAAAAAGATATATATATCAATGCATATTAATCATGGCAAGGAAAAGTTAATTTCATGTGTAAAACAAAAAACAAACTAAATATCTGTAATACAAGCTTTACATTGGAAGTCCAATATTCGCTTATTTACAAATTCATTTCCAAGTTTTTGAATTGATCAGAAATATGATAACTAATGTGATGAAACGAGCTCAAAATGATAGTCCATTTTGCATTTTTCTAAGTGGTCGGGTTTAAGTGGGACTTTAATAATCTTCCCTACTCTTTCTAAAAGAAGAGTTCAAGATTATTGTCACTTGTTTTTCTTAAATTTCAGGATTTCCTTTACCACATTTTCCCGGAAAAAAAAGAAGATATATATTTATCTTAATGTCTGAATTCACCTCCCGAAAAATTGAAATTTATTAGCTATTGCGTCTTACCCATGTTCACCTTCAGATCTTGGTTTGTAGTTCATGTGTGTTGCGGTTTGCCTTCCTCTATAAGAAGATGGACCATAGATTTGACGACTTCGTTGTGGACTATACCTGATTTCTGCAACAAACGTGAAGAGAGAGGAGAGATTAGGGCATGATCTACTTACTTCACCGAGTGGATCAAACGAAGGATTGAACATGTAACCTCGGGTTTCCGGATAAGATCTTTGAGAATAGAGTGGAGGGTTAACCGAAGCTCTTTGAACAAAACTGCAGTTTGTGCTGGTGCTGCTAGCTTCAACCACCCATCAATGGTGACTGTTCCACTCTGTAATGAAAGAAAAGGTTTAAGGTAAAGAGCACATAAATTAAGTATTATCCAACACGCATTGTCAAATCGTTTTCTATAGATTATGTAACTCTTAAAAGAGCCAAAGAGTCTTAGGAACTAGTGTAGGACATTAGGACCCAAGATCTCTTATGTCATCAATGCCCCCGTTTTCAATTCATTGTTTGACAAATTAAAATCAGTATAAAATTCCACATGTGTTTTCTCAATCGCAAGACAACACGATATGGATAAACATTACCTGATGATGAACATTGATTGAGCCGCCAAAAAGTAAAATGGAGAAAGGAGAAACAACGGTTGTATCACGCAGATATACTTTGTTAGTCTCAACCTACAAGAAATAGTAATTACCCATGATTAGATGGTTACGAATTTACACCCGAATCTGGCTAGTAATATCAAACTGAATAACAAGTCACCATGTTTGTCCAATATCATCAAATGATATAATACAAAGCTAAGTATGAAATTCCGAGGCGCATAAATCAGAGGGATCAAAGTAAAATCAAATGCTTCACATATTAAATCAGGTTACCTTCTCAAGAAATACAAGGAAAGGGTATTGAAATGCTTTGAAGTTGCTGTTTATAGAGGACGGATGGATATGGACTTCCCTTCTGCCATCGTACCACGCTGAATAACTCTTTGTTTGGTTTCCTTGCTTTGTCAAACTGTTAACCGCTGCCTCTGTAATTCCCTTATCATTGGCTGCAATATTAGGATATAGCCCCGCGCATAGTATAGCCTGTACATATTGACAGCTGAATTCAGGTACCCACGAAATAGATAATGACGTAGAACCTTGTTTACAACCACAAATGAGCAAATATCTGAGCAGCAGAGCACCAGATGTACTTTACCTTAACAACTTCAGGTTGTTGTGAATACATATTGAAAGGTTGTGTTTGGTCAGAAAACCAGACATCAAGATTCTCTTTTTTTCTCCCCGCAAACTAAGATAAGAAACGAAGAGCTTCTTGATCAGATTTTGTTAGATAAATCTTTGGGCCTTCTATCTGCTAAGTTTACAAATATGATGAACCTTATTGAGCTGTAACATAAACTTGAAAACAGTCATTTCAATGTTTTGGTGCATGATGGATCTTCCATGTAAGATCAGACACATGTGTGCTTATGCATAGGCAACAAATGTTTCAAATGGGTAGATAAGTTACCTCTCCTGTTCTAGGAAGATTGATGAGCCCGATGTCGGCAAGTAATGTACCAAACTGTACTCTCATGTCTCTGATATTTATGAGAAAGCAACAAATAAGATTTGAAGGATCAAGACAGAAGAGGTAAAATCATTCTTTCAAAGCCTCTTAGATATATGAAAAATTTCCTACTAAGACATAGGCTTAAGTTACTTCGACAAGAAACCAAATAAATGACTATTATTTTCCGTACTTAAGCCATTAACACAGTTTTTCCACACTTTTAAATCCTTAGTCAAGCTTGCAAGGCAGCAGAAAGCATCTTAAATCCTTAGATAATCATTATTGTTTAGCTTTCTTAATTTTCCATAGAGTGAGTCAGGCGACCTCAAAACTGAAGGTTATCCCTCGAAACAAGGATACAAAGGAGAAAAAGCATGGTAAGGAAGTAACAAATATATATAAAAATGTCATTTTTTCTACTATGGATATCGTTTGTAGAAAAGTTATAGCATCTGAATACAATGTACCTTATCATCCGCATCACTGAGCTGCTTAAGAACTTTGATTCACAGAACCTCTGTGCAGCTTTCATTCCTCGCTGAAGACATCACAAACATATAGAGCATGTCATTATGCAGATCACTGCTGTGCAAAATGGATGGAACATCAACTCGGTATCCATTGATTCCAACCCATTCGTTAGACTGTTCATTGAACAGCTCAAGATCATGGACAAGTAACCCATGTTCAAGCCAAATTACTTAGCAGAAAATGTAATGTATGCATATAAAAACGTGAAGTTCAAACCCATGGTTCAAGGGTTCTTTATTAGAAGATAAATTAACAGCTTCCTCCAGAACCCAGACAGACTTTTTCTTCCATAAAAAATTCAAGCTACATTAACCAATCTCTGCACTCAGCTGTAAACCATAAATTCATTTATAACCCAACCAAACCTCAATTCTATCTGTCTAACGAATTAGTTGTTAAGAAGCTTAGAAAGATTTCTCTCTCCAAGATGTCATTTAATTACTCTACGCGTGAATTGTCAGTCACATGGTTTTTTTTCTTCTAATTATGGTTCTTAGAACATTTCCCTAACTTGAAATCTAAAAACATTTGTACTTAAAACTACGATTTGGCATGATGTATACAAAATAATAGCTATTAAGATCTACATGTAGATAGACAGACATTTATCAAAGTCAAGATATATCTATCGATAGTGAATCAAATACTGATTCTGTAAAACACATATCAGTGAATCTAATTTGAATATCCCTTCATCACATACCTCTTGCAGTATCTTCACCCATTTTTCGTATGCAACCATCATAAGGAGATGATCAGATTGTTTGTCATTGTTGTTTAAATCACTTGATTTCTCCAGATTGTCAGACAAAAGAGCAAGTTTCACCCGGTCAACATTTTGCTTCTAAGAGAAAATTCCGAACATAGAGTTAGTTGACAACCTCCTTGTGAAAGTCAGCCAAGTTCTGAGAGTGTATAAATGAACCTCATCTTTGGGATATATAAACGGCGTTTTGTAGCTCAAGAAAGCAGCAATCGAGAGAATAGGTGATAAGCAACCAAAAATTCCACCATATAACAGCATCTGCAATTCAAACATGTAGTCAAGATACTGGAAAGAATTAGATGATGAACTCTCTGGTTACCTACATCAATGATCAAGACATTTAAACCTAGGCAGAATTTTTCTTAAGGATGTTAAATGGGACACATGATGAGATGAGGCTAGATGTTGTGAGGAGAGAATAAATATATATATGAGAAGTGACCAAGGAAGTGCAACAGTAATGTTACTGAAGTAAACCTTTCCAATCAACACATCAACCGGAAGTTTTGCTAAATGATGCCCAAGTGGTGTCAACTCTTCGTCCCCTTCAACAGCACCAACCTAAAGAAGACAGGGTTCATAATAGAAGACTCAGCAACAAAATCTAAATGACTATAGCCTAAGGCTACAACGGAAAGAAGATTAATCAGCCCCACTGAAGAAACATCAGTCATATGTCCAAGTGACGGATCTCGTAACTTTTGGATGTATCAAATATGACTGATCGCATGAAATAGGTGTTCTTAAGGAGAAAAGGCTTATATTACATGGTACCTCGTGTAACAATGAAATTGCAGAGGTTATAGCACCTTCACTCGGAGGTTCTAAGGCCTAAAGACAGCAAGTGTAAAGAAGAATCAGATGGGTGATGATGTTGTGTCTTTTGTCACTAAAAATGGTATCACTTGCCTTTGACAGAAAAGGCTTAATGTGACCCAAGCCAAGCAATTTGATTTGTAGACATAATTCTACTAATGGCATCCGCAGCATCTCAGGAACCTTGTCATCAAGATGGAACTAATGAGTTTAGGGGCTAAAACCATGTGAATAAGAGACCAGGAAAGAACCTAAAAGAAAAACACCTGATAGGGACGCATTAGCTTCTCGAACCTATGCCGTGTGTACAATGAAAAGCAAATTCCAGGTTTGACTCGTCCAGCTCTTCCTGTTCTTTGTCTTGCATTTGCTTGAGATATCCAATCTTCCACCATGCTTGACAGTTTCTAAGATGATAAAATAAATTGAGCACCAAATTGACATCTCGGAGACAAAATACAATGATCACGAGGCAATAACAAGGAGAGATACATAGAAATGTCATCAAACAGCACTTATATATAATAGACATACCAAAATAGCGGATATCAATATTAAAAAAGGGTTTCACAAGGAAGGGGTTATATGCGAATATCACAATAAAATGGCATAATGTTACAATTCATTTTCAGAAAAGGTTTGAGTTTAAAGGGGGATAAGAAAACAAACATAGTGAAAATTAAGATATTGGTCTACAAGCATCATCGTAAATGGAAAATGCAACTCATTCGCTAGCATTGGGAATACCTTCTGTGGATTATAGCGATTCTCCTTGTGTTTGCCACTATCAATCACATACACCACATCATCAATTGTTATACTGGTCTCTGCAATATTTGTAGCTACGATAACCTGAAGATAAGAGATGATGCAAAAGATGAATCAGATTGGCTTTGCAAAAGTCCATGCAAACTAAACGGTTTAATTGGAAAATATCTTCAGCAAATAGGGAGCACATGCATTTGTCGAAAGGGATTCAGAACTCATATGATTAAAATTATATTTCAATCGGCTAGAATTTGGAGTTAACTTTTAAGAAGACACTAAACCCTTTCGACTACATCTTCTCACGTTTTGTAAATGTTCCTCTCATCAAGTCATAAATGAACTAAACTGTTCTCCGTATATTATTCTTAACTTTGAGAACTATAATTCACATAGTAATCCTATAGAAAACTTGCACGAAGACCAAAATAAATGTAACCCTTTTGGCAGTCTGAAGGTAGTAAGGAAAAAAGTTGTCCATGGAACATTTTTACTTTTTAACCATAAGTGATATTATGTTATTTACTTTTTAAACCACAACTGATGGTATTTACTGTGCATGTCGCTCAAATTCATTTACTAGTGGAAATCAAAGGAAACAAGTAGTTGCATGAGTTAGAATCTTGATTTATCAATCATCGATCATCCATTCAACACACTCACCCTAGAGCCCTTAACAACTTAAGATAGTTTTCCAGTAGACAAAAATGCAAAAGCAAGGCATTAATGATAAAGCCATCAAATTTGCTCATCTGGAAAAAATGAATCAAAAGTGACCCAACTCCAGGAAACTAGGCATCTAAACATGCATAGCAATCGTGCAACAAAGATTATATAGATGTTTACAGGAAATCACCTTCCGTATATCTTCAGGGGGGCGCAGAAACACCTTTTTCTGTTCTGTAGATGCAATAGAAGAATGTAGAGGAAGAAGCCAATCTGCAGAAGGTCCACGGAAACGATACGAAGCAGCTAACCTATCGAGTAACATGTGAATTTCTGACACTCCCTGTTATTACCAACCAAATGTCAATCTGACGCGATAGACAAGATGATTGACTCTCAATTAACACAAAAGACCTCAGTATCAGCTTACAGGCAAAAATACAAGAATGGCTCCTTCCTTGCAAGTATCATCAATGTGGCATATCAACTCTTCAAGGAGCTCGTAGTCTATAGCATCCTCATTTAATCTTTTCTGCACAGCACTCACAAGTTATGGAGACTCAGAATAACTAGAAGAATAAGAGGAACAGAAGCTCTAAATGGAAATGTAGCGTACCAGATTTTGTTGTGTTTGATCACTGTATGAGTTGTAATTGCTGGAAACATAAAACGGGTTAAGACAGTCCTCTGAAAGCAAATAATCATCACCCCAGCCAGCCAATACAAGATTCTTCTGTCCCCTACGGTCGTTTACAGAACCAAGCTGCAGACAACAAATCCCTATATTAACTACACAATATCCAAAGTTTAACTAATACAAGCTAAATGGGAGTATCAGTATAGAAACACTAGAACCCAAATTTCAGAATCATACAACACACATCTAATCAAAAGGCATTCACATATTAAGCCCCACAAAAATGCAAACATCATTTCGTATCAGGCCCGACAAAAAGAAAAAGGCAAATCCATACACGACCTTTGTGCTGGTCGTATATTTTGGTTGAGCAAATAGTTAAAAATATTCATAAGAATGAAACATTCCTCCACTAGAAAATACTCGAATACAAAATCAGAAGACAACTCTAAATCAAGACGCAAGTGTCTAGCAGCTGCAACAATCTATTTTTAGTCCTACGAAGGAATTGCTCCACTGGTGCGGACTCCATTAAAGGTGAATGGAAGAGATGCCGGAAAAACATGAGGCGCTGGCCAAAGTGAAAAAGTGAATAATTTAGATACCTTGTCTTTAATGGATGAATCAGATCTTAGTGCAGCAGGAGAATCTGGAGCCAGAAGGTACCTAGTCCTCTCATAAATCTCCTCCAGAAAGTGAGTAGTAACTGGGTGTGTTCGTCCTTGAGCAGTAATCACAGG
Source organism: Eutrema heterophyllum (assembly GCA_002933915.1). Taxonomy (NCBI): domain Eukaryota; kingdom Viridiplantae; phylum Streptophyta; class Magnoliopsida; order Brassicales; family Brassicaceae; genus Eutrema; species Eutrema heterophyllum. Next base: position 15,682 of record PKMM01032949.1, on the reverse strand, counting down.
ACAATGAGCAAAATATTTTGAGAATAGATCTGCGTCAACAGTAGCGGACCTGAATGGCATCAGAAGAATAGATTAATATGATGTGTACTATATTTACAATCTGCCTTGAAAAATAAAAGTCACAACACGTACATAAGGATAACTTTCAGTCTACGTGATGTATTATCCCATGATTGCTTCTCAATCAGGCTCTTCAAAATAATGAGAAGAAAATCACCCTGAAATGAATATGAGAAAATAAGTCTTCTCACCCACAAGTTGATTTTGAGAAAAGGATGAAAGGAAAACTTCTGTCAGATTGTTTAACACTTGCAAAATGGCTGTATCAAAATTTGAAATACAGATCTAGCATTCTTTATGGTAAGAGGAGCTTGAGTTACTAATAATGCTTGGCAGCACAGAAAACAAGGAAGCAATACATATAATTCCTTTATTCTAAAGTAGTGTCAAACGAAGCCAGAAGAGAGAGAAAAAGTGGTAAAAAAAGGTATACACCACTAAGGATTCGCTGTTGAAAATGATTAAATGCGATGGAATTGTAGTGGAGTTTAACTCTACATGCATATTCTAAAAGTACTGCTAAAATCCTAGTTTTCTAACCTAGCAGGTTTTTGAATTGTAGTGATTCATTAGATGATACTATATGGATTCTCAAGCAGAACCCCTAATCATGTGTCTATTTTTCTTAACAATGATCTAATTTGTGGCTGACTTAATCAATACTCACCAAAAGAGACCGCTCGTGCACTTCATCGACAATAATATGTGTAACATCGTCCAAGGTTTTATCCCCCTGCAAGGTGTGCACAAACGAGCAAACAGACAAAACAATAAGAAAGATTACTGATTATAATCTTAAATATTTAGTGTGCGGTCTTTCATTATGCTTTACGGAATAGCATTGCAGTGTCTCAAAAACTGGAATGACAAATTCCTTACAAATGTCTTTGCAGCAAATATCCTCTGATACTACTAATGATGAGCCAACTACCTCAACTATTGGACTTTCAATGTTCCCCTTAGTTAATAGAGACTCTGTTTATGTAATATTTTCTGTAAGATCATGTTTTCTAGATACCATAATATTCGTAATGCAGCTATGATGTCTAATCTTTATCCACATCACCAGAATGTTTGTTTATAACTTTTTTTAATCTTTCTCAGTGGCCTACAACACTTTAGCATGTAATAGAAATTATTTGGTTACACAAGAGCTTATTAATAAAATAAGGTACGTACAGCGAGTTTCCTCAGTAGAATGCCAGTAGTGCAAAACAGCAGCCTTGTCTTGTCACTCCTGAACAAATATAAAAATATGCCAAGGGAAATTTGCTTAATCCGCCACTCCAAGAACATTATTAAAGGTGAAAACCGGAAATTTATAGGGCCATCATCATATTGTAGTGTCAGAAATGAATATATTACAAACAACAGACGATGGTGACAAATGCAACCATACACTAGTGAAGCCAGAAGAACAGCAAAATAAACAGGCGATATTATGCGTTTGAAGCTACATAATGAAGTAACAGACATGATGCACATATATATTTTACAATTCCATTCCACCAAAACATAGCAGAAAAAGAATATCCATCTAACACCAATTTATCATGGTAGCACTGCTACACCAAAATCAGCCTGAGATTAGTACAGAGAGAATATGAAAGCCCAGAAGAAATCACATCACATAAGACCAACACTGACGTAATAGTAAGTATAATCGGTTGATCACTAACAGTGGGCCGAGAAAACGAACAAATGAGTAGATTTTTTATAGACATATACTTCAGAAAAAGAAGAAAAGATTTACTCTTGGACAAGTGTAGCCCAGTGTCCTAATAGTTCAGCCTTTGGAACTAAATTGCTCTCTTTTCCGATCTACTTTAAGAAACAAGCCCATTTTTCACACAGCATACAATTATAACTACTTAAATTTCATGCTGCAGATTGAATGCACGATCAATTCTGATCGTTTAATTTGGGTTCTTGAGAACAGTGAATGAAGCGATGGAAAGAAGTACACGCTGAACAAAGTAAAATCTACTAAGTTCGTAAAACAATAGAAAAAATTCTTAAAATTAAGGGGCAGACCTTGCACTTTCAAGACGAACTTGATAACCCACCAAGGAATCATCTAAGCCTGGAGAGGATTCACAACGCTCATCAGCAACTCTTTGAGCAACAGAGATAGCCTAGACCATATTACCCAGTTACTAACAAAGACAAAAGATAGAAAGAAATCTGCAACCTAGGCTAGCTGACATCATTAACGAGAATAAAGGTATCGTAGTTAATGCCAGTATGAACAAAACAAGGAATCCCTGAAGCATGACATTTTAACACTGAAATACTCACTGCTATCCGCCGAGGTTGCGTGCATATGATATTACAGTATCCACCATGCCCCGAATCGATCATATCATCCAATATAAATTGAGGAACCTGAAGAATGTAGCAGTTAGAAATGACTCAACTGTAAGCTGGAAGATAAATTCAGCAAAAAGAGCAACTGGAGAGACCAAACCTGTGTAGTCTTTCCAGAGCCTGTTTCTCCGCATACTACTAAGACATCTTTTTCTTTCAGATGCTGCAGTATGTCATTCTTCACTTCTGTTATAGGAAGAGCAGTTCGAGTTTTCAACATGTCCTGCAAAATTTTAGTAAAATTACTGCGAAAGCTGTTGTAAGAAAGTTTTGACCATGCTGAAAACAATGTCTATATTTTATACTGGAATGAGCTAATCAGTCTGGGAAGCTTTATACATATAAATATATGGCATAAAATTAGCTACATGAACTACATTCTTTACGATCTCTAGAGACAAAACTTCTGTTCAAACATTAACAAGAATATTCTACCTTGTACTTCCGCATTTTCTTTTTGTTTTCTTGTTTTTGTTGGAGAGATAAACATTCAGCCTCTATGGAAGACTCCCCTGTAACACAGAACAGAGATGATTATATTTCCTGCTAATGATTTTGGCAGTATAATTCAGATTAATATTATTTAAGATACTGAGAGACCACAGATACAATCCGTGACAAACATACTTTTAGCTCTGTGGTTAGCTTTGACAACACCCAGGTCACCTTTCTCTTCGACATATGTATCTACCACTGGAATTGCATCGTCGATGCCACTCGACGAAGTGTTCAAACTGAAATTGTCCGCCTCAAGCAACCTATCAACAAAATTAGCTCTTCGATCTTCTTCTGTGCTTTGTACGGTACACAACAATTCCTCTGTGAAAGCTCAAGGCAACTATATTAGAGGGATTAAGATATTGCAAATAACTTAGAATGGTAATATTAGGGATATGCAAAACATTCAGCAAGAGATTATGTAGTATTCCCTCCATTTTACTTCATATGCGGTAATAGTTCACTCAATACTGATGCTCATTTTAACAGCCAAAAGTGTTTTGAACAAATAAGTACCAAAACTCGCATGCAAAATATAGTTGTTGTAGAGTTACCATAGAACATGTCAATGTAAACATAGACAGAAAGGTGATAATAAACTAGGTTAATCAATCTAAAATTATGTGGCATAGCTGGATAAGGCTCCGTGACTAAATTCATAAAATCACCTTGTTTCCAGATCAAAACTAGAGAGGCATAAGGCTCCGTGATTGCAAAGTGAACAGGTAAATCAGGAAAAATCTTATGAAGAGCAAATGCCGCAACTCTGTTTTGTGCATCCTGTCACACACAAGTGCACAATAAATTAGCATAATGTCAGCATATTATTCAGGCACTGGATTATTTTTAATCAACAGCTTACAACTTTGGTAAGGTTCATAATCAGAAGTTTCCAAAACTTTGAGCAACATTTTTAGACATATAATAGTACACTATAGAACTTTCTTTCTAGCTGTCCTACTTTATTATACTCAGAACCTGGAAAATCAAGAAATTAAACTAGAATTTTCTTGCGAGAAGTTATATCCCTAACTACACTTAGTATCAAGGCCCTAACCATATACATTTCAGCATCTTTTTAAGAGAATATCAAAGGTTAAAAGATGGATCAAACGAGTACCTCGATAGATTCAAAATCCTCATCCTGATGAGGAAGTTGAAGAGTTACCAGACCCCCGGCTTGTCTGCTTTTACCCCGTCCACTGGCTTTACGCAGAATGCTTACAGTATATGAGAAATTCCTTCCTTCAGCAGTTACTTTATTGAATTTTGGTGCTCCCCACCCTGACCTTTGACACAATTGATGGAGAAAAGCCTTCGGGATTTTTTGCGCCTCACCCTGTAAAAAAATAAAATAAATAACTGCCCAGTAATACAGCTGACACTTGAACAAACCAAGAGAAAAAAGGGAGCAGCGCAGGGGAAAAAAAACAAGCTTACACGTTGTAGTTAGAGAAGGAAATTCCATATCTATTAAGCATAGTTAAAACTCACTTTACTGGATCATAATGTCAGCTTATGTGACAAACGAAAAATTAAGAAGCATGAATAAGCGCAATAAAAGCATTAAACACCTTTGAGTTGTAATAGTATTTACTATTTTCAAAGCTAAAATGTATATATCCTAGAATCTTGTTTGATGAAGACTTACCTTCTTCCAGATGCCCTCTAGTTTTCCAAGATTTTTCTCACTGCGTAGCTCTCTCATCATTTCATTCTTCTGCAATTCCAGGAGTTCATGGGGTGAAGCTTCAGAATGCGGGACATCTTCTAAAAAAATACCGTCAAGCTCCATGTCCTCTGAATTATCATCCGATGCAACTAATTCTTGTCCCGGGGAACATGAGGGAAGAGCTTTAGGTTGATTTTCCTCAGATCCACAGCTCTCAACAGGATTTGCACCCAAAGCCGGGTCATCTAACGGCTGAATAGAGACAGCATCAGCATTTACTTCCTCATGAACATTATCGGGCATGGGAGAGGTTAATTCTTCTTCTGTCGAATCTTCAAAGGCATGTTCACGCTGAAATTCAGATTCCAACGTTGCTTCAGATAGTCCTGCAAAACAAACACATATAACTCATGACATGCTGTACCAATATATATGATTGACAGATTGATTACTATAAGATTAAACTTAACCAAGAGCAGATATCTCTTGCTTGAGCTTGCGAATGGCTAGGCCTGCTTCCTCCTGTCCTTTTTTATCACGCTTCTCCTTTGCTTTTATAGCATCTGATCTTGCCGAAAAATATTCTTTGGCAATCACATCGAAAGGCCTCGGACCGGATACCTAGTATGAAATGTGAAAACAAAAATATCAAAACAGAGAACGAAATAAAAATCGGGAAGATGAGACCAATATGGTGTTGCAAAACTAATTGACTGAAGTCTGTACTTTAACACAATGGGAAAGAAACTATATAAATTAGCAGGTTGCAACCAGCAGAGCCACAAACACTACGGAAAATTAATAAAATAGCTCCATAAGCTTCTGCCATGACAGATTATTTAATAAGCTTAACCCATGGAATACCTTTTTCGCAAAACAACAATTCGTGATCCAAATTCAAAAGCTTCCAGATGTTCATAGTTTTGTAAGGTGAATTCTTTCTATCACACCAAAATCATGAGGGAATATTTATCCTCGAGTAAGATGCATGAAAGATAACATGCAAGAAAACAGTGAAAGTATTCCACATCAATGACGGAACTGGTCTCACTAAGTAGTGAACTATATTCCATTTCGTTGCCATAATGGAAAGAAGCCTCGAAAAGAGTTGAATTACCTCCTTGCTGGAGCCAACACCATCTGCCTCATCTTCCCAAGATTCAAATTCCTCCTGAAAATTTAAGTCGATGAGCAAATTCATCTGTGAATTAAATATCATTTTGTTTTGCGGCTTCAGATTATTTGTATTAAGCTAATGGAAAATGGTTGAAGCATTCTATATGAGCACCTCCTCCTGTCTTCTCATATACTGACGGATCCAATCAGCTTGAGATGATTGGCCAGAACTAAGAGTGTCTTCATCTTGCTTGCCCTTCACTTGAACTAAAACTTCAGGTTCCTCCTGCTTGTGCTGGACTGAAGAGTCCGAAAACTCATTCCAATCTTCCCGTGAGGTCAATATCACACCTACAGAACCACCTGCAACACCAATGGGTACAACCATCAATGCACAACAAGCGGCGCAAGTTCCTCGAGAATTTTACAACCTTAACAAGTGTTTATGTGCGTGATTTTATTACATACCACCTGTAGGAAACCGGGAAGCTCCAGTAGAAAACTTCACTGGCAACTCATGACTCGGCAAGTTCAAGCAGAGCCAATCAAGTGCAGCCTCAAACGTCGCTCCATCCTTAACGAAAACATACACATTGTATCAGGCATCGAATTAGGTAATTTAAACTGAAAATTAAAACCAAAACTCTCAACAAATGCGAGATGGTGAGAGCGTTACTCTAAGAGAAGAGAGAGCGAGCTCAATCTGATCATCTACGAATCCTTCGCAAGAGAGCTTCTCGTAGACATTATTGAGTTTCTTTGCCTTCTGATTTTTCGAAAGCGCACTATGGATAGGTGCCGGAGCCGGAGGACCGGTGCGGCCAGAGTTGAGCAAGAGCCGTCGCAAACGGTCCTCGTTCTCCGCCGAAATCTGGAGCTTAGGACCTGAAGAAGGTTTCTGATGGTTCGATTTCGACGATGAAGAAGCAGCAGCTTTGTTGCTTTGCTGCTGAGGTTTCTTCTTCGGAGCCATACTCTTCGTCTCCGATCAAAGACGAACCTGAGAGTGACGGAGAAGAATATTGATATTTGGGTCTTGTCGAGTTACAAAACACAGCACCGGAGTGAAAAGAGATTATTGGGTCTCATGGGCTTTCTTCTTGAAGACCAACTATTATTTTTGGGGCCCAAATAGTTTTGCTCTTTTCCAACTTGGCCGATACCACAAGGTGCAAATTATGGCACAGTTAGGTTGAACAAAACATTTATTTTTACTAGATGAACTAGTGATCTGCGCGGGCTCCAGTTTCGGAATAAGTACGGTATTTGAAAATTTTCATTAGTATTAACACGAAAACACGAATTAAAAAAATTATAAGTTTCTTTGAATTCATTTTTTTGGGTACGTAATAAGGAAGTCATTAAGAAATAAAATTTTGGAAACGTTCTAACATATTATATCGCCATGGTTACTTTGATAGAAAATCGATACCTAAAAACCTACAAAAGATCTTGAAATCAGGATCTTTACAAAACAATTGCATGTTTATGTTTCTAAGTTTGGTAAGAACTCAACCACGATGTTATATTTTTTATGCTCGGTATGTTTTAAGAACATAAACTTTTAATTATTTGTTTGCAGATGCTAACGAAAACCCACATAATATATGTGTATGTTTAGACACGAAATTTTCTCGAACTGGGTCTTGTTTTTGGTCAATTCTATCGTCTTCTAATCCACTTCGTAACGACACACATGTAACAAACCTCTCCTAAGATTTTAATCAATTTCAACCGAATGATAAAAGAACTATAACCCATGTCTCAACATATAATGCAGATTTGTCATTCATAGATCAATTCCCCACATGCACTACACATGCATAATCTATCTTGACCTTTGAGAAGCGCTAACAAAAAAGAACCAATAAAAGCATGACCATAAGGAAATATGTCGATAACGAATATAATATAAGCCGTCTAAGATCATTTTGTGCCAAACAAAAAGAAGAACCTGATGTCCATATAGATGACCTACGGCTAGGACGAAAACATAGCAAAAAAATATACCGAACAAAATAGTAATAACACATAGATAGCTAAAAACCCAAAACCAAAACTAATCAAACTAAAGGTTATCAAAGACTTCCTTGTACACAATATTCATTGTCTTTTTTTTGTGGAACTCCTTTCTTGTCTGTAATTAAAATCTCCAGACCAGCCTTGTAACTCTAGACATCGCGATGTATAGTGATATATCATGGTTTTTACCCCTTTTAAGCCATGATATAGGTCCGTTTTATAGAGTTGTTCTACTATTTTGCAGTGTTTTAGAATCTTTTACAGGTTTTAGCACGTTTGGAGCATAATTGGAGATATTGGAGCTTTTTAGAGCTTTCTGGAGCTTTTTGGAGCTTTCTGGAGCATTTTGGAGCAAAACAGAAGTTCGTGTAGCTGAGTACCCGATTTGAAGCCTTAGTATCGATCGACACTACTCTAGTATCGGTCGATACTAACTGAAGCAGACACGAGTCGCAACTTTAAATGAAGAGTTGAAGAACTTCCCACCGATGGATTGAGCTCAAATTTTGATACAAGACAGATCAATTGATTAGATTTCATTTGGAAGTGGTGTGAGGTCATTCCAACGGTGCGATCAAAAGTTATGCCAGTTTTCGTGAAGATAGTCCAGTCTGGCGAGCAGAAGAATCAGTGAACAGTGTCGATCGACACTACCCTAGTATCGGTCGATACTCACTGCAGGAAAACAGGAAACGCGACTTTCTACACGTCTGGAGAGTTTGCACCTTGGTCCAGAAGTCTTTAATAATTACAAGAAGCCCCAAAACGTGTTTTAACATTATAATTAGGTTTTTCAGCCAATTTTGTTGGCTAAGCTTTATTTGACTTTTGTTCTGATTGAGAGAGATTGTTTTAGGGATTTTGGGGAGACAACTCTGAACCCCTTTGTTTCTGATTGATTTCTTTTATGCAATTCTATTCATCTATGATTTCTGTTCCATTAATCATGTCTGAGTAGATCCACTTTAGGTTCAGGGTTCTCATAAGGGTTTTCTCTGAATGTTAGGTTAATTAGTTAATTAGGATTCACCATCTGAATTAGTTCTTCACCATAGGTTGTTCTCATAGCTAATTCTAGGTTGACGAATCTAGAACTTAGATCTTAGGATAATTGATTAGGCACGAGAGTGCGATTAATTACCTGATAGAACCTAGGGTGAGCAAAATAACTATTCGCAAAGAGATTTGGTTTAGTTGTTTTGTGAACAAATCAAACTTGAAATAAAAGCTGGTTTAGACTTTAGGATTCGCAAAGAGATTTGNTATCCGCTACACCCATACCAAGGACACTATACTTAGCTTTGACTGGATTCCGGGATGCCAGGTTGCGACAGGATGTGTTTCAGATTATATGCTCACTGATAGAATTTGATGAGACTAATTACCCTTTGTTTCCCCCTTGTTTTAGTTTAATCTCCACACCGCCTCCGGAGAGGATTCCAATAAAAACCCATCTTTCATCATTCCGTAAGGAAAAGGTGATCGAAGCAATAAAAAATGAGCTGGATCGTGGTGGCCAAGTTTTCTACGTCTTGCCTCGGATTAAAGGTAGAATGCATTATAAGCTTTGTCTTTCTCTGTATTATCTCTTACTATGACTACCTTACCTCTGGTCTCAGACACAAGTAGAATCAGAAACTTCTTGGCCATGAGATTTTCTTTGTCATTGCCAGCCTTAACATTTTTTCATTATCGAGTTACCACTTTATTTTTCAGGACTAGAGGAAGTGATGGATTTTCTTGAAGAAGCATTTCCAGATATTGACATTGCTATGGCACATGGAAAGGTATGTTGTGGCCTTTCTTAGCAGTACTAGACATTTGGATGCTCATATATAGCACATATATTATGGAATCCTCCTAAGCAATGCTGTTGCCCTATCATTGATTATCCTGCTACGTTGATGTATTCACAGCAATACTCAAAACAACTAGAGGAAACCATGGAGAGATTTGCGCAAGGAAAGATCAAAATCCTCATATGCACTAATATTGTTGAAAGCGGACTTGATATTCAAAATGCAAATACCATAATCATTCAGGATGTTCAACAATTTGGGCTCGCTCAGTTGTACCAGGTGCCAAAGTTTATTGTTTGCTTTATTTTTTATCATTGGTTTTGTAGTTAGCCCTGGCAATTTTGTTTGCTTTATTTTTTTTTATCATTGGTATTGTAGTTAGCCCTGGCAAAGAAAGGTGAGTAGTTTCTAAGATATCTTCCTCTTGTTGCTGTCAACAGTTGCGTGGAAGGGTTGGCCGGGCTGATAAGGAAGCTCATGCCTACCTGTTTTATCCTGATAAATCGCTGCTCTCTGATCAAGCACTGGTATTGGAGGTGTTTTTATTCGTTCTATTCCCTTGGCAGACTCTGGCATGTAATGTACAAGCTAACTATGCAGGAAAGGCTTAGTGCTCTTGAAGAATGTCGTGAGCTTGGACAAGGTTTCCAACTTGCGGAGAGGGATATGGGTATAAGAGGTTTTGGGACAATCTTTGGTGAACAACAGACAGGGGATGTTGGAAACGTACGTTGGCATCGATCTCTTCTTTGAAATGCTTTTTGAGAGTCTGTCCAAGGTATTTTTTGATTAACATCTCCTTGTACATTCTCTCTGACTATGACATTGATGAGCCTTTTGTTTTCCTTTTTTTAAAAATTGGGCTTGGTTATTGACTTGTGAGTCAATCTATTTGGTTGTTTCCAGGTTGAGGAACTCCGTATATTTTCGGTTCCATACAACCTGGTGAAGGTATATTCCATTTTAAACTTGTAAGAAAGGTGTTGCTTTAGACCAAAAAATGAAACAAGATCAGAATATTTCCAAGTGTATTATGAGGCCAGATATGATAGTTATTAGGTCCGTTGTTTGTGCAGGAGTAACTGGAGAAGTTCAAATTTATATGCAGTTGTTATGCCTCAAACTGTAGCAATTAACATGCTTCTAATTCCTTTTTTGCTCTCTATTCCAGATTGACATAAATATAAATCCTCGGCTTCCGTCGGAGTATGTAAATTACCTGGAAAATCCGATGGAGATCATCAATGAAACTGAAAAAGCAGCTGAGAAAAATATGTGGAGTCTAATGCAATACACAGAGAACCTGCGTCGCCAATATGGGAAAGAACCTTATTCCATGAAGATTATTTTAAAGAAGCTGTATGTGAGACGCATGGCGGCTGATCTTGGAGTAAACAGAATTTATGCATCGGGCAAGATGGTTGTCATGAAAACAAATATGAGTAAGAAGGTGTTCAATCTGATCACAGATTCCATGACTTGTGACGTCGTTTACCGAAGCTCCTTGATACACGAAGGAGATCAAATAATGGTACATTTATGAGTAGTGTTGAGAACAGTTTGCATAATCTATTTCATGCCACCCACGCTTAATTAGATGAACTCAAGGGCTTTACACGATATGTGCAGGCGGAACTTCTGTTGGAGCTACCAAGAGAACAGTTACTGAACTGGATGTTCCAGTGCTTGTCAGAACTTCATGCATCACTGCCTGCTCTTATCAAATATTAGTTCCCAATTCACATTTCTCTTGTTGGAAGAAAGGGACTCCTAAGCACTTGTGTTGCTGTGGAGTTTTCTTCATAGACTAGAACACACAAGGAATAATATTTGCATATAAATATATACAAGGGGCAGCATTTTAATCAGGTACGCACGTCTCAACCTAATCACATCAACCGTTGATCGGATCAACAACAATGGCCTTTCCTAATCCTTCCTCTCTTCTTCCGTTCCCAGCAGCTCAAATCGTAAAACCGTCCATGCAACAGGAGGCATGACTCTCTCTGGCCATTTTTCACGTTGAGATCATCAACCAATTACGAGTTGGTGAAGTTCTATTGTATATTGTGGGAATTTATATTGTGTGTAATTAAGAAGAACTGGTGGTAGTAATGTAGTTTTCTGGGGCACCAAAATCAACCCTGAACATGATCGTTTATGGCCCAGTAAAAAAGCCCATTTGGATGTCGTATACTCCATTCCGGGCCCAGTTGTCTTCTTCTTCTTCCTCTTCTTCTTTCTAGCAAATCGATCAACCCACCTTACGATCCGAAAATCCTTCTTTTTGCGAGCGAATCTATTTCTCGCGTTGACGATTTGATTCTTTATTCTTTCAACTGCTGTATTGTAGTAGGGGAACTCTGGACTGTTGTTTTGCTGATTGATCGAAGCTGGGTTCTCTGAATAAATAATCATAAGAGTATGAACGAAGAAGGCCGCGTCCCGTACCTCTCTGGTTAGTCTTACGAGGTCTATATCTTATAGCAGTTTGTAATTCTTCTTGCATCGCTGATCGATCCATCTTCTGTTTTACTCATCTGCCATTTTTTTGTTGTTGTTGTAGATGGTATCAAACAAAAGTCTATAGATCAAAGAGCCCCTCTTCCCGGGGAGCCTATATGTGTTACCTGCGGTCGTTACGGTGAGTACATTTGTGACGAGACCAATGATGACATATGCAGCCTCGAGTGTAAGCAAACACGAGTTGACAACACTAGACTGTTTCCTGCCACAGATGAGTGTTTCTATGTTAGAGACTCAGGATCTTCTTTCACCGATGCTCAACTCCTTAGATGCAAGCTTGACATTCATGTCCAAGGAGCAGCAGTCCCTCCTCCTGTCTTGACTTTCAGTTCATGTGGCCTTCCTCCTAAGCTTCTTCTCAACTTAGAAACGGCTGGATATGACTTTCCCACTCCTATCCAGATGCAAGCAATTCCGGCTGCATTAAGCGGCAAAAGTCTGCTCGCTTCAGCCAACACAGGCTCCGGGAAGACAGCTTCGTTTCTTGTTCCTATTGTTTCTCGTTGTACAAGGTATCGCTCTGAGCATCCCTCAGACCAGAGGATCCCCTTGGCTATGGTTTTGGCTCCAACTAGAGAGCTCTGCGTCCAAGTTGAAGATCAGGCAAAGATGCTCGGAAAGGGACTGCCATTTAAGACTGCACTCGTTGTAGGTGGTGATCCCATGTCTGGACAACTCTACCGCATTCAGCAAGGTGTGGAATTGATTATTGGTACCCCAGGTCGGCTTGTGGACCTTCTAACAAAGCACGCCATCAAACTAGATAATATTACGATGTTTGTGCTGGATGAGGTTGACTGCATGCTTCAGAGAGGCTTCAGGGATCAGGTGATGCAGATATTTTGGGCCTTACCGCAACCACAGGTCTTGCTGTTCTCTGCGACAGTCTCAAGAGAGGTGGAGAAGGTGGGAGGGTCTCTAGCGAAGGAAATGGTTTTGGTATCCATCGGTAAACCCAACAGACCTAACAAGGCTGTCAACCAATTGGCTATCTGGGTTGATGCAAAGCAAAAGAAACAGAAGCTCTTTGAGATACTTAGAAGTCAAAACCATTTCAAGCCCCCAGCGGTTGTTTATGTGAGTTCGAGAGTTGGAGCAGATCTCTTGGCTAATGCGATAACTGTGGTCACGGGGATAAAAGCTCTGTCGATCCATGGGGAGAAGCCAATGAAGGAGAGGAGAGATGTAATGGGTTCGTTTTTGGGTGGAGAGGTGCCTGTTCTTGTATCAACGGGAGTTCTAGGCCGAGGAGTTGACCTCTTGGTGGTAAGGCAGGTAATAGTGTTTGACATGCCTAATACCATCAAGGAGTACATACATGTAATTGGCAGGGCGGCCTCCTCTAGGATGGGAGACCAGGGCAGTGCCATTTTGTTTGTGAATGAGGACAGCAGAAATCTATTCCCTGATTTGGCTGAGGCTTTAAAAAGTTGTGGAGCAGCCATACCTAAGGAACTTATCAATTTGACATCCAGGGAAATGCACAACAAGAAGAGGAGGGTTGGATACTGAATTGTTGTATGACCTCGATCCGAATACTAAATCAAAGAAAGAAATCAAGACTTGAGATGTTAAGGATATAGCGGGTTTACATTCGGATGTTGAATACGAAAGAAATTACATTTGACTTAATTATATTAAAAAGAAGGGAGATTGACTTGTGGGTAGGAGGACAAAAGAACGCGGTTTTGCTGGACTGCCTGCCGTAAGATACCCGCCAACCAACTGCCAATTCCTTAATTAATTTGGTGAACTTTGTTCCATCAACCACCAAAAAAATCCTACTTGCTTCTCATCCTGTCTCCTTCGCATCGGAAGGTATCATCTTTTCTGCTCTTTGGAATCCTTATTTTTTCCATCTGTTTTAGATCCGATGGTGGTTGGTGATTGGCTCTTTCCCAGATCCAATCGATTTGTGCATTTTAACCTATTTTTCCACTCTTTCCTTTTATCCTTGCGCTCTCTCTTTCCGATTTCACGCTCTTTGTCTCCGTTATCATGTCTTGATCTTCCAATTTTTCCAACACATAATTTGGTTGGGCCATGTTCATAACTCAAATCGATAAAAAAATTCCTTCATAATGTGGTCCAGCTTCTTATTGTAGGACTACAAGTGTTTCTTTCTTCACAAGAATACATGGGAGACTCTTCGAGTTCAACCTCTTGGAGCAGTCAAAAGGATACGGAAGATGATCGGATGATTGCTCTTATGTTATCTGAGGAGTACACTAAACTAGATGGTGCAGTAGGCAGACGCCTTTCGAATCTTGCTCCCGTGCCTGTAAGTTTGGTTCTAGTCCCTTTCGTACAACTACAGTTCACAACAAATGCAAGAGTACCGCTATAGATTTTATTGTACAAAAATGAAACCTTTCTACATGCTTAGCTCCCCCTCTCTCTCTATGTATATATGTTCTTGTTTTGCAGCATGTTCCACGGATAAATTCTTATATTCCCAACTTAAATGATGCCACCTTGGATCACCAACGCCTTCTTCAAAGGTTTTTCTGATGCTCTCTTCTTCTTCTTTTCTCAATCTACCTAGGACGCTCACTCTTTGTTGTGATTATGTTAGTGTAATCATTGTAAAATGTTTCCTCCTAGAAAGTCAAGCTGAGAGTGAGTAATCCCCTAGGATGCTTTCTTTCAGATTCAATTGTTAATTCTTAAGTTTGATTGTCTTTGCAGGCTAAATGTTTATGGTTTGTGTGAGTTGAAGGTCTCTGGTGATGGAAACTGCCAGGTGAATGGAGGCTAGATTTCAAACTATCTTCTTCATCTCATTTTTTGTCTCTCTCTCTCTCTCTCATATCTTATAGAGAAATTTGAGTGTCTTTTCAGTTCCGAGCACTTTCTGACCAGTTGTACCGATCTTCAGAGTACCACAAGCAAGTTAGGGGAGAAGTTGTTAAACAGGTGAGATGTCTTATGAGTTATGAGCGATGAACAAAGGCAGTGACCACCTATATGACTGTGTTTGATAATTAGCATTAAGACCATTGTTGCAGTTGGACAAATTCTTTTGTGAGATTGATATCTGTTTGAAAATTAGGTGCACACATCCCTTTTCGAACCTCATTTCCTAGTTGTTCTATTGTTTTTTCTTGTTGCTGCAGCTCAAGCACAATCGCTCTATGTACGAAAGTTATGTTCCGATGAAATACAAACGATATTATAAGAGGATGGCAAAGTATGTTGTGCAAGCATATTCATTTCTCATTAGTCTTCTAAGCTATACTTTGTTTGATTTAGAAAGTTTTATGTTTCACACTCAAAGTTACATAAATGACAGACCTGGAGAATGGGGAGACCATGTTACCCTACAAGCTGCGGCAGATAGGGTAAGTTTCCTTTTTCTCTCAATATTCATAGCACTCACTACTAAAGATGTACCTAAATAATGACCTTTACTTTCTTCTCATATTGCCTGCTCTAATTCTCAAGAAGACAATTCTATTGCTTTATTCCTATCTAGTCTTCTTCATGTCCTTGTTTTCATATGGATATTGAAATAGGTAACACTTAGCACATCCTCGAGAAGCCATGTAAAGTTTTTACATACTACAGACTCTTTTGGCATTAGGTCCCAGTGCCTCTGAGAATAGCCAATAACTTTGAGTAG
>PKMM01032913.1:0-14147 GCA_002933915.1 Eutrema heterophyllum | reverse complement strand
GCACGTCTCAAGATCAACGCATCGGCTCTCCCTGTGGATCGATACCTAAAGTACTACAACGCACGTCTGTGCACTTGCAGAACCTTTAGGTTTATAAATTTAAAACCTAGAGTTTCGGAGACGAATCC
Organism: Eutrema heterophyllum; assembly: GCA_002933915.1. Taxonomy (NCBI): domain Eukaryota; kingdom Viridiplantae; phylum Streptophyta; class Magnoliopsida; order Brassicales; family Brassicaceae; genus Eutrema; species Eutrema heterophyllum. The sequence continues at coordinate 14,019 of PKMM01032913.1, read as the reverse complement.
GACGCTACCAAGTTGTTGGCGTCGTTGCCCTGGGAGTTAATGGCTACCGTTTCTGCCACACCTTAGAGGTTAGTAAATCGACTCTTAGACAAACCTTTTTCTTTTTAATTTTTGGTTTTGTTTTTCTTCGTTTCAGCTTTGAAACATGGACTCACCTCTGGTGCGAGATAACTACTACGAGCAGGGTTGCTACGATACAACTGTGATTCGTTCTACATGGATACTCTCAAGGACGCCACGCGCCTCCTTACAACCGAGATGAGCCTTTTGCGTCTCAATTTGTCAACTCTCGACAACACTCTCAAGATCAACCTCATCAATTCTCGGACCAGCACGTCTTTAACTTAAAGACTAGCCTGCGTTTGGAGCGACTCAACGTGATGCTAAATCAATACCTTGATTGCCAAGTGGTGACCGAAGCGGCCATGAACAAGAAGCTAGACACAATCTACACCGAATTCAACAAGAAGTTCGATGATCTTGCTGCCCACGTCATCACACTCGTAGAACAAACCCTTAAGGACGTTGCTGCTATCAAAGAAAACATGAAAACCAAGGAGGAGGAGTAAACAAAGCAAAAGTACGACATCATTCAAAACTCCATGGAGATTCGCGATTCGAAGCAAGAAATCAAGGAGTCTAGCGTGTTTGCCTCTTGGTACAGAGAGAAGACTGATGATGAACTTCAATAAATCGAATATTGCCTAGGCATACTCGAATACAAAGCTAGAGAAACCGATGCTACGGTTAGTCACCTATCCGACGCTCAAAGGACGAGCAGGACTTGTTTGGAAAAAATTTCTAAGAATCATGAGGAGCATGATACAACACTTGACGCTCATGTCCCTGACATAGAAGAGAAGCCAAATGACCAGTTGGGACCAGAAAACACTGAAGAAGATGATGAATCGAACAAGTCCCCACAGACTCCCCTCACCGCGGTCACGAGCCCTCCAGCCGCGGCCAACTGCCCTTTCGCCGCGCCTGCGTCTTCTTGACCCGCGGCCCAGCCACCTTCGACCGCGCCTCCGTCCTCTCATCACGCGGTCAACCCGCATTTTGCCGCGCCTCCGTCCTCTCGACCCGCGGTCAGCTCCTGCTCGTCTCTCCGTGGACCCTTTGAGTCCCATTCATCATCCTTCGAGCAAGCTGCCTTCTTCATTTATTCTCAAGCCTCAATAGACCCTACAACCAACTTGGAATCAGATTCATATGCACCTTGCAAGGTGATTCAAGCTCATGAAGAAGCCTCATCCTCTTCATCAACAACACTTCAAAGGAGCCCACAAACAAAGATCCACATGCCTTATATCGACTCCTACCATTGGTTCAACACCACAGACTCTCACCGTGAGTCCTCTCGGCCTTTGGACCGACACCTCTAGCAAGCCCAATACCCGAGGAGCTAAAGACACAAAACATCACCCGAGATAGATTGATCAATTTCAACTACTTCGTGAGGTCAATCCCGATGCACATCTCTTTCGAATAAGTTTGGGAAGGAGGTCGTCTACAAGAGTTTTTCCGCTACAGCAAAGAAAGCAAGAAGGATATTCACACCTACTTCAAAAGAGCAATGCATTTATCAACACCTTATGCCGCCTCTTACACTCTCCGATCTTCCATCCCGAGAATACCCGAACAAGATAAGTTGGGAGAAGTTAGAAGAGTTCAAAAACGTAGTTCGTGATCTACCTCGAGGTACCACTTTTGCTAGAGCTTGCATAGACCACATGATTGGTCATTTCTTTTGTGAAAGTAAAGAGTCCATCACGAAGATAGAAGATCTTTTCGACAATGCCATGAAAGGACAACCGGTTCGAACTCTCCATAAGATCGAAGAACAAGGTCAGTTCCTTATCTCTTGTAGCATCCGTGGAGTTGAATTTAAAGACGTTCTTTGTGACTCCGGAGCTTGTCTAAGCATCATGTCAAAATCGACCGCCAAAAGACTCGGTATCAAGCACGTTCATCCAACTAAGAAGAAACTCAGCATGGCCGATGAGAGTTGTACCACACCAAAAGGAATTGCCCGAGACATGCCCGTAAGGATTGGAGATTGCATAGCTCCTGTCGATTTCTACATTGTCCAAACAACGAAAGGCGATGCAACACCAATAATCTTAGGATGGCATTTCTTGTCAACTGTTGGAGCCATCATGGATTGGCCCAATCGACGTNCTCACTTAGCTACCGATGTCGAGCTAAAAAACTTTAAACAAAAGCGCTCAATGGGAGGCAACCCATTTTTAGGTACGTTTTTCTTTCTTTTTCTATTAATGTTTTCTTTTTCTTAGTTTCAGCTATCTTAAAAACCAAAAAACCCAAAAAAATCAAAAAACAGAAAAGACAAAAAGAAGGAATCACGGTTCGAAGTTGTTTGGTCCAGCACGAACCGTGAGGAATGACTTGACCGCAAAACAGGATTGACCGCGGGGGCATCACCTCGACCCGCGGCGAACCAGCATTTGGCCGCGGTCAAGCACCACCGACCCACGGCAAAGACCCATTCGGCCGCGTGTGAACGACCCCGACCCGCGGCCACTCCTCTATCGATCCCGATCGACTCCGTTCGATCCCCGATCATTCCCAAACCATTCCCAAACATCCATTCTTATCACTTTATCACCATCTACCATTCCCCAATCACCACCATTCCATTCCCAAATCCATTCCCCAACCGCATCCAGGTAAGTTTTATTTTTCCTTAAACTTTTTCAGTTATTACATCCATCTATTTATTCGTCCTTACTCGATTTGTTTCACACTGGGGACAGTGTGATTTAAGTCTGGGGGAGGATTCCATCCCTTACTAACCACCGTTTTCTTTCATGAGTCTTTGCATTTTGCATTTTTCAAAGCTATTCTTTAAAAAATTTCAAGTTTTTCAATAAAGTATGAATACGTTTTGAGGGAATGATGAAAGAAATCCATGACGATAACCGACCAATGTGCTTCTACGCTATTTTCTAGTAACATGCTCTCTCATAATTTGGTTATAGACTAGGAGGTAGCTAGAGTTTCTATTAATGCGGAATCCCCATAAGAATTTAGATCGTAGAGATTCTTTAGGATGGAATATACTAGCTCTATTATATTTGGACTTTAACCTTGACTTAATTTTCTCATCAAAGGTTTAGGCAAAGATAACAAATTATACATTCATGACGTTCTTTTACCTTTTACCACTCTTTGTCGTACATGAATGGCCAACTCATCTTTAGTTGGTACCCCACCCGAAACTTAACCATTGTTCAAACCTCATGCAATTCTCTTTGTGTCTTATGTGCAAAAACGCCGGAGAGGGAGGAACGACACAGTTTTCAGTCACTAAAGATGACGACAATACGCGATTGGTGGAGGTGAAGTCAACAAAGATAAGAGCTTGGTTATGCCTTGGAAAACTCAAAATCATATTAAATTTTTGTGCCCCTAAGACTCTAAATCAATAGGCGTTTCCCCCTTTCAAAAATAAAAATCAAAAATAATTGAAAGGGAAATGAAATAAAAGCCTAAAAAGAGTCTAGGTTGGTCGAAATACTTAGGAGGCAACTATGGTTCGTTTATGAGAAGTCTGGCATTCCGAGCCCACAGAAAAATCTAAGTCTGGGGGAATGACAGAAAAATTTTGTTTTTGGAGAAAGGAGGAAGTGCAACATTTTTACGCCAGAAGAAGTGACTAGAAGATGTGGTTATCAATAGGTCCTTCCTCTCTTGATGTTTTGCATAATATCTCGCACCCTCCGGTGAAATTACAGTAACCCGAAACACTTTTAACCTCACCTCTAAATGCCTTTAATACCTAGCCTCGATTGTCTTGGTTTAATCATTTTGATGAGAAGTTCACGTTTGCACTTAATGAATTTAGAGAGCTAGTTAACCTGATTTTTGGATTTTGAAAGTTTATATTTCGTATGACGGATACCGTGGACTAGTGTTACGGAAACTTCAGGTGAGAATTTTCTAGGCTAGGTTGCGTTTGATGTAATTCGATGGTTACGGTTTAGAAGGACGGTCTCCGAGATTTCTAGTTCCCTATGATTTTTGTTTGATCGTTTCCAAGCTTAAGCTTTGTCTTGTTTGAGGACAAACAAGGTTTAAGTCTGGGGGTGTGATAACACCGTATTTTTACCCGTTTTACTATCTATTTAAGAACACTTTAATAAGTGTTTCACTTGGTTTTACATGCTTTTATTATGGTTTTCGCGTATCCGTAGTGTCAAGACTCTTTTCAGGTTACTTAGGCGAAAGCATTGCAAATTGGAGAAAAAATAGATTTTCGGCTCAAAGTCAAACCGTCATAAGTTCAATTGCCAAAGAGGTTCTTCTCACCGTCTGATCCAGCCCAATTTTGGATATATTCAAGAGGGACCAGATACCCTTCCATTCCAACAAATTTGAGGACGATCCAACGGTTCAATAAAAAGATACATCAAGATCAAGACGTCCCAGGTGGCCACTCCCAGAAGCATCCCAGCCGCGGCCAGGAAGCCCCCACCCGCGGCCAAGTGAAGGTTCACTGCGGCCAGACTCCCTGGACCCGCGGCCAAGCCAAGGTTCGCTGCGGCTAGACTCCCTGGACCCGCGGCCAAGCCATTTTCGTCCTGTAAGCCCAATTGGCAAGGCCCTTTCAGTTCCCGTCACTTAAAACCCTAAATACCGACGAAAGCAGAAAAGAAGACCTATAAATATGCCTCTTAGAAGACCTTATTTCATGTGCTTGCTTTTACACCATTTTTAGTTTAGTTTTGTTCTTGCTTTTACTCTTAAACTATGTTCTTTACTTTTCGATATTGGTGAAGAGGTTCTCACCGGACTTAGTTCTTAAACTCGTGAGGCTCCTTCATTAATCTCTTGCAATTTATTCAATCATGATTTTCATTTCATCTATGTTCGAGTAGTTTCATTGTTGGGTTTAAAGGATTTATCAACAAGGAATTCTATGTTTGATAACGATTTCACTAGATAAAACCCTAGCCGATTTCTAGAGCTCTTTCTTATGGATAGTTGTTAATGCTAAATCTAACGTCATGAACTAGAGGTGATTCATATGTGTTAGGTACCACCAAAAGTGATGGATCTAAAAACACCTGAATCGTTTATCCATAAGAGCGTGTGCGTCGTAAGATTTCGAAAGTATACTTACGGAGTGCTGTGAACTAAGAAGAAACAGCACAAACAGCACGATTTTCCGCGCGGCCAGAGACAAAAACTACTGGTCGAGTGTATAGATGGTTGGTGCGTAGGATGTACGAAAGTAGGCTATGCCGTTTATTCTGTTCAGTTCGTTGAGTTGAAATCTAGAAACAGTTACTAAGAGCTTAGGGACCGTGATTGAATCGAGCATACCCCCTAGATATTCCTGTCGACCCAACGCTGTTTTATCATAGTTTACAAACCGTTTTTCTGGTCTTATTTTCAAGCCATCGATTTTCATCTCTTCTTTTCAAGCAATTTTCCGTTTTTACGTTCTTTACATTTTCGTGACAAAAACCCTTATAAAAACTTATTCTCGTCTTAGACTACCTTGCTATTCTCTGTCTAAGGTCTCGCAGAACAAGCTCTCTCTCCTTGTGGATCGATACCTAAAGTACTACAACGCACGTATGTGCACTTGCAAAATTCGAGGATTTATTTATTTTTTATTTCAGAGCCTTCTTCTTGATATGCTCAAATTAATACCCTATAAGTACTAAAGCAGTTGTTGTAGTATATGTAGGGGTCGAACACAAGAACTCAAGAAAGTCACACAATATATTATATAGACTCGAATTAAGCTAAACCAAACAATGTAATTAAATGCGAGTGCGTAAATTAAACAAGTTGTAAGTCAATTGGAAAGAAGATAGGCTCACGGTATTTCTCAGGAATTCAATGAATGTAGATAAACTAACTAACATGATTCAGATTTAGCGCGGTTCTTGAACTCAAATCACTAAAGTATAGCTAACCAACTCTCGTTGCGAAAACTATCTAAGTCTAAATCCTAAAATTCCAAATCTCTTTGCGAATCCTAAAGTCTAAACCAGCTTTTAGTTCAAGTTTGATTTGTTCACAAAACAACTAAACCAAATCTCTTTGCGAAACGTTATTTTGCTCACCCTAAGTTCTATTAGGTAATTAATCGCACTCTCGTGCCTAATCAATTATCCTAAGATCTAAGTTCCAGATTCGTCAACCTAGAATTAGCTATGAGAACAACCTATGGTGAAGAACTAATTCAGATAGTGAATCCTAATTAACTAATTAACCTAACATTCAGAGAAAATCATTATGAGAACCCTGAACCTAAAAGTGGATCTACTCAGACATGGAGATTGAAACAATAAACATGACTGAATAGATCATCAAATCAAATAAATAGAAGAGAGTAAAACAAGGGTTCGAAATCTTCTCTCAGATGAACAGAGTTTCAGACTTGTCTCCCTCCAAAGCTCTCTCACAGAAAACTAAAGTAAAATAAAGCCTAATTAGAACGTAATAGCCAAAGTGTCTTAAAAACCTAACTTAAACTCCTAAAACACGTTTTGGGTTAAATTGTAAATAATAAAGTCTTCTGGGCAATTTTGCAATTCTTCAACTCTTCATAAAAGTCGCGATTCGTGTCTTACTGCAGTGAGTATCGACCGATACTAGAGTAGTGTCGATCGATATTGAGGCTTCATATCGGGTACTCAGCTACACGAACTTCTGCTTTGCTCCAAAATGCTCCAAAAAGCTCCAATACTCCAATTATGCTCCAAACGTGCTAAAACCTGTAAAAGACTCTAAAACACTACAAAATAGTAGAAAGACTCTATAAAACGGACTTATATCATGGCTTAAACGGGGTAAAAACCATGATATATCACTTCTCTCCCTCGAGATTCGTGATCTTGGTAGAGGCAAGAACCAGTTTCTTTTCCGCCTCGCCGAGTTTGCTTTTCATCATTGAGGCATCCTTCCTCGAATTGTTGGCTCGGCGCCTATCGTCACGAGCGTCCGACTCATAAGTAACGACCATCTCGTTGATAGACGCTACAAAATGCCAAGAAAAGACAGATGAGTAAGTTTCAAATGCTTACTTAGAAACCCCCGTATAAGTTTGAATCGTACCTTGCTGCCGCGCTGCGACATGTTAGCATACGCCTTCCCCTTCGCAAGCGTGTCCGGAGGGGGCATTCAAACTCCGGGACCGTTAATCTTCGAAAAGATAATGGTATAGGCGGCAGCATCGTTGACTGCCAGCCTGGAAGATGCGGGGTCGATAGCAGGAGGAGCAACGAGTCTTTTCTTCTCAACCTTTGCAGCAACTTTGTCCTGGTTGCTCTCCGACACGAAACGCTTTCAGTTCAGCTCCTCGGAATGCTTTGCCAAAGTAGAAATGGCGGACGTAGAAGCCTGACCCAAAACAATCTCTCTCCCCTTTTCAGTAGAAGTGGGAGGCTCGGAAGTGTCAGCAATATCCTTTCCAGCGTCATTGGCAACATTCGCCTCGGTAGCAACCACATAGGTGATTGTTGCCTTGGTGATAACGGGGTTCGCAGAAGCCTCGGCAACTCATTTTGCCTCCCTCTACTCGAGTTCTTTCCTCACACAGATTGACAATCTTGCCATATTCGGCTCGGTACCTTATGAAGAAATAGACTATGAACTGATAGAAACACCTTCAAGAATGGCTCGGGCTTTCTCAATTCTTTTCAGCGAGAAGTGTTTTCCCCAGTGGACTCTCCTAGCAGATAAAGCCTCGTACACCTCGGATAAATTTTCTGGACACATAGGAAGAATGTTGCGAACTGCAAAACAAGAAAATAGGGTAAAAAAATCAGTGCAAAGGAAAATACCGAGCCAAAAATCTACGGTGGTTAAAACAGATATCAACATTACACGAGGTGTCACAGAACAGCATGCCCTCCTTGTGGATCGATACCTAAAGTACTACAACGCACGTCTGTGCACTTGCAGAACCTTTTTGTTTACAAATTTAAAACCTGAAGTTTCGGAGACGAATCCGATCGCATCAAGTTTTTGGCGCCGTTGCCGGGGAGGCAATCACTACTTGTTCTGCCACACTTTAGAGGTTGGTAAATCGACTTTAAGACAATCTTTTTCTTTTTAATTTTTTTTTTTGTTTTTCTTCGTTTCAGGCTTTGAAACATGAACTTGCCTCTGGTGCGAGATGACTACTACGAGCAGGGTTTTTATGACCCATCTTATGCTCACTACTCTCACGATTCACACCACTACCGTGATTCGTACTACATGGATCGGAAACCGGCACCGACCGAAGACAGCTTCTACACACGCGATTTCATCGACATGTTAAAATCGGTTCTCAAATCATCATGCCATGATTTTGACAAAGAACGCTTTGACCGCGACAAGGAGGACTTGCTACAAGGACGCTCCAAGAATGCATCAAAACGAAAAGAGCTTAGGGCCACGCTAAAGAGACAATCGGAGGGAAACTTTGAGGGACAAGATTTTTCCAAAGCTAATGTGGACAGTATTATTCAAGAACTAAACGAGTCTATGCACGAAGATGAAGGGTACTACGTAGCTACTGTAGTTGATGGAGTACCCGCAGACAAATTGGTTGTAAAGAAGAAGTCATCAAATAAAAGTCCCTTGGATTCTCAAGCTCATGACAACAAAGCAAAACATAAAAGGAGAAGAAGGACCTGTTTCTACTCCTACTCCTCACCACATTGAGCGTGAGGCATACCTCGTGAAGGATGAGACACTAACGGATGCACCAGAGCAACCATTGAAGACGCTTTCTAAGATGAAGGATCCCGAAAAGTTTGATGTTCCATGCTCGATTAAGGTAATAGAATTTCGTGATTCCCATTTTATGAACCCATGCAGCGGAGATGAACCACTCTTAGACCCTGGAGGAGCTACAAAGGACGTTGAAAACGCTTTAGAAGATGGTGCACCTGTCACACTTGAAGAAAACATCAAACCGACAAGTTCGACGTACAAAAGGATCCCCTTTGATGCAAACTCGACCCTTGCTCATATGAGACGTGATGGAGACTTAAAAGAAGCCAAGGAGAAGCCAAATATTCCCCTAGGACCAGAAAACATCATTGGAGACAAAGGAGATGACAAACCGAGCAAATCTGCCCAAGGTCCTTCCACCGTGGTCGCACCTCCTCGACCCGCGGCCAAGCCTCCTTTTGCTATGGCCAAGCCTCCTCCACACGCGGCCAGCCCATGTTTCTCCATTCCTCCGATTGTTCATGATATTGCAACACCTCTTTGAGCAAACCGTTTTCACCTTGGATGCTTCACCACTTCAGATCATGAAGAACCATTCCCCCGTGCATCTTTCAACATGATTCTATCTTATGACGTGACACAAGCCTCATACACTTCAACATACAAGCATCCAACACGTTCGCCAAGCACGGACAAAGTAGAAGAATTATACTCCAAGGAAGCTCCAAATCTGATTTTCCATTGTGATCCCGGAAGAGATCACCATCTCGGACTTGATGACAAAAATCCCGAGTGGGAATGGCATGATATGTTTTATACGAAGGATTACAAGGTTAAATCAAAGGAAACTTATTTTCGGACAAGACCTTTCTTCGACTAAGCTCACCTAGCTACCGACGTCGAGCTAAACGATTTTAAACAAAAGCGCTCAATGGGAGGCAACCCATTTCGGTACGTTTTTATTTTTAGTTTTTCTTTCTTTTTCTATTAACATTTTTTCTTTCTTAGTTTCAACTTAAAAAAAAAATCATAAAACCCAAAAAATCAAAAAATGAATAGACAAAAAGATGGAGACACGGTTTGGAGCTGCTCGGTCCAGCACGAACCGCAAGGAAGGACTTGACCGCAAAAGAAGCTCGACCACAGGTGCGTCCCACCGACCCACGGAAAACCAGCATATGGCCACGGTCGCACTCGACCGACCCGCGGCGAAGCTCCCTTTGGCCACGGTCGGAGCCCTTCGACCCGCGGCCAACCCCCTATCATTCCCGATCGATTTGCTTTGATCTCCGATCGACTCCTATCCATTTCCAATCACATCCACAACCATCTCCCATCACCACAACACCATTTTCCATCCCCCATCCACTAACATTCCATTCCCAAATCCATTCCCCAACCGCATCCTGGTAAGTTTTCTTTTTCCTTAAACTTTTTTAATTATTACATCTATCTATTTATTCGTCCTTGCTCGATTTATTTCACACTGAAGACAGTGTGATTTAAGTCTGGGGGAGGATTCCATCCCTTACTAACCACCATTTTCTTTCATGAGTCTTTGCATTTTGTATTTTGCATTTTTCACGCTTTCTTTAAAAAATTTCACGATTTTTCAAGTTTTTCAATAAAGTAGAAAACGTTTTGAGGGAATGATGAAATCCATGAAGATAACCGACCAATGTGCTTCTACGCTATTTCCTAGTAACATGCTCTTTCGTAATTTGCTTCTAGACTAGGCGGTAGCTAGAGTTTATGTTAATGCGAAATCCCTCGAGGAATTTAGATCGTAGAGATTCTTTAGGATGGAATATACTAGCTCTATTATACTTGGACTTTAACTTGACTTAATTTTCTCATCAAAGGTTTAGGCAAAGATAACGAATCATACATTCATGACGTTCTTTTACCACTCTTTGTCGTACATGAATGACCAACTCATCTTTAGTTGGGACCCCACCCAAAACTTAACCATTGTTCAAACCTCATGCAACTCTCTTTTGTGTCTTATGTGCAAAACCGCCGGAGAGGGAGGAACGACACAATTTTTAGTCACTAAAGATGAAGACTATACGCGATTGGTGGAGGTGAATTCAACAAAGGCGAGATCTTGGTTATGCCTTGGAAAAATTCAAAATCATGGTAAATTTTCGTGTCCCTAAGACTCTATCTCAATAAAACGCGTTTCCCCCTTTCAGAATAAAAAAAAGAATAAAAAAAAAGAGTAAAATAATCGAAAGGGAAAGGAAACAAAAGCCTAAAAAGAGTTTAGGTTGCTCGAAATACTTATGAGGCATCCATGGTTCTTTTGTGAGAAGTCTGTCATTCAAAGCCCACAGAAAAATCTAAGTCTGGGAGAATGACAGAAAACTTATGTTTTTGGAGAAAGGAGGAAGTGCAACATTTTTACGCAAGAAGAAGTGACTGGAAACTGTGGACGTCAACAGCTCCATCCTCTCTTGCTGTTTTGCATAATATCTCGCACCCTCCGGTGAAATTACGGTAACCCAAAACACCTTTAACCTCAATTTTAAAAGCCTGTATACCTAGCCTCGATTGTCTTGGTTTGATCCTTTTGATGAGAAGTTCACGTTTGCACTTAATGAATTTAGATAGCTAGTTAACCTAGTTTTTGGGTTTTGAAAGTTTATATTTCGTATGACGGATACCGTGGAATAGTGTTACGGAAACTTCTTGTGAGAATTTTCTAGGCTAGGTTGCATTTAATGTAGTTCGATGGTTATGGTTTAGAATGACAGTATCCGAGATTTCTAGTTCCCTATGATTTTTGTTTGATCGTTTCCAAGCTTAGGCTTTGTCTTGTTTGGGGACAAACAAGATTTAAGTTTGGGGGTGTAATAACACCGTATTTTTACCCGTTTATTTTAAAACACTTTAATAAGTGTTTCATTTGATTTTACATTTTTTTATCGTAGTTTTGGCATATTTGTAGTTTCAAGACCCTTTTCAGGTTCCTTAGGCAAAACGACGCAAATTGGTGAAAAACCAGATTTTGGATAATTTCGTACCGTCAGAAGTTTGACATCCAATGGAGTCACCGTCCGATCACGCCCAAATTTGGATACCAGATAGAAGGCAGAACCACCTTTCATACCCAGTTGGTTTCAAGACAATCCAACGGTTAGATCTCAAGATATATCCAATTGACTGAAGGCATGTTCTACAGTCTCGCGAAAGAAGCATGAGAAGAATTGAAGTTTCAATCTCATAGGCCAACCACCGCGGGTCCAAGGCTCCTGGCCGCGGGTCTCTACAAGAAAATGATCATATTGTGACAAAATTTCCGTCACAATAAGCAGAATTTTGTAGCAATAAAATCATTGTGACGGATTTGTGACGTTTTGTGGACGGTCACAATAACATCGTCACAAATTCTTTTTCGTAGCAAAAACGTCACATCCGTTGTGACGAATATATCTAGTAACTACTTCGTCATCAATGGCGATGAGAAATAAAAGTATCAAAACTGTGTCAATTAGAGACTAAAGAAAACATCTCGAAACCGTCATATTTTGTGACTGTTATAATGTCCAAATATGTCACTCATTTTGACGAAACTTTAGTCCGAAATCGTCACAAATAATGACTAGAGAGTCATCGCCTATTCGTTACACTTACATACTAAAAACATAGTCCTAAAACCGTCATATTTTGTGACTATTACAATGTCCCGATTCCGTCACTTATTATGACGAAACTTTAGTCGCAAATCGTCACAAGTGATGACATAAAGAATTTTGGCTAGAACAGACGAACCATCTAAAGACATCAAAACCCCACTTTGAAGTGATCCAAGACCAAATACATGGCCTTGTTTTGATATTCCAGCAATCTACAAGGAAAATACAATCAAAGTTTAAGCTTCGAGTCAATTAGAAAACTAGTTGTATTAAAAACAAAAAAAAAAAAAAAACTTAGCGGAGGTAAATCAAAATCAGATTTGAAAAAGTCAAAGAAGATTAAAATCATCCAAGCTGGTAAAGACAAAAAGAAAGAAATCAAATAGAGACAATATCGTTACATGGAGTCAAAGTCAAACAAGAGAAAAAATTGAACCTTTCTTGTTGCTGTAATCATAATTAGTTTCCAACAATTTTGAAGAATTTTTAGAAAATTGCAGCTAAAAAATAAGAGAGAAAGAAGCAAAGGCGATAATTACCTTAACGTAGATTTCATTTCTATCCTCTATGGTAAGAGCATCAGTCAAAACTTCTCCATTGGAAGACTCTATTTGTGACAAGCGTTCTTGCACGTGTTCATCATATTGTTCTGCAATTACTCGTGTTCTTTCATCAACATATGTCTCATCAGATTTTTGGTGTGTTTTTTTTTATCACATCAATGAAGGAAGAGTTTTCATTATTTGCTTCCTACAAACAAAAACAGTTTACAAAGTAAATAAAGGAACCAATATTGGTAAGGGAATTAGAAACGTTACTAAAAGTATAAATATCTATACATTACCAATCTTGAACCTTGGAATAAGAACGTGAGCCTGATCTGTGTCGATGGAGACCGAAACCATTACGACTAAATAGCTGAGAAGAACGAGCTTTCTCGCTTTTTTCTTTGGCTTTTGGTGTCCGCCATAGGTGTCATTTCTTCCATATGTTCATGTTTATTTGGTTCAGCGTTTACAGCCGGAGGAAGAGGTCTTTCGAGACCAGCAGATTGGGAAGCTGATCCTCTCCCATACAAACGTCCACCTACAACGATTGGAGGCCTCATCTATAATTGACAAAGAGAAATTCAGAAGAAGATAAGTAAAAAAAGCATAAGAAATCAAGCTAAAGATAAATAATAAGAAAATTGTAACTAGCAAAACTCAATTGATATCAAAAACTCATTTTCATATACGTTTGCTTGATATCCAAAACTAGCAGAACTCAATTGATCTCCAAAACTCAATTGTCGTATACGTTTGATTGATCTCCAAAACTAGCAAAACTCAATTGATTAGCAATTCAAACCAACAAAACAATTGATCTCCAAAATCCCTTCTATGAGCATGTGAATCGTATAAAATTATATATGACACAATCATAACTAAAATAAGCAGAATCAAAGATGAAGGAGAAAGTGTGTGAAAGCGGAGTCAATAAGAGAAAAATTGGTGACGAGGCCTCATAACAAGTTCCAACGAACCTAGAGATTTTTAGCCTAAATAGAGGATTAGAAACTCAAGAACAGACCTTGAAATCACTCGTTGTGGAAAACCAAAACCTAAGCAAGAAACGGCTCCGAAACTAAAACCTGATAGATGCTAATCTTCTTATTATTTTATTTATATATTAGGGT
>PKMM01032880.1:139175-179097 GCA_002933915.1 Eutrema heterophyllum | reverse complement strand
CCGACCCGAACCCGGGTTTTTCGGTTTGGTTTCGGGTTCGGTTTTCGGTTTCGGGTAAAATGCCCAGACCTAGTTCCAACAATGTGGTTCACTTTTAGACATTTTCCTTCTTTTTTATTAGCATTTTCCTTTTCCATCACTATTTCTAAATGGTATATTTGATTTGTTACTTATTTTTGTTAACTACAATAATTTGTTTATTCTACACATTCTCTATCACTTTCTAAGGGTCTCACTATATATCATTTACAAACACCAGAGTTAGAGAAATATATATATATTTTTTTTGATAATTCAGGTAATCCGGCTGAATTAGGGACCACCGACTCCGACCAGTAAAAAGCCTTTTACGACCTTTCTCACCTGGGGCCAACGCATTATCCCCAACACCGATTAATTATGGGACCCGGAGAGACCACGTGAAGGCCCCGGTGGCCAAATGGGTAAAGTGTGACAATTCCGCTCTCGCGGAAAGTCGATCCCTGACCTAGACTAACATGGCGACTCTCCCAACAAGAAAACATTATTGGACAGAATGCCTCTATATAATCTTCACGAAAGAAATATTAAAAAACTAGATTAGGTCCGATAAAAATATAAAGTAAAATATAAAATATTTAGATTCCAAAATTGATAACATGCATAATTATAACACATATAATTAAATTTTAAATTAAAACCCCCGTTTAATCATCTATAAATTACATTTTGTAATTCACAATTTAAAAAAAATCAAAATTGATCCACATTACCCATAAAAAAATCCTTCTAAATGAATGAGAGAGTTCGAAAAAACAAATTTCAAATCTTATATAACTTAAAACTGAATATAATTGATAAAATCGATATTTTTATAAAATAAAAAAATATTATATTCTGAGACTTAATTATTCTAACATGTTAGAAAATTTATGTTTTAATATAATAATTGAGGTTTAAAGTTTATACCTCTGTATTTTGTCATAAATGAATTATCAAACACATAATAACAAAATGTTATATTTTTCTAATTTTATATATTATCAATCTTATATAGATTTAATAGTTTACGTTTTTTATTTTATATTTTATATTTTTTCTTGTACTTTACTTTTTTCGATTTTATTAGTTTTTATATTTTTTTACAAAACATAATTTTTTTTTCCTTTTTCGTTATCTTGTCTATTTAAAGATAAATAACTAAAAATTGAAAAGTTTATAGTATTACATTGATCTGATGAGTTATAATTATCATACATGTCACGTTGAGCGCGCTCAGCTTTATATAATAAGATATTTCAACAACAAAGAAGCTTTGAGATCCAACGTTTATGTTTACTTACATATAAACTCAACCATTTGCCAAAAGCAGTTCCAAATAAATATTAAGACGAGAACTTATAATCTGTCTGAACAAAGGGGAGTTTATCGGATAGCACCGGTCATATTAGCGCCACCGAGGTTTGCCCCTTCCAAGTGCTGCTACATAAACATATTGCAATGATTAACCGTTTAAGCTCAAACACTTGAAGAAGAGGTATTATTTTTGGACCTACCGCTTCTCGCAGATTCACATGCCTCAAGTAAGCTCGTTGAAGGTTTGCTCCTTTGAGGTTGGCATTACTCAACTTTGCACCCTATGCCAAATATATATATATATATATACGCATGATCCAGTTAAAACACATATTTACGAGCCACACATATCACTTATCTTGTCTCATCACAACTCATCCAGATCGTTAGCACAAACTGATTTAAGGCTGAATATATGGTCTAATCTAATCCGGCTTGAATTATCAATAAAAGAATTTGCTTACCTTCAAATTTGCACCTTCTAGATTTGCTCCTTCTAAGTTGGCATTTGTAAGGTCTGCATTCTGATAGACAAGAAAGAGAATTAAACATTATCACGCTATGCTCATACGCAACTTCTGGATACGCAATTGACATTGGCAATTGAAAACCTCTATCATGGTGAAAAGTCTAAGCTAAAAAAATGCACAGGCCACTTAACGCACCTGCAAGTGTGCAGAGCGCAGATCTGCACCACAGAAGCTACAGTCCACTAAGCAGGCATCTACAGTACAAAAAATCGGAACTTTTTAGTCAACTTATGTTTATAATGTAAAATTTCATTTCATGGCAGTCTGAAAGATCATTAACAAGCAAATCAAGCTTATATATGCACCTTGTAAATTAGCACTCTGAAGATTTGTACCAGCTAACAACGCTCCTCTAAGATTTGCGCCAGTAAACTCACACCTTTTATAGGAAGGAAAGAATTCAAATCTTTCAGCACGTATTATCAAGTACAAATGATCTAACATGCGATGGGATCTGCCAAATTCCTT
Organism: Eutrema heterophyllum; assembly: GCA_002933915.1. Classification (NCBI taxonomy): domain Eukaryota; kingdom Viridiplantae; phylum Streptophyta; class Magnoliopsida; order Brassicales; family Brassicaceae; genus Eutrema; species Eutrema heterophyllum. The sequence goes on along the minus strand of PKMM01032880.1, from coordinate 176,764 downwards.
ACTCGCGCAAAATAGCATTGTGAAATATGGAGCCTTCAGCATCAGCATTCTGTTTGATGCATTGAGTAATTCAGCAGATATGATTAAGCAGAAGATCTTCAACCAAACCGCCATGATATGATGATAAATTCTTCTCCCTGAGCAGAAACAAAGTTGATACAGCATATTTACCCGAAATTTGGCAGATTGAAGATTTGTACGAGAGAAAAACACGTTCCTGAGACAAGCATAGCTGAAATCCACAAGGGATAGATCCTGCGTTATTCAAAGAGAAACAAGCAGACGGTAAGTACATAATAGTTATTTTTAGACAGTGACTAAGACGAAGCTCCTCTGCCCCGGATAGGTTTACCAATCCCGCTTGATGTTCTTAATATAAGATAACACGTTGAAAAAAAGAAAAGAAGACACTCAGTAAGACTCCAATTGATAGAATCAAATAAATATATTCTTAGAAATGGAACTGCAAATTCTTTTTAAATTCCAGGTTAAAACAACGAGAATCAGTTAGTACTATACGTTCTATTAATTTTCCTCACAGAAGTTTATCGAAAACACAAATTATCTCTGAAACAACTGATTTGGGGATCAGAGCTGCAGTGAGTTCAAGTCAGCCGATGGTGTGGTTACCTACAAGCATCTGAGATTAAGAAATATTACCAGTTTAGAAAGATCAATTCCAGAAAGATTAACCCCTCGGAACCTGGCCCTTTTAGATTGTATACATTTGATGATATCCACACGAGTTAATTCAGCTTCTACTTCACCAGCTTCTCTTCTCGAATCTTTTATTCTTTCTTTCAGCCCCTGAAATAGGAAGAGAATGCAAGAGTTTTACAATCTCCATCAAAAACTAGTCCTGTACTCCAACAAACCAGTTTTGAGAATAGTAAGGTAAAAGAAAAGTTAAGCTCACTAGCAGCTGATAGTAATCTGCTTCGCGCAAAAGTTCGGAACAATCAGGATCTGACAGACTGGGTGCGATGCCATCACGCAACCAATTTAAAATATGACGGAAGTGCTTTCCATCCCTGTCTATGAATACATATCCCTGCAACAATTAAATCAACTACTTTAGTGGATATACTTTGTCACAACTACACACATTTTTTTCCGAAACACCTCTTAAAGTGGGTAGCTAAAATCCGAGTCTCTCTATCTAAATTAAATGAAGGCTACTCGATCCAATGACTAACTATTACACTCAGTGAAGCCTATTCAAATGCAGGTTTTAAAATGGCATCATCCTAAAACAAATATTGGGTTGCAATTCAAGTAACATAGAATGAAAATAATACCGTTTTGGATTCCTGGCACATCGCATGTCGACCACTAAACATGGCTGCGAGCATTGAGTCTGGCTCACGGTTAGTCAAAGTATCAATGGTAGTGCAAAACTTCTTCCCACCTGCATGAACACGAACAATTTTTAAAATGTTTTGAAGAAAAGCTAGGCCTCGTGAGAGGGAAAAACAATAAAAGGTTTTCACTCTGAAGATAGTTGAGGAAACACATCAACATCTAAAAAGGAGAAAACAACACAGATCTGGCCTTATCTCGGTTACTTATGATCAACCCAAAGAAACATTGAGGTTTACAACCTTGCCCCAAATTTTTACTTACATAGGAAGAAAAAAAAAAACAGGGTTTTTCACCAGAGAAAATTTGCTGAACTTGAACATGCGACATCTCAAATCTCAATTACAGGACCAAGTGATTGCAAGAGAAAACAATCGCTCTAATAAAGTGATTGCAAGAGAAAATGGATGAAAGTTTACCAATGTTAAGCCCAACCATGGAAGAAGACAAGTCAGAAGTCGTCCCCATGAGAGAAGAGAGAAAGAAGTTCCGTAACTCGATATCTTTGAAATCAGACTAATCTAGTTTGGTGAAGTTTTCTACAAAAGAAAAGGGGACTTTGAGAATCGGGGGAAGATGATGATACGTTTAGATAATGAAATCAATGTTGGTCTAAAGAGTGAAATCGAAGAAGCTTAACTGTGACGATCAAAGGAGTAGATTCCACCAGAATCTCAAACAATGGCATCAAACTCCTTTCGTCTTTGATTTTGCTCGAGATGTCGACTTTTTTCTGCTTCTCCGATTAGGCAACTAGATGGACTTAGTGGGTAGGATGAAAGCCCAAATCACAAATTTAAGCCCAATATAAGGGATTTGTCTTTTATGGTTTTGAACAACATTTTTGGTTTAATGTTCACTGCTAAGTGATATATATTAGAGCAGTTTTTTTTTCTATAATGAGATTTTTGATTAAATTTAGTTTTACGAAAAGTATTCTTAAATTTTACTCAATATATTTATTTTTCATAAATATTATTACGTATATGTAATAAATATTATTAATTTTAATGATTTTATATATATTTGATATAATAATAATTGTTTATAAATATGACTATATGAGTGATTTAATATATATAACAAATTTTTTGTTTACCTATCATTAACAAATAGATTAATAAAAAATCTTTGTCTAATGAAATTGTAGTCTGGGATTTTACTTTTGCCGAAACGGGTAAGTTGGAAATTGTTTTTATATTGTTCTCCCATTGAAAATTGGTTTTACTTTTATCCATATTGCCAAATGGCTATAATCAAAGTCATCCTACAAAAAACTTTGTGTCATAATTTTGGGGTATGGCTGAATTAAACTCAATATCTTAAACTAGGTAGTAATCAGCGCTTTGCGCGGAGTGAGATATTTATAAATGTTTTTGGGAAATTTTTATTTTAAATCATATGAGATGAAAATAATTTCATTTGGTTTTAGGTGTAAGCTACATAATAGTTGTGAGTATTAATACATCAAAGTAGTGTAATATTTTTAAATAATAGAAAACGTATATAATTTGTTTGTTAGTTAAAATAGAAGGAAATTTATGTGTATTTGTATTTTTATATTTTTTGGTGGCTTTTTATATGTTTGTAATAAATAACTGATTACTTTATTTTTAGATAAGAGATAATTGTATGTTTTTTAAAAATATCAAAAAGGAAAAAAACAACCTAAGGCATATGATTCTCCTATAATCTAAATATTGTTTTGAAGTGAGATATCAACCAAAAATCAGAAAATATAAATGAGATGATTAAAGTTACAAAGATGACAAAAAACACATTTGAATCGATTAGCACCATTTCAATCGTTTCTCCACCGGCCGTAGAGTATTGTTTCCAAAATTTTATGATCTTAACTTTTATCTTCCACATACTTTTGAAAGGTTTCAAGTCAAAGACCGAACTGAAAGAGGCCATGAGAGATAAATGTTAAATTGCTTAGGAAAAGTTAATGATGTTGTGTAAGTGGTGAATGAAATGTTAAGGTAATGTGATATAGTGTTATATAGTGCTCAAAGTAAAGATTTCCCACTTATTAAGAAGGTTAGACATTCGAATTTGAAATCAATCATAGCATAATAATTTTGTATTTAATTACTTTTTTGAAAATAATTCTTCCTTAATATCTCTCTTTCCATGAAATTTATCTTTGACCAAAATTTATTTGATCTAGTGTAGTTATGGAAAATGCAAAAATCATGATTTAATACGCATAATTAGTTCCTAAAGTAGCTTTTAAATTATCCGATCTACGTAGTTATCTCTCATACGCATAATTAGCTACTAAATTAATTGACTAAATAATATGGATTTAATATGATAGTATATTGTAGATGGTTTGTTGATATTGTTTATAAACTATATGTGCTTTATTTAATATGTTTTTAGTTTCTATACGGATTTTTCAAAAGTTAAGCACAATTTTAGTATATTGTAGATGGCTCGTTGATATTGTTTCTAAACTATCCGTATAGTTAAGTTATATATTTTTAGTTTCTACACATGTTTTTCAAACTTCTGAAAATGGCCATCAAAAATATTTCTAATTTAAATTACTAATCTTAGAAACTATGTGTATTTGTAGGTTATTGATTAGAATTTGAATATACTAAAATTTGTATGACATAAAATATAACTAAGATTATGCATAAATTTAACGTGAATGACACTAATATAATTATTCTAGTAAGTTAAATCTTTTTAAAAAATCACTAATATAATTATTCTAATAAGTTAAATCTTTTTAAAAAATCACTAATATAATTATTCTAATAAGTTAAATCTTTTTAAAAAATCTCATTGCTCTACGGTGATAACACTCAGAATGGCACAAACATGTTAAGCCAATATTTTGGCTTTGTCCTTGTCAATTAATATACAGGGGATTTAGTTGGATATGAAATCTTATAAATTTGTTTGCACCATAAGCCTTTATAGCACCTGCAACGGGAGTGTCTAGCTGCAGCCTTTAGAGCATCCGCAACGGGAGTGTCTAGCTGAGACACTTTCTATTAAAAAAAAAAAAATTAACAGAAAATGAAGAGAGAATGAGATGAGAGACTGTCTCACCTCTTAGGTCTAAAAACACTTTTTACAAATTACAAAGTTCACGCCATCACCTTTTGTTAAACATTATCAATTAACGAGATTGAGTTATATACAAACATTTGAATTACAAAACTTACAACAACAACTGGAAAAGAAAAGGAAAGATAAACTAAAATAAATCATATTACTTTGTGAAGAACATTAGAACACCGAAAATTCCGCAACAACCTGACAAAATTGACTCCAAAGTTGCAAATACAAATTAACCCTACCTAATCAAGCATTGATATTGCTTTGAGAGTCACAAGGAGGATCAAAGAGACTAAAAGCTCGATAAGCAGAAATTACAGAGAGAGATAAGAAAGAGAATAGAACAAAGACATGAAGCCCCAAAGCAATTGTGAGTTTTGAACAAAAGTGTGTATAAGAAGAACAAACTTCACTCCATGTCACTAGTTTGTCTCCTTTGTTAAGTAAATACACTATCTCTGTTGCTCCTGCTACTGATGTTGTCATCAAATAAGCTAAAACCTTCACACATACAAAATTATACTCTTATATAAGAAACTGAATAATAGATTGGATTAATGATTGAGAGAAAAAAAGAAAAAAAAAACAGAGAAATTATAATTTTTAAAAAACCTGGTCAGGGACAAAGAAGAGCCAAGCTTTGGAGACTAAACATGTGACCCATAAAGAAATAGTAGAGAGCAGAGCATAAATAGCACATATGGCACTAACACCAACCATATATCTGCAAATAGCAAATCAATTAGTAAACAACTAAATAATTATAAAATACTCATTCCAAAACTGAGTGAAATTAAAGAGTATACTTGAGACCCATGATGGAGTTGTAGTCTAAATTGCCATAGTCAGGGTTGGATTGGTGGTTAGTGACAGTTAACCAGATGGTTGCAACACTAAGAGGAACCACACTTAGCCTGAGACATGAATCTATGAGCTTCAGAGACTTAGGAGCTTGTGGTTGTTGTTTTGAAGAACTGCTTCTCTCTCCCTCTGTTGTGTTGTTGTCTCTCATCTCTGGTTGGATCTCAAAATCAAATGTTCTTTTTTGGGAAGGAAGAAAGCTTTAAAAAAATATGTTATATCCAAGTGGGTTTCTCAGTTATATTCTCTATTATCATATCATTTGTATATAGATATAGATGTAGATATGTGTGTGTTTGTGGTCACAGGACATATAAAAACAAATTATAAATGATACAAAAAAGGTTCCTCTATCTTCTCTCCTTTGCTGTCCCAAAGAAAAAAAGTTTATCTCCTTTCCATGATTAACTTTTGGAAACCGCGTGGGGGAAAAAAAATGTAATTTTCATTTATAATGAAAAGACAAGAAAAACATACAAATGTGAATATGGATTAAAGCTCTACATTCATTCACATTAAATTAAAGTTTTCTCATCATCTCCGGCTTGTAGAAATAATAGTTTTATTTAGAGGTAGAATGTGTATCGACTAAACTTTTTATCAAAAGTAATACTGTTTTCGAGCGATTTTTTAAATATATAATTGAATTTATGTAAAGTATTAAGTAAGAATGTAAAAAAATATCTTATAAGAATTTTAAACCAAAAAAAAAGAGAGAAGAAATTGTTAGTTATATTTATATTTTGTCTCTACGCTATAGACACTAAACAATGCACCGAAAATTTGGTAGTGGAAGTAACGGAGACTAGGCAAGTGCGGTGGTTGTTGGGAGCGAGAGAGATTGACATTTGGCTTCTTCTTGGTCACATTAATCATTTTTTGGATTAATATTTGAATACTTGATAAGCTGATATAATATAAAGTGTTTTGGTGTTACATTTTTTTTAATAATGTGGAGTCGATTGTTTTTATAAAACCACATTTTCAATCAAAATTATGATCAGCCCATAGCTTTTAACTTAAAATTGATCGGTAATGACATTTTTTTCGGGACATAAAGTGATGACACTAGTATTAGTCAAGGTGATGTCACATCTTAATTCGAAGACTTTTAAAATACGTAACACATTAAACCAACCAATGATCGAGCATGCTGGGTCCGCATTTCACTTTATTTTCATTTTGTTTTCAAAATTTCGGTTAAGTTTGGTCTGACCGTCTGAGACAGAAATTTCAATATTAATCTAACCCTTCTTATTCTTATTTCGGTTTGAGTTTGAAAATAAAAAATTGCAAGTAATTGTTTGTATCGTTTAGTTTAGTTTGGTTATTTTTAGTATGTTTTAGTTCAATCGCAACTATCTTCTATCTTATTAAGCTCTTATGAGCAGGAATCCACTTGTTTTGGTCCATAGGTCCGGTCCGTAGGACAGGCGAACTAGGCGAGCAAGGCAATGGTCTAGGACCACCACATTTTCTAGGTTTTTATGGATCACATATTTAGTGTTAGATTAATAGTTTATAATGCACAAAATTTGAACTCTATGTTTTTATTTAAAATGTTATTTTGTAACTAAAAAAACAATTGGTTTGTGTCACATAATTATTTATCTAAAAACCATTTAAAAAAATTGAACGATTTAGGAAAAAATGCAAAGAAGATTTTCCACAAATAGTGTTTTTCCGATTTGCTGTATTTTTTTCAGAAATGCAAAAAAATTAATTTTTTTTTAACTGTAAAATTAGTAATTTATAAAGGGTTACATTTTTTATCGTGCCTCGGACCACCATTTATGTTGGACCGGGGTTGGTTTTGGATTAACTCAACGAATTATATTAAAATTTGCAATTTCAATGTAGTGCAAATGTGATCCTTAATTTTCCAATACTTACGGCCATTTTTGTGGACAATATAACATCAAATAAAACAAAAAAAATCTTGTAATGAATTATTGATTTGTCGTGTTATATATGTTTTTTTTTATTTTCTTTATGTTACACGATAATTCATTAGAAGATTTTTTACAATAACGCTGTAGCTTGTATAGACTGTATAGATCTTATAAATGTATTAAAATAATTTGAGTATGGTCTTATGATCGTACATTCGTAAATATATTGATCGTGTCAATTTGTAATGGATGCTTTCTATTACGATATATTTTCCAAACATTGATCTCTCATATTTGGAAGGAAAGGAATGGCCGAAGACATGGGGAATCGCCGCAATCTTCACGTCATCTCATCATGCTTATAGACAAAACTGTGAAGAACAGAATCAGCTCCATTAGAAATACAGATTTGAGCTACGAAAATGGTCTCATCACTTGGTTCGCTACTTGCAACTAAGGGGATCAAATAGATTAGTCATATAATCTCTGTTTTATTCAAAACAACAAAAACAAAATTGCAATTGATGCAAACAATGGTTTTTTTTTTTTTGAATTTAATTTAACATTCATTTTTTTTTTAAAATGGATGAAACGAAATAATACCAAACAAGAAAATTAATGTGTTCTTAATCATACGATTTTTTGTATATTTTGGAATTTCTATGAGTTTTTTACCTTTTTCTTCTAAAACAAGGAAAATAAGTTTTTATTTTCATGTATTTATAGAGGTTTAATTAGGATAATGTTTGATTTTTTACAGTCTTTTTATTTTTGGCCTGTTTTGATTTTTGGATATTAAAAGAAAATAACTGAATTTTAACCAAAATGGAATCGTTATTGTAAGAACCGGGTTCAAATAAGATAAATTAAAAGACAAAAGGGGATCGGGAAATATTGTTTTATTAGCAATCTCGGTCGAAGTATATGAAGTTTTGGTGATCGAAACAACAAGAAACTAAGAAGCTAAGCTAGAGTTCGTAGAACTAGGGTTATTAGGTCTCTTGCGGCGAAGTGGGCGTGCGTATGAATGAGCTGACCCTCGGTATTTATAAGGTTCTGAGGCGGTCTCCTTTCCTTATTCGTCGGAGATCGGGGTAAGGAAATCTTCCTTTTTCCTCGGGTTGATAAGGAGAAATCTTCCTTTATTCTTGGAATCGATAAGAGAAAATCTTCCTTTATTATTGCGAGTCGAATAAAGGAGATCTTCCTTTATTTTCGGAAGTCGGCGCCGACTAGAGTTAGTCGGGCTTAGTGGGTCCGAAGGCTGAGTGATGGGCCGAGTTGAGGTGAGGCGGGTGTCAGGCCTCAACGGGCCGAGGTGGGCCTCAGTCGAGTTCGATTGTATATGGGCTGAGGTGGACTTAATGGGCCGATGTGGGCAAGTTGAAATAGATCCGTTCGAGTCAACGCATGGAATTGACTAGTTTAGATTCGGTTTATGACGGGTTTAAAGGGGTGCTAAACTTACCTCCTACAGTTATATATAAAAAAGTTTTACTAGTCAAAATGAATAATAAATATCGATTATAGTCTTGTATTTAGTCAAATTTATAAGTGATGGTTCACGGTTTATTTAAATGATTATTTGTATTCTAACACAATTTTTTATTAAAATGTCGATTACATCTATTCTGGTTTTGTATTCACAAATATTTGAAATAAGTATCACATTCTATCAATAAAAGGTTTGTATACTATCATAAATATTTCTGTTAAATTTCTAAGTAGAAGTGTTTTACAAACTTAGTTTCTTACACAACTTGTGCCAAAAGAAAGAAAAAACAAAAACTAAACACACAAAAGAAAAACAAAATACAAGAAAAACAAGGAATAAACCACTTTTTTTTTTTTTTGAAGAGAATGTAAAAATATATTCAAGCCAAAAGAACAACGTTGTTACAACCAAAGTGTTACATAATAATCAAAGAAGTGCTGAGATATATTAGATATCCTTAAAAGAGATTTTCAACGCTGACTTGAGAACCAGAATTGAAGAGATTCATCGTAATTCTTGTCTCCCGACTCTCTTATCGATGTTAGTCGATTCCGGACTTCTTTGTCGATGAACTTGATTAACGTTTTGGCGGGTTTTGCCGTTTCTCCATGGCGGCGACCATTACGTTCTCTCCATATGGTGTGTATTGAAACTTGAAAAACATATCTTAGAAGAAATAGAGGTATGCGATTTAGACCTGCCCTTGAGATTAAGTTGATTAGCATGGAACGTGGGAGCAAATCCAGTATGTATTCTTTGTTAATCGAGTCCATATCTCCGCCGAGAATCTGCACGAGAAGAATAAGTGGTTTCGACTTTCCAATGAGTTATTGCAAAGAATACATACTGGATTTGCTCCCACGTTCCATGCTAACATTCGCTCTCCCGTTGCCAGCCGATTGTGAATAGAAAGCCATGTAATCATAGAGAATTTCGGAGTAGTGTGAAAACCAAACCCCTTTGTACCACTCCACTAACCTTGATGAATTCCTTGTTAGGATCCAAGTTTGTTTAGTATTGAAACGTGGCTTGTATTTATCGCTCTTGTACTTCCAAAGCGAAATGTCTTTCAAGTTTGATTGGAGTCGTGAGAGCTGGTCTTGCAAGACGTCTTCAATTTGATTCAGGATGTCCGATCTATGACGTCGTCTTCTTCTTGTCCAGATCAGATCCACCCTACCATTCTCTGGTATCCCAAGATCAATGAATCCTCTTGGACCCATAATATCCAGTAAACAACCCATGTTCGACCAATTATCATACCAAAAGGAGGTCGATTTTCCGTTGCGAATATCCACTTTATGAAATGACCTTGCAATGGTTCGATACTTTAGAAGTTTCCTCCAAATCCAAGATCCTGCAGTTGTATTGCTTCGAATTGACCAAAAGGTAGAGTTTCTCATCAGATTATCCTGAACCCACTTAACATAAAGCGACGGGTGAGAAGAAACGATTCGCCAAATCAGTTTTAAGCAGCAAACTTTGTTGACCTCAATTAACGGTCTTAAACCCATGCCTCCTTCCATCTTTGGTTTACAAAATTCAGCCCATGAGATCTTTGCCTTTCTTGTGTTGAGGCCAGGCCCTGACCATAGAAACGCTGAGCAGATTTTATCTATTTCTCGAATGCATTCGCTTGGAAGACGAAATGCTTGCAGCCAGAAATTTGTGATGCTTGAGACAACATATTGTATTAGTTGTAAGCGGCCTGCTCGTGAAAGAAATCTTACTGTCCAATTTCTTATTCGATTTCGAATCGTTTCTAGCAATGGCAAGTAGTCAGTCGCTGTCATTCTCTTTGAGAGGAGGGGGAGCCCGAGGTATCTTACTGGTAGTTGCCCCGAGTTGAATTGAAATCTGTTTCGGATTTCTTCTTTTCCATTTTCCGATACACCTGCCAAATAAATTGTTGATTTTTCCATGCTTATTCTTAATCCTGAGATCTTCGCAAAATCCTCAAAAATCTGAACAATTCCCTCCACAGATCAGACTTTACCATCCGAGAATACTATGATATCATCTGCAAAGCTCAAGTGAGTAAGACCCATATTTTTGCACTTTGGGTGGTATCCAATGTGATTTGCTGACGCTGCTTTATCCATCAATTTAGATAACACATTCATACTGATGAAAAATAGATAAGGAGATAGAGCACAACCTTGACGAAGACCTCTTGCGCTCCGGAAAAACCCCGCCAGTTCACCATTAACTTGTACCGAGAAAGAGGCAGTGGTAATACATAATTTTATCCAATGGATGAATCTCTCTGGGAATCTCATCGCTGTCAGAGTATTTATCACTTTTCCGCTAACAGTTTTTGAACGTTGAGGCCAAGAACGCCAAAGTAGAAATGCCGTCCGCATTCTTCATTCTCCCGTTTCTTTGACAGTATAATACTTTGGATGAGTTATTCGTACGTCAAATTCTTGAACTGGTAGTAAGTGTTGTTGCTCTCGGCCACTCTAAGAGTGCAGAAATATGCAACTCTTCTAAAATCTCTGTCGGCGAATTCTCTTGAACCCATCTGGGTTTGTGTTTAGGCCGGAGTTTTTTCGATACAAAATTTCGCCACCCCAGTGAACCATGGTTGCGTGATCAGATAGGAGAGTAAAGATTTCTGTTGGCCAATATCCAACCGGTTCGACGTCGAGGCCCAAACCCAACCACCAATTTCCGGAAATTTGATCATGCATTTGTTGATATATTTGTCAGCAAACATATATACATAAACAAAGAAAAAGTATAAATGTTTGTCGCCTGACCTTCCACATTTGAATTGTTATGTCTAGTTGAATGCCTCCAAATGTCGTACGTGAGCGATTCAGCTTTATATAATAAAATATAATTTTTTGGTGTCGTTAGTAGTTAAATATGTTCTTTTTTAATATTCCAAATTTAAATTTACAATTTCTATTTTTGCTTATTTTTTACTTATTTTTTGTTTATGTTTTGCTTTATTTTTATTTGAAGTTATTTGTATAGTTAAATGTCTATATATGCATTTAAAGCAGCCATTCAAACATTCACATCAAAATCTAAACTAGATAATAGTTATGAGGCTAATCTAATTCTATTATTTTTGGTACATTAGAGATCACACAAAAAATATGAACGCAAATGTAGGATTCCAAGCTCGGACTTTGGTGGTTGGGTGTCGGCCTCAACAACGGTAGTGTTCTTGAGCCGGTCGGATACTGGCCGACAAAAATCTTCACTCGTCTAACCGAGTATGCAGAGGGGGTGCAATGGGGCGGTGAAATTACGAACCGAAACATCTCCGACCACCACACCACAACCCAAATGGGGCCTTGTTTTTTTTTGAACAGCGGCTTTGGGAAAGCCGCGTACATGCACGACTTGGAAATCGCAGCAAACAAAAGCGATTTCCAGCCGCTCTATGACCTCCAAGTAGTAGCAACTAACCGCGGCTATTACAACGTCAAGAAGGCGAGCGATACGTGTTTCTTTTATGGGGGATCTCAGCATGCGAGAGAAGTTCGTTTTAGATTGGACTATGTTCTTCTATCTTTCACTTTCGCCCTTTTCTTCATCTTTTAGTTTTTTGCTTGTATCTCAGCAATGTTTGGTATGTTACTTGCTGATGATGTTGGAATTGGATTGGTTTTCCAACAATGTGAAATAACTTGATCTGTTATAAAAAGTAATATAATATATCGTAAAGATAAATATTAATAAAGACAAAAATATTATACCTGGTGGGATAGCGGGACACTGATATCAGAAGAAAGAGAGGAGAGAGAATCTTATAGATGTTATTGATTGAAGGTGTGTTTACAATCGAACGAATTCGTTCGTTTATATAGAGAAAATTTTAAGTTACTGTGCGTTGCATAGTGACGGTGGGCTCCATACATAATATTATTTATACAAATAATTTGCCAAACTTTCGCCTAATTTTGTAGACTTTCGTAACACTCCCCCTTGGAGACCAGTGTCACTACTGTCGTCTTGCGTTATGTCTTTGTTGCCTCGTTAAAAACATTTCCTGGAAAACCCAATGGGAAAAACCATAGTAAGGTAAAAAGAGTACAACTACGCAAGCTCCCCCTCGAATGATCAGGATGTCATCTTATAGGTCACGTTGATGACGCATTCCAATGTTATGGACATGTTTCTTGAACATAGAGGTGGGTAACGATTTCGTGAAGAGATATGCTGCATTTTCACATGATTTGACATATCTCACTTCAATTTCTTTATTCTTCTCGAGTTCTTGAGTGTATGAGAAGAACTTCGGAGAGATATGTTTGGTTCTATCACTTTTGATATATCATTCTTTTGTCTGAGCAACACATGCAGCGTTGTCTTCATATAATATAGTTGGCTCTGTATCTACGCGAATTCCACTGCTTGATAGGATGTGGTGACTAATTGATCTCAGCCACACATATTCTCTACTTGCTTCATGGAGTGCGATGATTTCAGCATGATTTGAAGAAGTGGCCACAAGCGTCTGCTTCTGAGAACGCCAAGATATAGCAGTGCCTCCGATTGTGAACACATACCCTGTTTGTGATCGGGATTTATGTGGATCCGACAAATATCCTGCATCTGCAAAACCGATCATTTGACTTTTTGAATGTTTATGATAAAACAAACCTAAATCAATAGTCCATTGAAGATAACGAAAGACATGTTTAATCCCATTCCAATGCCTTTTTGTAGGGGACGAGCTGAATCTTGCCAAAAGGTTAACAGCAAATGATATATCAGGTCTTGTACAATTTGCTAAATACATAAGGGCTCCAATTGCACTTAGATATGGTATTTCAGGACCAAGTATCTCTTCATTTTCCTCATGCGGTCGGAATGGGTCATTCTCAACCTTAAGTGATCTAACGACCATAGGGGTACTTAGAGGAGTTGCCTTATCCATATTAAAGCGTTTTAACACTCTTTTGGTATATGTGGATTGATGAACAAATATACCATTTTGAGAATGCTCAATTTGTAAGCCAAGACAATACGTTGTATGTCCGAGATCTTTCATCTCAAATTCTCCTTTTAAATATTCAGATGCCTTTTGTATCTCCCATTGAGTTCCGATAATGTTTAGATCATCAACATATACCGCGATAATTACAAATCTGGATGTTGTTTTCTTGATGAAAACACATGGGCATATAGGATTATTCACATATCCTTCTTTTGTTAAATGCTCACTGAGACAATTGTACCACATGCGTCCAGATTGCTTTAGCCCATATAATGATCTCTGCAACTTTATTGCACATAATTCTTTGGGTTTAGATTTCAATGCTTCTGGCATTTTAAACCCATAGGAAATTCTCATATAGATATCAGTATCTAATGATCCATATAGATATGCTGTAACGACATCCATGAGACGCATCTCTAGATTCTCGTCAGCCGCTAGACTCATTAAGAATCTAAACGTGATTGCATCCATAATAGGAGAATATGTTTCCTCGTAATCAATCCCGGGCCTTTGAGAAAAACCTTGAGCCACGAGGCGAGCTTTGTATATCATAATCTCGTTTTTCTCATTTCGTTTTCGAACGAAAACCCATTTGTATCCAACTGGTCTCACATCTTTAGGTGTGAGTATAATAGGCCCGAATACATCTCGTTTATTAAGCGAATCAAGTTCGACTTGTATATCATCTTTCCATTTCAACCAGTCTTGCCTCTTTTGGCATTCATATACATACATTGGTTCTGGATCTTCGTTTTCATCGTATATTTCCTTAGACACTAAGTATGAGAAAACGTCATCAACACCATCCATTTCATTTCGATTCCATATTTTTCCATTATGGATGTAGTTGATGGAAATTTCATGATTTCCTTCAGGTATATGATGCTCTATATTATCATTAGTCTCATGATTTGCTTCATCCAAAATACTTTCTGCTATTTTGGGAATATCATGCTTTTCAGCTTCCTTTCGTTTTCTATGATTTTTATCCTTAGAACCAACAAGTCTACCACGCTTTAAACGTGTTCTTGACTCATGTGTATCATCTGCTATTTCACTTTCTCGTGGTATTTCAATACGAGCAGGGGCATTTGCAGCTGGTATATGTGATTTAGTTACTGTTTTAGTATCTGCAAATGCATCAGGTAGCTGATTTGCTATACTCTGTAGATGCATGATTCGTCGAACTTCTAGTTCCGACTGTTTAGTAGGAGGATGAAGGTGCAACAAGGTTGGCACACTCCATTTGATATCCTTCTCTACTTGTTTATTTTCTCCCCTAGAACCGGGAATATTTTCTAATCAAAATGACAATCGCCAAAACATGCCGTAAAGACGTCACCAGTCTGAGGTTCTAGGTATCGTATAATTGATGGAGAATCACATCCAATATATATTCCCAACCTTCTTTGTGGCCCCATCTTTGTACGTTGTGGTGGTGCTACAGGCACATAAACCGCACAACCAAAAATTCTTAGATGGGAAATATTTGGTTCTCGACCAAATGCTAACTATAGTGGGGAATACTTATGGTACGTACTTGGTCTTATCCGAATGAGTGCTTCTGCATGCAAAATAGCATGTCCCCATACAGAGGTTGGAAGTTTTGATCTCATGATCAATGATCTTGTAATCAGTTGCAGACGCTTAATTAATGATTCAGCCAAACCATTTTGTGTATGAACATGTGCCACAGAATGTTCAACTTCGATTCCCATTACCATGCAATAATCATTGAATGCTTGGGATGTGAATTCACCAGCGTTGTCTAGTCTAACTCTCTTAATGGGATAATCAGAAAACTGAGCCTTTAATTTGAATATTTGAGTTAAGAATCTCGCAAATGCCATATTTCGAGATGACAATAGACAAACATGTGACCATCTGCTGGATGCGTCAATTATTACCATAAAGTAGTGGAATGGTCCACATGGTGGATGTATTGGTCCACAAATATCCCCTTGAATTCGTTCAAGAAATTTTGGTGATTCATTATTGATTTTGGTTGGCGATGGTCTTATGATCAATTTTCATAGAGAACATGCAGCACATGTCATTTTATATCTCTGATAAATCTCCTGGATTTTCATCGAATGACCATGTGAGCTTTCTACGATTTTTTGCATCATTGTGGTGCCTGGGTGACCGAGGCGATCATGCCATAATATGAAATCATCTTGATTTCGTTTGATCACGAGATGCGATTCTATTGCATCTATATAAGTGTGATGCAAACCAGAAGGGAGTTCTGAGAACTTTTCCAATATAACCCTTTTTTCCAATTTATCAGAAGTTATATACATATACTTATTTCCATCCTCAGTTGCAGACTAAGTTTCATATCCTTGAAGGTATATGTCTTTGAAACTCAAAAAATTCCTTTAAGAATTTGGAGAATACAAGGCGTTATTTATGGAAAATTTTGTTCCATTAGGCAACATAAAGTTGGCTTTGCCTGTTCCCTCAATCAAGTCTGTAGGACCCGATATTGTGTCAACAATCATTTTTGTTGGTTTTAACAAAGAGAAAAATCTCTTGTGTCTCAGAATAGTGTGCGTTGTTCCACTATCTGGTATACAAATTTCTCGAATTTTCTCCTTGGATATTATTCCATTCGTATTGTGATCTATTTCTGTAATCAACATAAACATTAATAAAGAAAACGAAAATTTCATTCATAGAATACAAAACACACAATAATTATACATTAGATTGTTTTAAGAAAAACAACATTTATTTATTTTAAAACTAAAATGTAATAATTATACATGGCATTGCTCGAGACTATTCAGTAGTCTCACTACAAGCATTTCAGTTATCCGCAAGAGTGGTCTCGTCGAGATCATTTGCAAAGTCGAGGGAGTCGAGGTATGATGTACCCTCAAAGTGTTCCATGAGGTTCACTTCTTTCTCTTTTCCTTTAATCGACTCTTGGTACAACTTACAAAGATGTGGTGGGGTTCGGCATGCCTTGAACCAATGTCCTTTGGATCCACATCTGTAACATATATACTCACGCTTCTGGGTGGTATTCACTTGGGTTTCTTTCCCCTTTGAAATATGTTCAGGTCGAACCCATTTGTATGAGTTCCTCCCTTGTGGGTTGTAAGTTCTACCTCATCCGCGATTGAATCGATGGCCACGACCCCGATAGGTTTGATTTTGTCTCTCGGGATCCCTTACATTTGTGGCATTCACTTCAGGGAATGCTCTGGTTCCCGTAGGTCGAGAGTTGTGGTTTTTTTATGAGAAGTTCACAATTCTTTTCTGCTAATATGAGAGTCACTATTAGCTCAGAGAACCTTTTGTATCCGCGACTTCTATAAAGTTCTTGCAGGATACGGTGTTCTTTATGAAAAGTGAGGTAAGTCTTCTCGAGCATCTCTGCTTCGGAGACAGGCTTACCACAAAATTTAAACTGTGAGACTATTCTCAAAATAGCAGAATTATATTCATCCACTTTCTCAAAATCCTGAAATCTCAGGTTTTTCCACTCCTCTAAGGCATGAGGGAGAGTTATTTCCCTCTGGTTGTCAAACTTTTCCTTTAGAGCTTGCCACAGCTCTGCTGGGTCTTTTATGCCCGCATAATCATGCGTCACATTCTCATCTAGATGTTTTCTTAAGAAAATTATCGATTTTGCCTTATCTTCGGAAGGAGAGTTGTTTCCTTCTTTTATTATGTCGGATAATTTTTTCGACTCTAGATGGAGTTCCACATCGGTGGTCCATGCTATGTAGTTCGCTCCAGTAATTTTGAGAGCTGAGATCTTAAGATTGTCAACGCTTGCCATTTTTTGATTTCTAAAAATAAAATCATAAAAATATTATTAGTATTATAATTTTATTAGAAACCGTTTACATGAATAACAAAAGCAATTACAAGAAAAAATAGTGCATAGAAAACTAGCACAACAATTGGGGTAAACTCTTCGGGACTAACTACTCCCACGAAGAGACCATAAATAGAAGCAAAAATTACAATTGAACTTAAAAGCAATAACAAGCTAATTATTTTTCGAAACATTTTTCTTACAAAAGAAATCTAAGAAAAAATATTTGAGAAAGATATGAGAGGAGATGAAATGTTTGTGTGAAGAAAAATGAGTGAAAGATAAGTATATTTATAGATTGAGAATACTGTTCATAGTCGTTGGAAAAAGAGAAGATTTTTGAAAAAAAATCTTTGTGACTGTTGGAATCAAAGAAAATCAATATGGAAATTTCAATAATCAATCAGTTAAATTTACCAAATTTCAGGTACAAGGTTTATATACAGGCGGCCGAGCCTCCTTATATAATAACCATAACAAACAAATAATTAACGGCAATATTGTGGTGACAGAATCATCCACATTTAAACAGTAAATAAAATAAACGAGTAAATAAATTATTGTGACAGAGTCATCCATATAAGCATAATAAAATAAACAGTAAATAAATATATGGTGACAAAGTCATCCATATAAGCATAATAAATAAACGAGGCGACAAACTGTCCATTATAATATTAAGTGAATAGTGGTGTGTTTAAACAACCACTGCAAAATAATAAATTATTATAGATGCGGCATAACGTCCGCTATAGTAGGGTATATATTATGAATATATATTTAGCTATAGTGAAGAGTGATCGTGCTGATAACGTGTTATAAAAAGTAATATAATATATCGTAAAGATAAATATTAATAAAGACAAAAATATTATATCCGGTGGGATAACGGGACACTGATATCAGAAGAAAGAGAGGAGAGAAAATCTTATAGATGTTATTGATTGAAGATGTGTTTACAATCGAACGAATTCGTTCGTTTATATAAAGAAAAATTTAAGTTACTGTGCGTTGCATAGTGACGATGGGCTCTATAAATAATATTATTTATACAAATAATTTGCCAAACTTTGGCATAATTTTGTAGATTTTCGTAACATGATCATGTATCTTAGATTGCCTACATTATTCTAAAAAGCAATAATTAAGGCCCACATGCCAGATTTTGAAGTTCGTTCGTGTTAAAAATGGTTTGGTTAAAAAAATAATATAATAATAGATGACAAGAAGAAAAAAGAAAAAAAAAAAAAGTAATGGAAACATTTATTTTTATTTCATAGCATTTATTACAAATAATCATGAGAGATATACTCCCCTCTGTTTCACAAAGAGTATCATTTTGACACATTTCACACAGATTAAAAAACTCTTAAAATATACAAATATACCCCTAATTAATATACCAATAATTAAATGTAAATGATTTAAATTCAAAGCTTATTATTTTTAAATAAGGGATAAAACAGGAATGAAGTGTAGAAAGTTACATTGGAAACATAGAATGACATTCTTTTTGGAAAAAAAAAAGTATAGAATGACATTCTTTATAAAACGGAGAGAGTATTAAGTTTAATAGTTTAGAGAGCATAAATGCAAGTATGCAACACTACAATGGCTAGAAAGAGGATTAGTTTTGTATTATTATATTGCCTTTTGGCAACAACATTTCTTAGGTTCATGAGGAGAACGAGAACCACATTAGGAGAACGAGAAGAGTCACACAAAGGCCGCGGAATAACCTTTGATTTACAAACGAAAATCTTAGATATAACTCACTAAGAAGATCGGTTTTGATCAATAGATATGACACACTAATGATCAATTTTTGATCAATAGATATGACACACAACTTTCAAATAAAAAACCTTGATATGAGCCAGCAAGGAGGACGAGGTTGTAGCTGAGCTAGTAGCCAAAGAGGAACTTGAACCTGAAGAAAACGTTTGCAAGAAGAGCTCACATTTGAAGGCGTTGTTCACACAACCTCCGCAACCAGCTCACGTCACGTCAGGAAACGAGCCACATATGGATGTAAAGCTCTTTGAGTCTAGTTTCCAAAACGCTCAAGATAATCCCAGGCCGACTTACCAATCGCCCCATACAGGCCCAACACTGAGGACATATCCGAATACTCGTATGATCCAAAGAACGTGTTGTGAAGCCCAAGTCAGGTCTGATCTTGGTACGAAACCACTTGGAGATTCTTACTGGATCTCTTATGTTTCTAACAAGCCCAAGATCATAAGAAACGGCCATTGGATCACAAAGATACGAATTTTACAAAACCAATGGATCAGTTTCAAGCCCCATAGAAGGTTCAAGCCAAAGATCGTGATACACAGCCCAACTCAGGTATGATCTTGCTACGAAACAAATTGGAGAATCTTACTGGATCTCTTGTGTTTCCAACAAGCCCAATATCAGCAGAAATGACCACAGGATCACAAAGTTACAGCCCATTTGCCAAACTCGGTCAACCTGAATCAGTCCAGCCGCCGGGAACTGTTCATACGCCCACCTCCATTTGCAAGTTGTGTTTCAAGTGTGTTTTGTTTATTTGAAAGTTGATTTTGAGTGATCATCTGCTAGCTACAAAGTGCAAGTGTGTTTTGTTTATTTGAAAGTTGATTTTTGAATGTGATCTTCTTTTGTAAGTGTTTTCTTTTATGATCGTGTTTTTGATTTCTTTTCCTTAATTTTTTTGAGTGATGTTTACTCAACTAGAGTTAAGTTTTTACTAAAGTTAAGTTTTTTTACTTCTATATAAGCAATGTAAATCTTTGTGAAATAGATCAACCAACTTTTGAAATTAAACTTTGCGTTGTGCGATTTGTAAGAGAGAGATTCTCTTGTTTCTTTTAGAGTGATTCTCAAAGTCTGTTCTTGGTGTGTAATATTCAAGTTCAAAAATCGATCATTAGTGTGTCATATCTATTGATCAAAACCGATATTCTTAGTGAGTTATATCTAAGATTTTCGTTTGTAAATCAAAAGTTATTCCGCAGCCTTTGTGTGACTCTTCGATTCCCATCCTTGTTCTTAGAAACCTCACGGTTCTTCGAGACAAATTTATCCAATTTACCAACCTCGAGTGAACATCCTTCTTGGGATCTTATTAAACCTCGTCCTCCTTGCTGATGCTGTCCATGATCTTATCACCCACTTACATAGTGAGCCATTTTACAATCAGTAAAACATTCGTGCCATCCATACTGATCCGAACACAAATTATTGCAGTGGTCATATGAAAAAAAATTCTATCTCTGCATCCACACAAATTCACATAAAAATTAATTGTAATCAATACAATGTCCATATATATTCATAACATGTCAATAAAAAAACAGTTATATATTTTGAAAACCCTTTGAAAAAAAAAAAACAGTTATATAACATCTCCAAGTAATTTTTTTGCGAAACTCTAGAATGCATGTCTGTATGACTATATATACACATAAAAACAAAGATATGCTCATTTAAAAAAGAAATTGCAAGGCTATTATTTTTAAAATGATCAACGCTAATTAAAAAAGAACTAAAATAATATTTAAACATACCTGAGGCCAAAATATTGTAATTGGACAGTGAAACTGCTAATATAACTACGAGTAAACAAGTGCCTAGAGTTTTTTGTAATACCCATAATATTTTTTTGTATGAATTCTATTGAGAAATGAAGATTCTGTTTTTTTTTTTGGGTTGAAGTATTGAAAAATGAAGATTTTTTTTTACAGGATCTTAAAGAAAATATTTACTATTAATTGATTTATTTATATAACTCAGGCTCTATTTTTTTACAGGCTCTATTTATATAACTTTTGGTCTTTAGGAAATATTTACTATTAATTGATTTTTCATATCTGCCCGTAATAATTTTTTTTTGGCAAAAAAAAGTCGCTGACATATATTTGCATATTTGATTGTATCATTTATTATGGATAGACTCTCAAACCAAAGTGAAAGTTTCAAAAACAAATTTGACATTTGTAAATTTTTTCAAAAATAATTTATTATATGTTGTCCTTATGGTCAATCAATAATTACCTCAAGTTAAATGCAAGATATTGTTGCATAATGCAAAGTGAAAGTTTTAAAAACAAATCTGACATTTGTAAAAAATTTCAAAAATAATTTATTACATATGTTGTCATTATGGTTAATCAATAATTACCTCACTAGGTACTAATCCGCGTCATGCGCGGGATGAGATATTTATAAATGATTTTGGAAGGTTTTTATTTTAAATCATATGAGATAAAAATAATTTAACTTAGTTTTAGTGTAACCTACGTAATAGTTGTGAGTATTAATACATCAAAGTAGTGTAATATTTTTAAATTATAGAAAACATATATAAATTGTTTGTTAGTTAAAATAGAAGAAAATTGATGTGTATTTGTATTTTTATATTGTTTGGTGTCTTTTTATGACTGCAAATATGGCTTGTTGATATTGTTTCTAAACTATCTGTACTTTATTTTATATGCTTTTAGTTTCAACATAGGTTTTTCAAAAGTTAAGCACAATTTTAGTATATTGTAGATGGCTTGTTGATATTGTGTTAAAACTATCTGTATAGTTTAGTTATATGTTTTTAGTTTCTAAAAATGGCCATCAAAAATATTTTTAATACGATTCACTAATTTTAGAAACTGCTTGTTTGCGTATTTGTAGGTTATTGATTAGAATTTGAATATGCAAAAATTTGTATGACATCAAATATAACTTTATAACTTTTTATCAAATAAGATTTTACATATTTTAATTTTTAACAAATAACTTATTTTAATAATTTTTTATTCCTTCAAAATATACGATTCAATTTTAAAAAACGAACCGGAAAAAAAAATCAAAATTGTAAGTCTATTAAGTCATGCTTCCTACTCTGACAATTTCTTATCATTTTGGTCATTTTTATAATATGTATCTCAACTACGATTCATCTTTATAGCCGATGTAAGACTTTTAAGAGTATTTAAAAATTCGAATCATGACATATGTGAAAAATCTCTATGTTTTTTCTATTCTATGGATGATGTGATGATTCAAATTTTTACAAATATATAATCAAACAAAAATGAGAGTGGATATAATAATTAAAATAATTAATAATCTAATTGGGAGAGAGAGAGTATAATCAATTATGGTAAGTTTTTTTTTCCAATTATTAGTTTACTACTTAATAAAAATATAATGAATTTTGTAACAATTTAATGTGAGTGTCATACAATGTAATTTCTCTAGTAACATAAACCTGTTTTCAAAAATGTTTTGAGATGCTATGTGGTGATGACACATCATCATGACATTTTTGTAAATCACACATGAAACCAAAGTTTTTTTTT
This sequence comes from Eutrema heterophyllum, assembly GCA_002933915.1. NCBI lineage: Eukaryota > Viridiplantae > Streptophyta > Magnoliopsida > Brassicales > Brassicaceae > Eutrema > Eutrema heterophyllum. The sequence goes on along the minus strand of PKMM01032880.1, from coordinate 153,942 downwards.
TAGTCATTCTCAATTAATATATAAGGGATGTTAAATGCAAGATATTGTTGCATAATGCAATGTTGAAAAGTTTTGTATTGGTATCACACATATTGTAACTTGTAACTTTGGTATCACATAGGAGTATTGTAACTTTGACTAATGACAGATTTATTTATTTATTGAAAAGAAACAATGTCAATAGGTTATTTATTTTTAATCATAAATAACCACATATGAATTATTTTATAAAGTGTATAAGAAATTATAAGTTTGACTAGTGAATACTGTAATAGGTATTATATTAAAAGGATTCAATTTTAATAGTTACATTCAATGGGTTTAGACGATGAAAGAAAGGAAAATAAAAAAGTTTGAAACTCTTTATTACATTTTGAGGCTATGCTTAAGAGTATTTCGGGTTTATGGATTGCATTCGGATTTTCTAATAGTGTTTCCTTAAACACTATTTTCTAGATAATTTTGGTTTACTTAAACTTGTTTTTTTTGTTTTGTCTAATTTAGCACAAATTAAAAGTTTGTGTTGTTTAACGATGGATTTCATTAGACCGTGTTGAAAAATAAGAGTCAAAAAGTTCGGAGAAAATACTTTAGGTGATCTAAGTTGAGATAATGTGAACCCAAGTATTTATTATAATAAACCAAATCAATTTGACTTTCTTTTGTTTTTGATTTATAACTATCATATAAGTATAAGTAATTAGTAAATTGCAAAAACAAACCTTTGTAAAGAAGATCCAAATATTATCCAAATTAAACGTATTTAAAAAAAGGGCTAGACTCTAAGTTATTTTTGTTGTGGCGAGAAAAAAAACTCATTAAAATTCGACTCCTGAACGATTCAAAGTTGGGTTGATTAAACCAAACAAAACTAGACATCATCAAACATAATTTTACCTTCAAAATTCTTCAAAAAATTATGGTTCTACTTAACGCTAAATGCTGCATCACAATCATAATGTTGTTATACGCCGACTAACAAAAGATGGATATCGATCAGATACCCTTGAATTTCATGATATTGGATCCACCAAAAATAACTAAATATAATTATAATACTATTATAAAAATAATAAAATGAACAAAAATATTACATTAAAAAAAGGCAATTGACCAAAATAGCACACTTTAAAACTTTTGTTCCAAACTTAGCATCACTAGTTGAAAATAATAATAATAACACAAATTTAATATTAAAATGACATAAAATCCTTTCCTAATGGGGAAAAAACTAAACCCTAAATTAGAAATAGTGAACCCAAACATAATGTTTAATTTAATTTTAATTTTATTTAGTGTAAACAAGTATTTTTACAAATTATTTGTGCTATTTTCGGAATTTTAAATTTAGGTTGCTAGTTTTGGAACAAAAAATAAATTTTGTGCTATTTTAGGGTATTTCTCTAGAAAAAAAAATAGAAAAAGTTAACGCACTATGCCGTAAGAGTCAACGTCACTGTGGGGGTTAAAATCTCAGTCCTGTAAATTGGGCTCAATAAACTTATGGTAAAAAAGCTCGGTGGAGTCAAAGAAGCCAGACGAGTTCAAATGAACAACGAGGTGATGAGTCGAGCTGAAAAGCCTATCGGAGTGAACATCTACGGTCAAAGGGGATTAAATGCAGAACTGTTAGTCAACTCCGCCGAGACCAAAGATTCGTTCAAACCGGTGAGTTAAGCAGTCTAAACGTAATGGTCCTCAGACTTAAAGACCATTCATGGTGAATCAGACGGAGTAAACGAAGATGTCAAACACGATATCGGAGTATAAAACAAGCAACGAGCCAAGGACTAGATTTTAACTCTCTACAACACTTTCAACTACAATTTAGCTATAGATTCTAACACTTATTCTTTCTTTGTTTTTGTTCTCGTAAATCTCTCTTTAGAATCGAAATAATAATATAGTTTACTTTCCAAAATTTTTGTCCAAATCGCTCTCGAATCATGTTTGTTCTCATCGAGCAACAAACTCTCTTTTTATTGCTCGATAGTCCCTCGGTTTTTTTTTTAAAGATAAACCAAAAACTTCTCTATTTTCATTATTTACAAATTTTGATCCATGGGGTTGTACATGCAAAAAAAGTAATGAATTACACGTGGCAATACGTAATTTATCCACGTGGAAATGACCGTATTTATCCCAAAGATATTTACTGAACGAATGATTAATTCCATATTATGAAATAAATGCCGAATAAAACAACGGATTATCAAAAGTAATATAAGAAAGATAATATAAATATTGTGAAATTAATTCCATTACACCATTAATCAAGCAATTATAAATAAAAAATTAATATATATTCCCATGTGTGCGTTTCTAATCATTTTTGAATAATCATGAACCGTTGCTTGACCATAATGGTGGGACCATATATGAGCCATACGGAGAGAATAGTCGGCGATGATGGGTTGGTGCCGTTTGCGATAGAAATGCTGGTCCGACCAGACGAATTGGTTACGGAGGACTCGAGTTGGGGTTTACGGGTCGTGATAGAACCGATGGGGTCACAAAGAATGATCAAGGGGCAATATCAAGAACACACTACGGAGAAAGTCATCGGACAGTGAGGGGTTAAGGTATGGACACGTCGGAGAAGATAGAGGGCAACGTCCATGCTTGCTCTGCCGCATGCGGGGCGATACTTCGATGTGGTAATAGGGATGAAATTGATAAGCTGAGAAGTTACGGTCTCAATGTGGGAAAAATTCAAGGTGTTCTGAAAAGGTGGAGAAGGGAGGGAAAAGAGAATGGGGGCGATAATGAAAAAAGTAGAAGAAATGAAGGATTTAGCAATGAAAGAGTTGGAAAGTTTTGAAGGAGACAAAGTAAAAGTTATGTATGGTCTTATTGATATGTACTTGGGGATGTAACAGTGTGTATTAACCAAAAATCAATTTTCCTTTACTGCAACTATTTGTTGATTTCATACTTTTGCCAAATGAGATTTCACTGGTTAGATTAGATTCGATCTAATAAACACATCAACATGCTCTAGAATACTTGAGGATAGCTACACAATCTTGGTCTATTCAAGAAAAACGGTTTTTTTAGGCTCCACCCATAACCAAGAGCTACCAATGATTTGTCTATTGAAGAAAACCGGTTTCAGCATCATGTTCCTAACTTTGAACATTCTACCAATGTCACCCATTACTGGGAACTACTATGATCGGTTCTAAACCATAAAGTACTTCGAGGACACATTCTCATGCTTATTATCACCATTTTCTCCCTCGTCATCATCAGCTTTTGTGTGATTTAGTTCTTCAATCCCCTGACCAGTCAAGGATTGTTTACTGGAACCAACCGTTGAATCCGTTAATTAATAACCAATTGCATACATTAATCAGAGGGTAAAGAGCTGCAGCTGGATCTGGATTAAAGTTCATCCATATAAGCTAAGACAATAACTAAAGGCAACAGAAAGAGAAGCATTGTTCCCCCATTAAAACAAACCAAGAAACCATATAGTCAAACTTTTAGCATTGATATGATATGAGACTAAGTAATACAATGAAGCAGATGAGATCCATTTTTACACCTTTCAATTACCTTGATAACCATATGGAATGAGACTAAAGCACAAGGCAAATATATATAGACAAGCTCAAAACAAACAGAGAGATTAAAGAAGAACATCAAAACAGCTTACGTGCAATCTCTATACACATATCATTACTCTTTGTAGCATTAAACTATTGAGCATTGATTTATCTTCCAAAACAGCTAGGGTTTGATACAAGGAACTTCCACCTTTTTTTTCTTCCCAAAATGATTCAATTACAAGAGTTAAATGAAATGATGAACAATACAACAATCTAGTGAGGGGAATCTATGATCAATCCAAATTGGAAATATCAAACCAACAAAAAGTAAATCTTCAATTGTATGATGCACAATTTATTGGAAATTCAATAATTTATATATAAAGTATTGAAGATATTCCCCCAATTGTATCAGATCACAGAATAGGAAAACAATCTACAGTAAAATAGAGAAAAACAGTTTTTAACTCAGTGAGCAATTACATCACTACTCAACAAACTGCTGTTTCCGCCAGTGGATTCAATAACTGAATTGATAGGAGTGTTCAGATTCACCATCATCATCGACGAGACGGATCTAGCAGCGGCTAACTTCTTCCTCTGGTAACTATAAGGACCGTAGATCTTTCTCAGAAGATGTGGTACCTGTTCTATCGTCAGGTTTCGCGCCGCCGCTGCTTCGGCAGCAGAGTCCTGAGAAGTGGATGACGGATCGAGTGGTTGCGAGAGGGAGCGATATACAAGAGAGGTAGTAGATCTAGCGTTGATTCTCGAGTTTCGGATCTGGGCAAGCGCGCCTGGCTTCAAGTAGCGGTGGAATCCGTCGTTTCTTCTCACCGGAGATCTAGAAATATCCTTCATGGATTCGATTTGGCTAAACTTGGTTGCGTACGAAGAGATGGATTCTGAGAGAGAGAGAGAGAGAGAGAGAGAGAGAGAGAGAGATTGTGGAAGATCTGTGATCGATGATTGTGGGATCTTAAGGATTTTGTAGAGGAGGAAGAGGGGCGGGAAAAACGGCGTTAGGATTAGAGGTGTGAGATAGAATGAGAGGGAAGATGAGTCTCTTAGGGTTTTGAAAAGTCATCAAGAGCGGGAGTTTTTTTTGGTTGTCACGTGCTATTGACACGTTTCTCCTCCTCGTCACGTGATGTTTTTTTCCTTTCTCTTTAATTTATTTTTTTAATTTAGATATTTTTCTTCACTTCACTATATTCCCAAAATCGCGTCGGCTCCTTGACAGTCGCGATATTTCTCTCTGATGGGGCCCATCGGTGTGAGCTTCGCATGTTACTAGTAATTATTCTCTGCTTCTCATACCAACTATTCTACAAGTGAACCTTCTAACTTGTTCTCCAATATTCAATTATATATCTACACGTGTCTTCTCTCGCAGCTACAGAGACACACTTTTGCCTATCAGTATTCCGCCGTTGTTTGATCACACTTTTGCCACCGTGGTTTTACGTCTCTAATGGCGGTTTCACTCTCCTTTATATTCCACTGATTTTCTCGAGAAAATTAACAGTCCCTCTCTCTATCACTCTCGGTTTTTCTCATAGCTCTGATTCTAAAAATTAAAACGAGCAAAAAACTACTATGGATACTAAGATCGGATCCATCGACGCGTGTAGCCCGACCACCGGCGATATTGGCGGTCCTCCAAATGGCGGCGTCTCCACCGTTCAGAACTCGAGTTCTGTTCACTCCACCACCAACAACCCCTGTGACGCGACTCTTGGCCGTTACCTAGCAAGACGCCTCGTCGAGATCGGCGTCACCGACGTCTTTTCCGTTCCGGGAGATTTCAACTTAACGCTTCTCGACCACCTGATCGCCGAGCCAAACCTCAAGCTGATCGGCTGCTGCAACGAGCTCAACGCTGGATACGCGGCGGATGGTTACGCGAGATCGCGCGGCGTCGGAGCGTGCGTCGTTACGTTCACCGTCGGCGGATTGAGTGTCCTGAACGCGATCGCCGGTGCTTACAGCGAGAATCTGCCTCTGGTTTGCATCGTCGGTGGTCCAAACTCAAACGATTACGGTACGAACAGGATTCTTCACCATACACTTGGTTTACCTGATTTCTCTCAAGAGCTCAGGTGCTTCCAGGCTGTTACTTGCTATCAAGCTGTGATCAATAACCTGGAAGATGCACATGAACTCATCGACACTGCGATCTCGACTGCTTTAAAAGAAAGCAAACCTGTTTACATCAGCATAAGCTGCAACTTACCTGCGATTCCTCTTCCGGCTTTCAGTCGCCATCCTGTTCCGTTCGTGCTCGCACCGAAGGTGAGTAACCAGATGGGTTTAGATGCGGCGGTGGAGGCAGCTGCTGAGTTCTTGAATAAAGCTGTGAAACCAGTTCTTGTTGGTGGGCCGAAAATGCGAGTTGCAAAAGCCACGGATGCTTTTGTTGAGCTTGCCGATGCTTCTGGGTATGGTCTTGCTGTGATGCCATCTGCTAAGGGACAAGTACCTGAGCACCACAAGCACTTCATCGGGACGTACTGGGGAGCTGTGAGCACAGCTTTTTGCGCTGAGATTGTTGAATCTGCGGATGCTTATCTGTTTGCAGGTCCTATTTTCAACGATTACAGTTCCGTTGGGTACTCTCTGCTTCTCAAGAAGGAGAAGTCGATCATCGTGCAGCCTGATCGGGTTACTATCGGTAACGGACCTGCGTTTGGATGGGTTATGATGAAGGATTTCCTTAGCAAACTGGCTAAACGAATTAAGCATAACAACACTGCCTATGAGAATTACCACAGGATCTATGTCCCAGAAGGTAAGCCTCTGAGAGATAACCCCAAGGAGCCTTTGAGGGTTAATGTGCTGTTCCAACACATTCAGAAACTGCTCTCTTCTGAAACTGCGGTGATTGCTGAGACCGGAGATTCGTGGTTCAATTGTCAGAAGCTGAAGCTCCCTGAAGGATGCGGTTACGAATTCCAGATGCAATACGGATCAATTGGTTGGTCAGTGGGTGCTACTCTAGGCTATGCTCAAGCCTTACCAAAGAAGCGTGTCATTGCTTGTATTGGAGACGGTAGTTTCCAGGTTACCGCACAGGATGTATCAACGATGATACGGTGTGGGCAAAAGACCATAGTCTTCCTTATCAACAATGGAGGCTACACCATTGAAGTCGAGATTCATGATGGTCCTTACAATGTCATAAAGAACTGGAACTACACAGCTTTTGTTGAAGCTATACACAATGGAGAAGGTAAATGTTGGACTGCCAAAGTGAGATGCGAGGAGGAGCTTGTGGAAGCGATTAGCACAGCAACGAATGAGGAAAAAGAGAGCTTCTGTTTCATCGAAGTGATAGCGCATAAAGATGATACAAGCAAGGAGCTTTTGGAGTGGGGATCTAGAGTCGCTGCCGCTAATGGTCGCCCTCCAAATCCTCAGTAGAGTTCAGAGATGCCTTCATCTTATATATTATTTCCAATTTGGTAGTTGCTTTGTTGCTTTATGAAAAGTAGTTTGTATCCTTTTACATCCATTTGGATGGAAAAAACCAGTGTGAGTTCCCTTAAGAATAAACTCTGTGTGCAAAAATAAAATTTGGAAGAGTGCAAAAATAAAATTTGGATGGGTATAGTTTACTCAGCTTCATATTTTTCTTACATTTTCTTCACTTCACTATATTCCCAAAATCGGGTCGGATCCTATCAAAATCGGTCGGATCCTTTTCTTATATCAATAAATGTTATATCAATTTATTCAAATTCATGTTTACCGTAGATATATTTTTTTTATACAATACCGAACTTATTGCTAGAATACTCTTATTGATATAAAACTATTTTACCACTTTCACTTATTCTATCTATTCCTCTTTTTAGGTAAACTTTTGAATTAAAAAAAAGAAAAGAACAAAAAAACGCCGCCGACGGCCCCCCGCGAGACGTGCACCTCGTATCCGACTTCGACCTCCCTCTGTGTCTCGCCGGTGACCACCATTGAAGCTAATTCATCTCAATTGAGGTTAGTTCTAGACCTACAAATGTGTTTTAGCTTAAATATATGGGGTATGATATTTGATTTTGATATAGAAACGATTTTTTTCGTTTTTGTATTTGCAATTTAGGGATTTCAATAAAAAAATAAAATTTTGGTGTTCGTAATGAATAGACATTGGGTTGGGTTGGGGATTTGTAACCATATCCGTTCTCTGGGTCGATTAGGACATGTTTGGTTGAATGGTATCGAATCGTAGGACCTCATTGCAGATTTTGGTCTGAATGTTGAAGCTGTAGATCTAGTAACAACTCGGTATTACTGAGAGAAGTGGAAAAACTGTAACAACTGAGTAATACTATAGAAGTGGAATAACTGGAACAACTTGTATTACTATAGAAGTGGAATAACTGGAACAACTGAATATTACTATATATGTGGAATAACTGGAACAACTGGGTATTACTATAAAAGTGGAATAACTGGAACAATTGGGTATTACTATAGAAGTGGAATAACTGGAACAACTGGGTATTACTATAGAAGTGGAATAACTGGAATAACTAGGATTACTAAGATAAGTTGTTTAATTTTTTTATTGTTTTTTCAAGAGACAATGAGCAACCGTTCCACAGTCATAAATTTCTCTAGTGGAGGATATAATACTGATGATTTCTGATGGAAATCAAAAGACCAGCGCATGTACGCGATAACGTTTAGGGCATCATCTATAGAAGAGATAACGTATAAGTTGTTAGTGGATAGGATATGCAGGAAGATTGGGGTAGATGAATATATGACGAAGCTGAAATTGAGTTACCTTCCGGTGCTAGTGAATGACAGTCTTCCTATATATATTTATGATGATGAAGACGTTTATGGTTATCTAACGGTTGTGGATAAACAACTATGTAGAAATGCTTTGCATGTAGAGGTCATAGAAGATCTTATGGGATGTGGATATAGTTCATTTGGTGTGAATTATGGTGTTAAAGCTAGTGCCATAATTGTTGACGCTGGAGACGAGGGAGCAAAAGAACTATATCAAGAGCCTATGAAGGATGTTGGTATTGGAGATAGTGAGAACAATGTTGATGACGGTGTTGAGTACAATGTTGGTGAAGAGGTTGAGTACAGTGTTAATAACAGTGTTGATGACACTCTGGATAGGTGTGCGATAGTTGAATATGATGAGCTTCTACGTCCTGCAGCAGAAGGAAGTCAGTCTTTAGAGGCATGGGAAGATGGTACAAGTCTGGAATTAAATCAAGAATTTGAATCTAAGAAGACAATGATATATTTAGTTCGGAGAGCTTCACATGAAAATTGTTTTGGGATCAGATTAAGAAACTCATATAAGACTCGATGGGTGGTAAAATGCGGTGCTGAAGGAGAAGGTTGTTCCTGGTATTTACGAGTTGCAAAGGGTTTAAATTCAACATGTTTCAAAGTTACTACATACAATAAGATTCATACATGCTCTCGGGCGAGTACCAGCTACCGTAGTACGAGAGGCACAAAGCGATTAGTTGCATCTGTTTTGAAGGAGGTTTATCCAGGTCAGTTACAGACCCCAACTCCTAAGCTCTCATGGGTCTGATTCAAACAAATGTAGGTGTGTCAGTGTCATATGCTACCGCATGGAGAGGGAAACATCTAGCTATTAATGAAGTGCATGGTAGTCAAGAAGAGAGTTTCAAGTTGCTGCCTTGTTATTTGTACATGTTAGAGCAGGCGAATCCTGGTACCAAAACAAGATTGGAATTGGATGAAGAACAGAAGTTTAAGTACGTATTTATTGCTCTGGGAGCTTGCATCGAAGAGTTTCAAGGAATGAGGAAAGTTATCATTATGAATGCAACTTTCCTAAAGGCTGGTTATAACGGTGCGCTAGTTTTTGCAACAACTCAGGATCCGAATCATCACCATTATACAATTGCCTTTGGTGTAATTGATGGTGAAAAACATGCAAGTTGGATGTGGTTTTTCGAAACTTTGAAAACCATTATTCATGATAGTGCTGAGTTGGTTTTTGTTACTGACAGATATCAAAGCCTGATCAATACGATAGTTGTAGTGTACCCGAGCTCTTAACATGCCTTTTGTATCTATCATATGTCGCAGAATGTGAAATCCCATGTTTATCATGTCAACAAAGATGAAGTTTCTGAGAAATTCAGGGAATGCGCAAGGATGTACACAGAGGTGAGTTTCTGCAAAAGTTTGCTGAATGTAAAGAAAAGTATCCTAACGCAGCCAAATATCTTGAAAATAACCAAGAGACTATCAACAGCGAGAAAAAATGGGCAATGTGCTATTTTTCCTGGAGGAAGGTACAACATAGACACCAACAATAGTGTAGAATCGATGAACGGTGTTTTTAAGGATGCAAAGAAGTACTCGATATTACGTTATGATCGAAGAGATTGTTGCCAAATTTAGTGAATGGTTTAACAAATATAGTATAGAATCCGCATCTGGTTCAGACACACATAAACTGGTGCCTTATCTGGAGAACGTATTGCACCATAGATTTGTTCTCGCGTCGAAACTTCATGTGGTTGAGCTAAACAGTTTCCAGTTAGAGTACAGAGTTAACGGAAAAGATGAAAAGAGTTATGTGGTGGACTTGTTAAAGAAAACTTGCGATTGCAGGCTTTTTGACATAGACAAGTATCCTTGTGTCCATGCATTAGCCGCGGGGATTAAATTGTCGAAGCAAAAAGATAGACCTAGGGATATCCAGTATCATGAACTGTGCTCAAGATATTATTGGTTGGAGCAGTGGGTGTTGGTGTATGTGAGGACGATTTATCCAGTGGCGAAAAGGTCTCAGTGGATTATTCCGGCTGAAACACAAGAATTGATATGCTTACCTCCGAAGTTCCCAAAACGCAAGGGAAGAAGGAAAGAAAAAAGGTTTACATCGACTGGAGAACATCGCCTGGGAAATAAGAGGGTGCCAGGCCAAAACTTTCAACAAACATGGTTTAATTGTTCAAATTCCAACGCTACGATCTAATTTGTGTATCACTGAAACATCTAAGAACTATTGTTTGTTCAAATTCCATTCCAGACACTATTTTCTCTTCTTTTAAGTATCACTGGAACAACTAAGAACTACTGTTTGCGATTTATTACAACTGTTGGCAATATAGTACAACTGGAGAAACAAAGAATTATTGTAATATTTTCTTACAAACTAAGAATTTTCAAAATATGTTTCAAATTCATCACAATCAAGTCTACTTCGTAATTTGTGTTTGTATATGTAATTCTTTGATACAATTTTGTTTTGTACAACTACATAAACTAAACTGATTTTCGTAATGGTACAACTATGTTCATTTTTTTTATTTTTTTAAAATAACGAAATTAGTTTTAAAAAAAATGAAACATCATTTTTTATTTTAATACACAAGTAATAAATTGATATGACATTTATTAGTTACACAATAGTTTTTTTGGATAATAGTTTTTTATGATATTCTTGTTTTCCCATCAAACACCTTATATGTTTATAATGACTTTGTTAATTTTAACCACCTTATAATGCAAAAGATATAGAAAATGTGAATTAAGACATATTATTGCATGAAAACATTGGAAATGTACTTAAGATACCAAATGTTATTGGTACAACCAACAAATTTAACTTTAATTCACGGTAATACTAATATAAGTAAAATATCTCCAAAGTGCAACTGTTTGGAAGCCGAAACAACTATACAATTACAAAGTATAACTATGTTATATTTTCCCTCCATTTTTAAATTTTTGAGATTTTCGTTTTCTCTCCAAAAGGGTCTAATCGCTAAAAGTAGTCTAAAAGGGTAGAATAGTTTTTTTTTCTTCCATTTCTACCTTCGAAAAAAGAAAAAAAAAAATTGGAGAGATTCGGGGATTCCGAGATTCGGTCGGAACAATCGAGAAAGGTAAGCGATTTCTGGGTTTTATGTGTAGGTTCGCGATATATGGATTTTTAATTTATGGGTTCCTAGATCTAGGGTATGCGATGGATGAGAAAGCTTTTCGTTTTTATACAATGATATGAGAACTTTCAGCTACAGTCAAAGCTCTTCCTCTAGAGCAACTTTTAGTAGTGGCTGTTGCAGAGCTGATGGTGAATTTGGAATTCCGATTACTTGTTCCTGTGGTGGACAAGTGATTGTGCAGACATATGACACAGAAACCGATCCATGGAGGAGATTCTTTACCTGTCGTGATCTTGATATGAGAATCTTCACATTTGTTATTTTGACTGCTCCCCTTTTAATTTCTGGATTTTGTGATGCGATATCGTGGGCTTTATGTGTAGGATGGTGTCTATCACATTCGGAAATGGTGGGATCCCGCTATTGAGGAGAACTAACTCTCCTACGACTGCGGATTGAAGAGCAGGCAGAGAAGATTCAAAGCGTTGCCAGAATTGGGGTTGCCCGTGTCTTAACCTGTGGTGATGATACAAATTTGGAGACAATGGAGACAATGCGTGTGCAGATGCAGAACAATGTTTATGAGATTGCAAAGCTGAAGGAGTTACTGCAGGGTCTTGTGGGTCTAATTTTGTTTGTTGTTGCAGGTTTCTACTTGTTTAAGTAGAAGAGGTCATGTTATTTGTGTTCGTTGTACTGTCTTAATGCGGATGAAGATCCTTTAAATTTCAATCTTTCCAAAAGGTCTTCGTATTGTAATAGACTTCACTAGTCTTTCCAAAAGGTCTTCGTATTGTAATAAACTTCGTTGTCCCTAATAATTTCCAGTCATTCCAAAACATTGCATAGTATTCCTAATATAACCTAGTTGTCCCTAATATAACTTTAGTAAAACAGGTAATACTAACGGACAACTATAGCCCAGAATCACAATAACATAGCATAGTTCAAAATACAGAAAATAGATAGCTCAAGTTTGTTTGTCCAAAAAAAAAAAAACATATTTCAAGACGAGAACTTAATTCTTCTTCTTCCGCTCCCTGAACTCATAAGGGCTTCTAATTCTTCTTCTTCTTCTTCTTTCCTCTTTTCATCATACAATACCAAATTGCATCCTCAATTTGCCTCGTTCACAGAAAACTCCACGTTTTTAATTCTTCTGTCATGGTCATCTAGCTTCTCCTTCATTTCCTTAAACCTATCTACCACTGTTTTGTTCAAACACTCTAGCCCTGCGATCATGTTTTCCACTTCATTCTCCGAAGTAGGCATCGAAGCAGATGCCTTTTTACCAACTCGATCTTCTATTCGGAGAACAGGTTTTTTCCCTTCGCTCTTTTGGCTATTCACATCTTGCTTGTACATCTCCTCGAAGAATATATCTCTATTTTCTTCCACCAGAATCGTTTTCCAACCATCTGTACCAACTTCATCTTGCTCCCAATCCTCATCATCCATGATTCCAGGCAACAGTTGCTCCTCATCCTTGGATGGAGCCAACACACTATGAATCTCCTGTGAATACCAAGAAAAACAATTTATAAACAACCCCATGATATATCATTAATGAATATAGTTAGTAATTTACTTAAGGTTTGATTTCTAACCTTAGTTGCATCAAGTTTCATATTTATTTCCGAAAGTGCAAAACCTTTCAAATCACCTTTCTTGAACTTGCTCTTGCACATCCTTGGACAGCTACTATTTGCTCCAACAACAGTTTCTCTAAACTGGCTTCCAGGAACTGGAATTGCCTCAAACGCCAGAAACTACACATGACACATCAAGTATTACTAAACAAATGTTAAAGGATAATTATACCAGTGATACTCAGTTGTGCATATTTACCTCCATAGGAAGAATGAAACTAGGAATGACTTTTTTTGTACCTTCATGCACTTTCCCATCAAATCTTTCCACTAGCTTTAGGATGTCTTTCATATTCTGATCATATACAAATCGTCCACTAGTTGTCCCACTATTACATATATTTAAAACCAAAACAACTTCAGGTTTTCGAGAGACATACCAATACATTAGGGAAACATTGGGGAATCGGCTTCGTGTTGGGGGCGGTGTTGAGTCTCATGAGTCTCCGTATCAGACTCCGTATCCTCCGTATCACGTGAATGCAAAGCCACACTTCTTTCAGGGACCTTTTCAGACTCCTCTCATGTTTCTACTCCTTTCCCTTTTTTTACTGCCTCTCGCGACTCGACACTACTTCACGCATTTTCTCTAAAGACAAAGGAGAACCGCGTTTTCCAGCCTTTCCTAATTTTTCCGTTGTCTTCGTACGGGGCGGCATTGCTGATGAGGAGAACAAGAAGAAGAATCAATCAATCCAACAAACGGTTTCAATTTCCGTTTCAATTCTGGGTTTAATTTCAGCAATTCATCCGAGACATATTTACTGAAGGTTTCGACGGAATCGCGACCCGACTTCGATTCGACTGCTACTGCTACTTTCGACGGAATCACGACTTCGGCCCGAGCTTTCGACTATCACAAAGAACCTTCGCCCGCTTTAGTTGTCCTAGTATTTCACGGAGAAAAGCCGTTGAGGAAGACGAAGAAGATCAGAAGTCCTCGCTCCAGTTTTCGAATTTGTAAGTAAATGACAAAAATAAAATAATAGCTAGATCCGACCCGATTCCACCGGATATCGATCCAAATCGTGGTTGGGTCTGTAATTATAGAGACTTTGATTGGTTTTTTGGGTTTTTGACCACTTTTTTGAATTAAAAAAAAAATAAAAACAAAAACTGATTATTAGAGGATGAGTATTTTAGAATACATTTAGACCCAAAAGAATATTTCAGCATTAAACCCTACAATACCTTATCCTTGTAAGAAGACTTTGTGACTGTTACCCACATTATGAGGCGATATCGTCAAGGTGTCAAGGAATATGATATAACAAATTTTATTCCATACAAACTTTGAAAATGTACTTAAGGTACCAAATGTTATCGGTACAACCAACAAATTTAACTTTAATTCATAGTAATACTAATATAAGTACAATATTTCCAAAGTACAACTGTTTGGAAGCGAGAACAACTATACAATTAGAAAGTATAACTATGTTAAATTTTGCAAAATTTTTAAAATTTTACTTTTATTAAAGGGGTCTAAAAACAGTTTAAAAGGAGGTAGAATAGTTTTTTCCCATTTTTCCCATAAAAAAAAAACTATAGAGAGTCGGGACAACTGCATTACTAGGGACAATTGTGTGAAAAATTCATGAATTTTTTTAGAATCTTAGTAATTCAGTTGTCCCGACTCTCTTTTTATTAATATAATTGC